>OZ023250.1:18458455-18581540 GCA_964006365.1 Trididemnum miniatum | reverse complement strand
GTTTCCTTTGATGTAATTAGCCTTTTTACTAACATACCGGTTGATTATACTATTAATTTAATATTGGATAAATTATTCGACAATGACACAGATTTTGTTCAAAGGAATAGATAAAAATAACATGAGGAAATTGTTAAAATGAACAGTTCAAGGAGGTGCCTTCTCATTCAATGGAGAACTTTTTGAGCAAACTGACGGTGTGGCTATGGGTGTCAGTTTATCTTGTCTTATGGCTCATGTCCTTATGAACCATCCAGTGGACAAAGCTCTGTCGAGAACGCTTTCAAATCGTAAGCCATCAATTTTTTACCGGTATGTGGATGATTGCTTTGCTGTTTTTGATAGCCTTGATTCCATCAAAATATTTTGTGACAGTTTGAATGAAGTACATCCTAACATAAAGTTTACCACTGAAATTCAAAATAATAAATGTATTAATTTTTTGGATGTTTTAGTAGATAACAGTTCAACGACAGTTACAACTAGTACATTTCGCAAACCGACCAACACTGGATTATATTCCAAATGGAGCAGCTTTGTACCACGCCGCTATAAATATAACTTGGTCAATTGTTTGCTCGATCGTGCTTACAAGATCTGTAGTTCTTATGAAAGCATTTGTTCAGAGGTGGATAATATCAAGGTTATGCTTGGTCGCAATGGCTATCCTGCTTATTTTTTAGATAGTTGTGTCAGGAGATTTTTTAATCGTAAACATGACAAGATGTTGAGTCACCTTGAAAAACGTAAAAATTGTAGAACAGTTATTGCTCGGTTGCCCTTTTTAGGTGACATGTCAATGCAACTCAAAAAAGAGCTGTCCGCCTTAGTGGAAAAGCATACATGGAACCGAGTTATTCTACGGATTATCGACACCACCTGGAACATCGGACATGACTTTCGTCTGAAAGATCAGCAAAAGACCTTGATGAAATATGGGGTTGTACATAAATTAACGTGTTCTTGTGGTTCTAGCTATATAGGACAGACTAGACGTAATCTTATTAACAGACTTAAGGAGCATTCCAGTTCGGATGAATCCGAGATGTGCCGACATTTAATGGACAATCCTGACCATAAAGTGGACTTTGCCAAACCGAACATTCTTAGTAGCTCTGGTGATTCTGCACGCTTATTAATTCTTGAGTCACTTTTTATTCAAAAATATGAGCCATTGCTTAACGTTGACTCCAAATCCGCTCCTCTTTACTTATTTAATTGTTAATTTAACTCCGTCAGTCTTTTTATTAGCTCTTGGTTTATGACGCTATCATTATACTACTTATTTTGACCCGTTGCCTGGGTTATGCTATTACTTGTAGTTAGAATTGTAAATTCTAGTTCTTACAGTTTTGTACTGCCTTGCATACACTGCTGATGATGACAGCTGAATGTATGTTGTCGAAACGTCCAGTTTTGAGATTTACAGCGGCTTTATTTTTCCTCCTTAATCTTTGCGAGCAGTTTGTGCATAGATAGTATCGTAAACTTAAAATAAGCAGTAAGTCAAAGAATAAGTAGCCTGATAATGAAAGGTCATCCCAAAAAGTTAACATGCTGAGAAAAGCTTCAGTTTATGCCGAGAATCAAGAACCAAAGCTAAGACTGATAAAACATTGTGGACCCTCATGAATGAGTAAAAATAGTCCACCAAATAAAGCGAAAAAGTTTTTTAAGTTTTGAGAAGCGCAAAGTATAACTGTGTAAGCTATCCAAAAAGAGTTAGCTTAGTGCAGCAAGTTAGTTAACATTCTGCAGTTACTTGAGTGGTGAAAGTTGTTGACAAGTTGCATACCCATACATTCTGGTACGTGAGGTTTAACCCGGTAATGCAAAAAAAAAACTGAGCAACAAGTGAAAATAATTTCATCAGAAAAGATGGCTGAAAAAGGTCTCCTAGAAAAAGATGTGATATAAAGGGTATTTTACTTGCAAGTAACTTAAAGATCCTGAATTTAAAGACTGGTTTCAACCACATAAATGTGATCGCAATCTTGCCATTTGCAGTTTTTGCGACGTTCAGCTGAAACATCCAACTCGTGATGCTTTTTGTCTAAGAATGTTAACAGTCAGAAGCATAAGAAAAGCAGGATAGGAAAGCAATCTTAGGTAAACACTGCGACTTTGCTGTTAAAACTTTTTGAGTTCAACTCAATAGAATGAAAAAGTGGCAAAAGTAGTACTGTCATTAACAGCATTTATGGCTAAGCATCATACTCCATTTGAACTAAGTGACCATTCAGTAAAAACAATCAAAGCTGCTTTTCCGGATAGCGCAATTGCTAAAAAAATTACTTCAAATAAAACAAAATCTTCACACGGTATGCCGCATGGCACTGCATGGAAGGAAAGAGCAGACTTGCATCTACCACAAAAAAATCATTTCTTGCTGATATAAGTACTGATCCTGCTGTTCAACAAGTTCTGGCAACAGAAGTTCGTTACTTTGATGAATCGGCAAGCAAATGTAAATTTTTTCCTGGAAGTTGTAGAGAAAATGCTACTGAAGGATTGTACAATATCGTGAAGCAGATGCTATTAGACAAAACATCCCACTGGCTAACACTTCAGGATTTGGAAGTAACAATTTACCAACTACGACTGTATCAAAAAGTGGTTTTCAAGCGAATCAGTAAAAGGATGTTCCACATGTATTTGTACTAGGATGCATATGCCATTCCTTTGCTCTATGTGCAAACAAAGCTTGCAATCGGCTTCCTTCTTGGCTGGAAACATTTATAAGAAATAATAAGCAATTACTTTAGTCACAGCAGCAAGCGACAACAAAATTTTTTTCAATTACAAGAGGCCCGTGGACAAAACACAAAATGTCAAAGTTAAGCCAAATACGAAGGTTATCTCACAGACCAGTAATTAAACGAACCATCGACTAGTGGCTCTCATGAAAAGAGTTCTTTCACGAAGAGAGTAAAATTGACAAGCTCGATGAAGCCTTATCCATTTATAAAACAATGACAAATACAGGGACAAAGCACATGCTTTTATTTCTGGACAATTTGAACATAAAGTTTCAATCAGAGGAATTTTGTCTTCATATACTTCATTGATCAATTTCAGATGTTAAATATAGTACTGTAGTTCCATTGACTTAATCTGATATGGCAGGCTCAGAGAGCATTGTGTTTCTTTTTTGCAAGGGGGTTTGCAAATTATTAAACTAGAACCAGCTTTTGTAGTTGCTTTAGTTAAGTTGATGCTTATGGATAATGTTGAAATTTAAATTGAAATCTCATATGGCAGTTTTACTGAATGTTTTCTTAGTTTTTAACAGCGCATAGGCAATAATGCACCAGTATTTATTGTTGGTAGAGCGAAATGATGTGAGCTGATGTTGTTATAGTCATACAGATTGCCGTGTGTAGGCTATACTTTTGAGTTTACGTTTGGCATTTATGCATACTTATCATGCAGAAACTATTGCGATTATTGCAAGTCTTCAACAAGTGCGTCATGCTAATAATGTTGTAAAAAGAAAGAATAAACCCACCTAGTGATTGAAATGAATTGATTTTCTCTTGAAATCATACAGCGACAAAAGCAAAAGACTTAGTCATAAACGAATAATATCGTAATCGTGATCTTCGAACAAATTTCTTTAAAATCGACTAGTAGAAAATCCATAGTCACTTGATATTTGAAGCTGAGAGATAGTGCACATTCGCTCATGAATCACCCATGTTTTATTTACATTTTTCTACTCATCGAAACCTGTTGGGTAAAGGTTAACGATATCGCTATCGGTGCGGGAGGTCTGGGTTCGATTCTCGGGTGGCTCAAATCGGACACAATGTCGTCTTCAGCTCGCCATCGCTACGTTTCTTCGAAGCTGTGTTGCTTAAAGGTGCAAAGCCGTGGAAATGAGCCTCGTCATTCGTTACACGCTTGAACGGCGTAATACGGAGAGTATAATAAGGAAATGATTTTACTCATCGAAACAGATTGATTAAGCGAAAATTGTTAGTTTATCACTGTTCAATAACTCAGAAAAATTTGTAAGCAAATGATGTCATGCTTCACAGTGATTGCAAATCGTACTCGTGAATTCAAAAAATTTAATTACAAAACAAGTAGAAACATTTCAATTTATTAAATATTTGTTTTGAGATCAAATTTTAGCTTAGAACGGAGAATTCATTCCCAGCTTTGTACCAAACGCCAAACGAGCTCGTTTTTGATTTCGATTCCAAACTTGAATTTCTCTGCTCTTCGCCATTTCGTTGATAATCAACAAAGGAATTGGCCAGATGAAGAGAAGAGTGAAAATAATCGTCTGCAAACAAAATAAATTGGAGTCCACACAATTACATCACTGCTAGCAAGTTCAAAAAATTTAAGGCAACGTAAAAACATCGCTAAATTAGTGCTTTAATAGAGCACAAAAATAGAAATTGATCAAAATCGCGTCAAACCAACGATTTTAAAATTGTTAGTCACAGCTTGACCCTCAGCATTAAAGGGACAGTGTGGAGAACAAACCGGCAAGTTTACTTGCGCAGTTGGTAAAGGCATTTAGCGTGATTCTCTATCTTAGAGTGGTAAAAAGATGGCCGGCAGCTCCTAGACGAGCTTGTTACACAATATCCACAGCTTTCTCGAAATAAGGAGGATAAATTTCTGGGCCATGCAGTCTACCCGTCGTAGTGGTCCAGTTTAACAAAAGACTTGCAAATTAAACGCGAAGCTCATTCGAATAACACAGAGAATCATCGAGATGAAAAACAGTGACAGTTGATGAGAGTCAAGTGCTTGGCATAACATATAATTTAACCAGCGTTTTAACAAAATTCGGTATCGAAACACATCTTTACGATCATTGGCGTCATAAATATTTTACTGCATCAGGCTGCTGACAAATGCTTCAAATCATTGTTTAATAATCGAGATGTAAGCGAAAATTAGCGTTGAAGTGAGGGCACGACAGCATGTACAGCAGCTTCAGTAAGCCGGCGAGTTCGCAACTAAACTACTGCAGACAAACGCATTTCTACTGCAAATACTGTCAATACAAAAACAATGATTGGAAGTTCTGAATCAAAGTGGTTCGTTTTGTGTATTACATAGTACTGTTTTTACACTCAGGATGGTTAAAAAAAGCTCATAGCCCTGCTGTCATCAACCAATCACACATAAATGCAAGTTTAACGACTTTTGAGGTAAATTTGTAAATCTCTAACTAAAAAAAGCGCTGCAAAAATACGAGTAATCGTAAACTAACTGAAAGAACTAATTCCTAACTAACCTGTGACTATTACTCTTTCATACTTCAGCTGCTGGTACTGGCATTTCAAATGAGAACAACCTGTCTTGCTTATGACTAGGAATGTAGCCTAATCTGCTTTTTTCATTCTACAAGCTCTAATTTCAAAATCACCAAGACAATCTCAGCCGATATTTTAGGGCTAGGCCAACAAAGGTTTCTTCGCTCAAAAAAATTTTGTAACTTTCATTTACTACTACCGCGTTAATTTTCTAAATAGAGCTGCACAGGAAAATACTGCAGCAATACTCAAGGAGCGATCACACTGACTGAGACGTTGGAGGAAAGTCTAACTGTCATCGAAAAGTTTCGTCTCATTGAAGGGGAAACTTCGAAATGGCCATGAGATGTTGCGAAGAAGGTTCACATGAACTGTGCATCATGCAACCGCGTTTATCAAATAAATGATTGGCGTCACCTCTTGGACTTCGGTGAAATCCTTGTCGGGTAGTGCTGACAGTATAAAGGTACCTGGCGTGGTGATGTAATTTGCAAGCACTTGGTCCGAACGCCATTGAGTTTTCCCTCAACTTTCACTATTTTGGCGGGCCAAGGGAGAACATCCAGGAAAAACGTCAGTCATGTATCTACCTATGATAGCCATGGATTTTAATGATCTCTCATGCATCTATTCCACTATGAAATTCATCTCATCACATGCAGCTAATCACACGGTTTATCCTGTAGTCACATTTGATCAATCTTCGTGGAAATTAGACTCGAAGGCTTCCACACTTTAATGAGCTTTCTCGGCAGCATCGGGCATTTGATACAAGGAATGAGTCTTCAAGAAGTCCTAGAAATTGTTTACGCACCCAATTCGGTTGTTCACATGCTATCTAGAAAAGCAGTAACTCGAGCAATCACAGGGCATCTTTTCGTAGATGCAGCTCTTAGTACACTGCTAACCTCATCGGCATTAGGTTGCAATTTGGCCCAGCTACTGACATTTGAGAAATCAAATCTTGACGTGCCAACATCTGCAGAAGAAGGTTCGTCATAAATTTGCAAAATTACGTGAGAGCTAAATTGGTCGCACCAACGAAACATAATTCTTTACTAGATAGCATCCCCAGCTTTTACGACAAGCCTGATGACGTACTTTTCCACCAAGACGCCGATGAAAGTGGCACTAGAGGTAAGTTGACTAATATTCACCGTGGTCAGAGAACTACAGTATTTAATAATCTGTTATTTGTATTTTTTTTTTGTATTTGGTTGCATATTTATCCTATCACGAGAAAACAATCAATACCCTATACGAGCTTGCTTTGGAGTTGCCAGCCATCTGTCTACCACACCAAGATGGGGGAATCCCGCTAAGTGCCTTTCCCAACGTCACAACAAATAAACTTGCCGGCTTGCTCTTCACACTATCCGTTTAATGCTGAGCGTCAAGCAGGGAAACTGTAAATACCAATTTTAAAGTCATTGGTTTGACCCGACTCGGAATCAAACCCGAGTCTACAGCTCCAGAGGCGGACGCTCTTACCACTTGGCCATCTGAGCTGTTATATTGTTTTTCAGAAAACTGTGAACAGGAGAACGATTTGATTCCCCAGCTGAAGATTATCTTGGAAGAAGTACTGTCAGGAACAATGTCACCCTCGGATTGAAAACAGAGTGAAGTGCTTCTGCACCTGGAACTGAAGGTGCAACAAACTAAAGGTCTTCTACAGGGAGCCCAACAGCTAAGCTGTGGTTGCAATACATCTCAATGGTTACTATAATGTGTGAATTCATCAAAGCAGAGCGACTTGGTTTGTGGTCGCAGCATATGCAGTGCATGTATGAAATGCTTCCTTACTTGGCAACGTCAGGACATAACCGATATGTAAAATGTTCATTTGTATTTGGTAAAAATGCTCAAGCTACAGTATGAAATGCGTCTTGTTTACAAGCACTTTGAGGAAGGGCATCACGTTGTTCGTCGCACAATTGGGCTGGTTTATGGACTGACCTAACAATCGAACAATGTCTAAAGAGGAGTTTGAAATCAAAAGGCGGACTTACTAAGAACGTGGCATGACAGAGACCTAAAGACTAATTTGGGTTTTGTCTGCGCCAGCATCCAGCGAGAATGAACAGAGATCTAAAAGATATTCAAGATCTTCTTAATTATCTGATAGTGAGAAATTCCTTCAAACTGGATATTCCATCAAGCTTGAGGAGCATAGCCACAGGCATCACAGCTCATGACAGTGTCAACTGTGACACAGCAAAAGATGTTGGTATGAAGATTCTTGCACAAATGCCTGGAAAGAAGATAAATGATCATTCCTTCAAAAAGAAAAACCAAGCTATCACCATTAATGCAAAAAATTCCATCAAAGTCAGGGATAAGAAAGCATCGATTCTTGCCTGCTATTTCAACGTTTAATCTGTGCTGGTACAACAGAGAACGAGCTACCGGAGTTGTTTCAGCACGAGCTTTGTCAACATTTATCAACTCTGAATCAAACTCCAACATGAGGTTGGCGAACAAGGCTTCCTTGGCTGACTTATTGTGGTGTGCATCAATTCAACCTGCTTCACAGCCTCCTAAAGTGTCAGTCCAGTACGTTTTGGACGGAGGAGCTTTGTTGCACAAACTTCCTTGGTCAAAAGAAGCTGCATGGGGTAAAATCCTGCAGATGTATTTCAGTTATGTCACATCCAATTATGGAACATGTATCGTTGTATTTGATGGCTACGCCAATTCACCTTCTACGAAAGATTGTGCTCACTTTCGAAGATGTGGTGGCAGAATGGGGGATGAGGTATATTCTGATTTCAAAATAAAGCTCCACAAGAAAAAGGAAAATTTTCTATCTAATCCAAAAAATAAACAGCGACTTATCTTAATGATGGGAGGTAGTTTGGAAAGAGCAGGTTGTATTGTCCACCATGCCAGAGGCGATGCAGATCTACTGATTGCGAAAACCGCGATAGCAACCGCACAGCAATATCACACTGTTGTGTTAGCTGGTGACCCCGATATTTTCATTTTGCTTATTCATTACAAAGCTGACACTGTTGTGTTAGCTGGTGACCCCGATATTTCCATTTTGCTTATTCATTACAAAGCTGATACTGTTGTGTTAGCTGGTGACCCCGATATTTTTATTTTGCTTATTCATTACAAAACTGATAGTGTTACGCACGATATTTGGTTGCAAATAACATTCAGTACGAAAACATCAAAATGCAGGAACATTGCAGCCACCAGAGAATCTCTTGGAGGAGCTGTGGTTAAATACATTCTTTTTGCCCTTGCTGTGTTGGGATGTGACACTACTTCGAGGGTCTATGGAATTGGAAAACAAAAGACTGTTTCAAAATTGAAGGCGGATAAAAACTTAAGAAGATCTGTAGCCATTTTCATGTCACGCCATGCAAATGTAAAAGAAGTTGTGAACGCAGATAACTCAGCTCCAATTTCCTTGTATAATGGAGGACCTGATGACATGCTGGATACAATGCGATACCAAAGGTTTTGCGAGAAAACCGCAAGAAGCATAATCGCAATAGATCCCTGTTTACTTCCTCCCACATCAGCAGCGGCAAAGTATCACAGTCTCAGAGTGTACCATCAAGTGCAAGTATGGCTTGGTCACGAAATCAATGTACCACCTAAACAGTGGGGTTGGCGAGTTTGTGAAGGCAGGCTAGTACCAGTGATGACCGACAAATTAGCTGCTCCATCTAAATTTCTGCAAATGATTTTCTGCAACTGCAAAACTGGTTCCGGCACACTTCAATACACATGCCGAAAATCTGCTTTAGAGTGTACAGCTGCATGCGATGACTGTCATGGAGCATGCTCCAATTCTTCTTTGGTAGAAGATAGTGACTCTGATTGTCATGGTGGTACTCCAGACTGAAATATATATTCTGCACAAAAGATTTAAATGAATTGAGTTATTTCAATTCTATGGCTCTTTATTTCGGCACTAATTAATTTCCTCCTCAACGCTGAAGCCTGTCGCAAATTCTGCCTGTTTGAATTATGGAGTTTAAATCTTGAAAATTTTAAACTGAATTTGAATAAAATTTTAACATAAAATTCAACCTGAATTTGAAAGTCTTTACCAAGAGCTAAGACTTGCGCTTAATACTACCCAACGATGTAAATTCGAACGAGTGTTATTTTCTTTATATAGCAAGTATAAATCCAATTATTTCTACGAAAAAAAAAACAAAAAACGATCTTACAGCACTCGACAACGACGAAACACTAGCGCTAAAGAAACTTAAAGCTGACGACTCAATCGTAATATCCAAACCTGACAATGGTCAAGGAGTAATAATTCTCGACAAAGTTGATTATCTAACTAAACTCGAAGTTTTAGTGACTGACAGGTTCGTATTTAAACCAGTCGAAGAAAACGATAATATTCAAAATTTGGCAAAGTTTCAAAACTTTTTATACCATCTCAAAAGAAGAAACAGCTTAAGCAAAGAAGTTTACCAAAATATTCGACCTGTAACGACTTCCACCCCTACATTATACGGCTTTCCCAAAGTCCACAAAGAAAACAACCCAACGTGACCAATTTTAGCTTCTATTGCCAGTTATACATATCGAAGTGCTAAGTGGCTAAATGTAGCCTTAAAATCATTACGTCAGCATCGAACAATGTTGCAAGATTCTTTTGAATTTGTCAATAACATTTAGAAAACTAAAAAACTTCACCAAAAATATTTAGTCAGTTTTGATGTAAAAAGTCTTTTGACCAATATTCCAGTTGATTCCACTATTAATCTAATACTTGAAAAACTCTTTCCGGATAAGTCATCTACCTTCTTTAAAATGAAAAACAGTTTAGAAAAATTTTGGTTTGGACCTGCAAAAGCTCCACTTTCCAGTTCAATGGTAAGTTCTATACGCAAATTGACGGTGTTGCAATGGGCTCGCCACTAGCTCCAGCACTTGCAGATATATGCATGAATTGGATAGTGGACGAAGTAATGAAAAAGTCTAACAATTCATTCACTATTTACCGTTATGTTGATTGATCTTTTTCTGGCGTTTGACAAGGTTGAAAACGTACCAAAAGTTTTTTCAACATTTAACTCCATTCATAAGAAAATTCAATTTACCCAAGAAAATGAAATTGAAAACCAACTTTCCTTCCTCGACGTTCATATCACCAAAATGTTGAAAAGTTTTTGAAATTTTGTATTTTATTTGAATCTTGTGCTTTGCATAATTTTGTTATGTAAAATCCTTCCGAACTTTACATTTATGAAAAAGTTGTTCTTGATGAAAGACCGGTATTGTGGAAGCAAAAACAGATCTTTCCTAAATATGGTTTGCATAAATTGGTTTTCGAACGATGAAAAGCACTTCTGGCTTCTCAAAATGATATATACTGTGTTTTTTTTTTTTTTTTTTGGCAGATGTTCTGAGCCAAATTTTCAACCATTTTAAATTGATGCTGTTTAAATCTAAAGTTAGCCCAGCTTGATGTTGTGAAGTAGAAATCATTGACTTGCTATACTGGTTACTACTGCTTATACCGAAGTTGGGATTTATATTGGAATGTTCATTTAAGGACTTTGCTTTGATGTGATTTGTTTTGGTTGTCATGCACCTGATGAGACCCATAAAGTCGAAACATTGCGCTTTGTCGTGCATTATTTTGTGTTGCTGTTTGCTGGTATTTTACACTGGTTGTGCTGAGTAAGTTTATGCATCAAATGTTTGGGTTTCTTACATCCTCGCCTGGGGAAGAGTGATTCTGCCCTCTTTTGGTTAATACGGGTTAGGTAAAGAAAATAAGGTGGGACATGCATTAGTCACATTCACAACTAAGATATTCCTATGATGCTGTGATAGCTTATTAGGGTTGTGTATGTTGAAAAGTTCTTGAAATTTTGCATTTATATATGTTTAATAATAGGTAATTTTTTGTCTGTGTGTAACAATTAGCTTGACATAAATTATTTTATTTGTGATCCTAACATGTGTTTCTTGATGTAACAATAGTTAATGCGCAATTTTATTTGAATGCTATGCTGTAATTTGCTTTTCTGCTCATTTTATTTTTGACAATGGGATAAGTTGCACCGGTATCTCGAAACGTCAAGGAAATAAAAAATGTACTCGGTTATTCTGGCTACATGTTTTTTACTCAGAATAGTAAGAAGTTCCAAGCATTATACTCCGAAGTTTATAAAGAGCCATTACGGAACAGATGCAAGGTTAGTTCTGCGACAGATCGAGAGGACTGCTCGCAAAATAGAGAAAAGAAGAGCAGATTTAGAATTTTTAAGACTTTGTTCAATCTACAGACTAGTTCCTAAATTTTCAAGATTTAAACTTCATAATTCAAACAGGCAGAATTGCGACAGGCTTCAGCGTTAAGGAAGAACTTAATTAGTGCAGAAATAAAGAGCCTCAGAATTTATATTACCAAATTGCGAAGTCAGCTAGAAGAATGGCGCCGAGATTTTTTCAAGTAGATAGGATTTATTTCAGCAGTTTATGTGAAAAGATTTCTTGATCAGAATTGAGTAAACATTTCGTGTTTTGAACCCTTCCGTTGTTAAATGCTGTAAGTGTATACAGATGATATTACTTCAACGTGTCATGCATAGAGAGTTAATAGATCGAAGCCATGTTATTATTATTATTAGTGGGCAGTGGTGCGAAAGAGGAACAACAAGGTTTAAAACCTCTCTGGCACATTGTGCAGGCCATCAATTAGGCCCATTACAATTTTCACCGCTTTTCTTTTATTTAGATTAGTCTACTGGCCATATTCAGCAAGCCTTCCGGCCTGCTGCAAATACTTAGCCAGTAGATTTATATTTAGCTTTTGTACCACAGCTTTTATTGTGGTTTTTTCTTTACCAAACACCTTTCTTCGAAGGGTTTGGTAATAAGTGCATGCTCCAATATGGTGATTTGGAGTTTCTTCTTCCAGGTTACATTTTGGACATGTCGGTGACTCGTCACGTCCAGTGGTCTTCCTGTGTTTCTGTAAGTTGCAGTGACCGGTGAGAACTTGCAACACTTCATTTAATCTCGATCTGTTGAGACTCAAAAGTCGCCGAGTTAATTGGGGCGAGGCCCACTCCACGTTTTCTTTTGTGCTCATGCAGTCCTTTCGTTCTATCCAAGATGTTTTCCATCTTTCAACACTCCAATCCTTTATTGCAGCGCGACAGCTCGCATATGGGATTGGAACAAAAGGCTCAGGGCCGAAGCAATTAAATGCTGATCCTGATTTAGCTAGTGTATCCGCCTTCTCATTACCGTGGATGCCGGTGTGGCCCGGCGTCCATGCAACAGTGACGTGATTGTCTTCACCCAATTTATTTAGGTGTTTAATGCATGATAATACTGTATTAGATTTTACAGTATTATTTTGGATAGCCAATATCGCTGCTTGGCTATCCACTAAAATTATTATTTCTTCATTTAGAGTTTTTTCCATGGTCAGTTTCTTCGCTACTTCAGCTATAGCGAAGACCTCTGCCTGAAAGACTGTACTATATCTTCCCAAATGAAAAAAACTTTGGTCTGTGTGAGATCCTGATGGGTATTCTATATAAACACTCGCACCGGCTCTTCCATTCAATTTGGACCCGTCAGTGTAGCATCTGATTATGCTTTGTTCTAAAGCACTTTCAAACTGCACTGCGTCCTTGCGTTCTAAAACAAGGCATTTGTACTGTTTTCCAAATACCTTTGTTTTGTTTATCAGGTCTGCGGGCATGCTCAACAAAGACAAGTTTTCCTTTGCTTCATTGCATACGTCAACATGACTTTTAGTTTTCCCTGTTGAACCGATTGTCACGTCTGACCAAAGGCCCACATGGGATAACCTGTATGAACCTTTTAGCGCCTCTGACAATATGAATTCATTAATTGGCATGATATTCAACAGCATTTCCAGAGCACCTGTGGGGGTACAGGGGAATGCTGAAGAAATCATAAGACAGGCTAGTCTTTTTACTCTAGCAAGCTTTTTCACTAGATATTTTTTATTTAGTCCACCAACCCAGGATGTACACGCATATGTGATAACAGGTCGTATCATCGCAGTGTATATCCATCGCATGTTGGTGGGATTTAATCCCCACGCATTGCCCACTATTTGTCTGCATTGTAATAACGCCGCAGTCGCCTTGCGAGCAATACGTGTTATGTGAGGTTTCCAGGTAAGCTTACTATCAAGGGTTATACCTAGTAGTCTTGCTTCTTTGGAAATTACTAGCTGGTGTCCGTTTAAACGCAAGGTTCCGAAAGCCGGCTTCCTTTTGCTGGTAAACAGGACTATTTCGGTTTTCTTACTGCTGAATTGAAGCTCTTGATTATGTGCCCAATTATTCGCAATATTCAGTGCTTTTTGAGCCCTACCTTTGATCCACAGCATATTGGTTCCAGTGACCAAAATTGCTACGTTATCGGCATAGGCTTGTACATGAAAGCCCCTGTTGCGTAGATCTATCAACAAGGAGTTTAGCACACAGTTCCATAGAAAAGGGGACAAAATACCACCTTGTGGATTCCCTTTCACCACTTCCCTTTTAAGCTTCTCACCATTTAGCTCTACTTGAACTGTGCGGTGTCCCAATAAATTCTCAATCCAATGGATTAGAAAAGGGGACACCCCCAGTTCTCGAAGAGCATCGGCAATGCCGCTATGAGTTATGTTATCAAAGGCACCAACGATATCCAAAAATATCCCTAGTGCCGTTTTTTTCTTTGCCAAGCTAAGCTCAATGCGTCGTACAAATTCGTGCAGTACAGTTTCAGTTGAAACCCCTGCTCTAAATCCATACTGAAACGCAGAGAGCCTTGCCTGCAAATTAAAATCATCGTTGAGATGATAAAGTATTAATCTTTCCAACCATTTAAGTTGAAAAGAAGTTAAAGTGATCATCCGGAAAGACTTAACTTCATGATAGTTTTCTTTACCGGGTTTAGGGATAAAAATACCACTACCTTCTTTTTATGCTTTCGGCACATAACTGTACTTCAAGCATGTTAAGAAAATGGTTTGGTATATGTTTTTTATACTGTTCCAACCTTTCTGAAGAAGCACTGGGTAAATACCATCTGGTCCGGGCGCCTTGAAAGGCTGAAATTCGTTTATTGCCTTTTCCATCTTTTCAAGGGAGCAAATGGAATTAACAATTTCAACATCTGTTATTGAAACAGTGTTTTTATTTGGTTCGTCTGCTGTTTTACTACAGCTTACCTCTCGACTTCCTTGAGCTAAGATGTCTAAGAGGCAATTTATAGTTTCACCAGCAGATTCTGTAAATTTTCCATCGGGTCTTAAAACGTTGCTTATTTGCACCGTTTCGTTACGACCCATAACTTTAGTCAACCGTGCAATTGCACTTTGGCTTTTCATTGATTCCGTAAAGAGACGCCAAGAATCTCTCTTGGCTCTCCTAACGGCTTTTTTAAAAATTGTCTGGGCTTGCCTGAACGCTTTCCAATCTTTTTCAAGTTTAGATTTGATGGCTTTACGATGAGCTCTACGAGCCTCTCTGCGGAGACCGTTCACCTCCGTATTCCACCAAGTATTCTGCATCTTACGTCGGATCTTACGCTGAGGGCAAGATGCATTGTAAGATTTGATTATCTCTGATTGAACAGTCGATGCCAATCTTTCTATATCGTCTACTGACGTTATGTTGACTGGTTTACTATTCAAATCATGCAATCTCTGATCAAGTTCGCTTGCATACTTGCTCCAGCAAGTACGTCTAACGTTTCTGATCATTTTTGCTTTTTTGGTGCTCATCTGAATTCTGAATCTAATATACATGTGGTCTGAAAAGGAAGGCACATCACTGACATGCCAATCTCTTTAACAGTTCACTGCATTTCGATTCATGAGAGTCAGATCTAGCACTTCTTCTCTTTTTCTTGTTCTGAACGTGGGCTTATTGCCCACGTTACAGAAGTACAAGTTCGAACTAGTACAGTACGTGAGCAAATCCATACCTCTTGAATTGACGTTGGAGGAGCCCCATACTGTGTGATGTGCGTTTGCATCTGTTCCTATCACAGTAGGAATGTTATCTCTGTCACTGAATGACAGCAGCTCTTTCAGTATTTCTGGCGGAGCTGGTTCTTCCACAGCCATATAAGCCGATACAAAGATAAAACTATCCCCTTCTCGTCTTACACTTTTGACCCTCACTGCTACCACATCTTCGCTAGAAAATTGTGGTATGAGAGAGCATGTTATATCAGAAGTAACATAAATGCAAGCTCGAGGACGTTTATCTTTTTCATTACCTTGAAAAAGTTTCCATCCCCGTGGTTTACTTCTGATTGCGCCTCCATAGGTCCAAGGTTCCTGCACTAGATTTATTCCAGAACCAATGTTTTTGCGAAGTCAGCTAGAAGAATGGCGCCGAGATTTTTTCAAGTAGATAGGATTTATTTCAGCAGTTTATGTGAAAAGATTTCTTGATCAGAATTGAGTAAACATTTCGTGTTTTGAACCCTTCCGTTGTTAAATGCTGTAAGTGTATACAGATGATATTACTTCAACGTGTCATGCATAGAGAGTTAATAGATCGAAGCCATGTTACTTCGCTAGTTAATTCTTATATTATACGCCAAAAGCTGTGGTGATTTTTTATTTTGAAGCCAAGATTAACAGGATAAAAAATAACTCACTAACATAATCTAGCCGCTAAAATCACTCACGAACATAATCTGCCTCAGTCAAAGTGATTCACTATGCATACATACTACATAGCACGTGGCACAAAAAGAGCATGCCTGTGTGACAACGATGTTAAGATAACATAAAAGTTAATCAAGTGCACTTGTAAGGAGGAATATTTTAACAGGATTTAACTCCTTGTCATACGGTTAACAAAGTGAAAAAAAATTTGCAGACAATGATATCAAGGTTGTCGAATAGCCAGGCAATTCTCCGACTTATATCCAATTAAAATTTTGTGGAGTATTTTACGTAGCAAAGTAGATTTTTAGCAATACAGAGCAAAGCAGATACGTAGCAAAGAGTATTTTTTGTAGTAAAGTAGTAGATCTACTTTGCTACGTAAAATTTCTCCTTTTGAAAGAATACTGAAGTACTGATACAGATCTTCAGATAAATAGAAAGAATACAGATCTTCAGATAAAATGGCACAAGCGAATGGAGTAAGATGGTATAGACATGTGGTTAGGAGGGATGAGGAGAGCATTTTGAAGAAGGCAATGATGCTTCAAGTAAATGGACAACGAAAGCGAGGACGGCCAAAGTAGACCTGGCAGAGGAAGAGAGTTTGAAGAAGATTGGCTTGAAAGTGGAGAAGGCTACAGATCGTGCGAGATGGAGAGAGGGAGTAAGAGCAATTGCGGAGAGAATGAGGTACATCCGGCCACCTTCGGACACGAGGAAAAACCGGATTAAAATTGGATGATGATGATGATGATGGAGTATTGTGAAACTCCGGCTCTCACAACACAAAAACCAAGCTTATTGAGGCCATTACTGCTGTATGGTAAGGAGACCAAGAAATTTCAAAGCTGTCAAAATCATGTGGAATCGATGCCAAAACGGTTCAAAGAGTTGATCAAGAATAGAGGCTGTCATACCTCTTACTAAAAAATGAATTTGTTGTTTTAGCATTAAAGCAAATAAAAAATAATAAAATTTGGTGTGATTTTGCAAAGTGAGTCAATTAATTTGCACAATACTGTACGTCAAGTCATTTTCAAAGACACTCCACGTTTACGAGTCGTCTAACAAATGATACAAAGCTGCCTGTTTATTTTAATGGTAATTTTCGAAAAAGATCACAGCAAAATGTAAAATAATAACCTTGTATCTAATTTTAGTATGGCTGGGCTATATAAGAATAGCTAGGCTGGTATTTTTTAATTTGCAAAGCAAAACAAAAAGAAACGAGGAATTTGGGGAAGTGTTTTGTGTGGCTGCTGCAGGGGAGGGGCAGCCACTGCGGATTCAAAAGATTTTTTTCCAAGGGGGGCACAAACTTTGATATGTTATTGCTGAACACCCTTCATGCCCTCCTCCCTCTTCTTTTTTTACAGTATTCTTGATTCTTTTTCCTCCATTTAACAGATTTTTTTCTTCCACTTCAGATTTTTTCTCTGCATTTTACAGATTTTTTTCCTCCATTTCACAGATTTTTTTTGTCATTTTAAAGAAAGCAATTTTTTTGCCCACATACTAGATTCTTTTTCCATCATTTTACAGAGAGTAGGCCGAGAGTAGAGAGTTACTTAAAAATTAACTTATTGCAACTAACAAAAACCAAACTCGAATAATCAAAAAATGACATGAGGGAGCTGTGATCCCTTTGCAACTTGTTGCTATTAATGTAATCAATGTAAAATATTGGAATAATTGGAAACTAAGTAGCTACTTCTCAGGGGAGAGAAAAAGGAGGTTTCTCGTTAATATCTTGATTTCATTCGCACAAATTGAAAATGATTCCGATATTCGTGAGTGCAAGGATGATGTAACCACCTATTATTTATTGAGTAATAAATAAACGTAGTCAGTAGGTAGATTTGGATTAGAATTTACTCACAGTTATTCTATCAAAAAACGACGTGCTTCATACTACGCCACAACCGATTGCACAGTATTTGACCATCCTGCGCATTATTCTTCTCAAAAAAATGTTAATGATAAATACCTGTGCATTTCATGTTAGAGTGCACCTTAAATGGCAACTATATCATTTCACATGATGTACAACAAGCTCATAAAATTATTCACTTCGCAGTTAATTAACATTTTAAACCATTGATCAAAGCGCACCTGATAGATTGAATTTTAACTTGTAAATAGTAGTATCTGCGTCAGCGTAACACAATGATTCAAAGCGACGTTTTTACAACGACTATGATCGCAAATCATTGTTCAAATCCAACCCTAGATACAATAATTTGTCTTCGAATAAAATGTTTGATAAATATCACCTAAGCTTTCTAACTCTGTTTAACCTGCAGCAAATTAAAATAACCACAAATAAAATAATCGGAAAAAATGAGCATCTAACTGCTGAGAGGGTTAGGATTTTTGTTTTCTCGTGATAATAGAGCATCTAAAAATTAACCAATCACCGAACACGCTGCACTTGCTTAGCTGGAGCAATGATCTATACTCCATATGAACTATACCAAACCGTTGCGCTCAGTTGTTAAGCTCATAGCTATCGACGCGGTAGGTCACCTGGAGTCACTGCGCAAAAAATTAACAACACGCGTTGGTCTATTGAGGCGCCTAGCAGGATCAAGCTGAGGGGCTGGTGCCAGAACGTCGCGCATAGCTGCCTCGGCCTTCATCCGCTCGGCTGCACAGCACTGTGCTCCTGTTTGGAGTCGATGTGCTCACACGCGCCTCATTGACAAGCCTATCAACGACGCTTTACGTTTGGTGACTGGATGCCTGCGTCCCACACCAACGGACAACCTATTTGTTCTATTGTCAAAAGAGAGCCATACAGTCTTTAGCATGTCGTGCCCAGGAGCTTGGTAATCTTCTCCACGATCGGCTCACGTCCCACCCTTATGGAGGGCATCGACAGCATAAGTCAAGACACCCCTTGGTGCCTGCTGCTCTGGAACTGCTTAGAGATGCAAGCGAACTGGGCAACAGTGCAGTAAGATGGGCGGACCACAGGTGGAGCACTTCTTGTCAGCATTCATTTTTTGATGATATGGACGCCCTTCCACCTGGAATGGGGCTTCCCAGACCCGCCTGGGTCCGGCTGAACCGTCTCCGGACTGGAATCGACCTCTTTCGGTCATCAATGCATAAATGGGGCATGGCTTCCACGGCGTCCAAGTGAGTGTGGTACAGAGAAACAGACCACAGACCATATTATAACATCGTGCCCCATATACCGCCATCCAAATGGGATTCGGGGTCTGCTCACTGTGAACGAGAGCTTGGCAAGGTGGCTGTCTGATACGTGCCCAGTCATTTAGAATGATGCTACTTCGCGATGCAACATCGCACCCACACGAAAAAGAAGCAACCAAGAGGTCTGAGGTTCGATTCTCGGGCCGGTCAAATCAGATCAGTGCCGCCAACGACTTGCCAGCGCTACGTTTTTTCGAAACTGTGGTGCCCAGGCGCTAAGCCGCAGAGATGGATTCCGCCACTTGTTACACGCTTTTGCGTAATACCGCAAGTATAATGAAGATTTCATCATATCAGATACTTGCAATCAAAAGAGCCCAATTTGAAAGTACCTTGTAAAACATGTCGTTGAAAAACGCTGGATAGTACGTTGGTGAGTATGACACGATTGTGACGCAAGAATAAACAAGCTGAAGAAGAAATCTAAACACAATTCTGTTAGCGACCAATGCTGTAATCAGGAACATTAACATCTACTAAGAATATCGTATTTTCCATTTTCAGAAAGCCTGTTACGCATAGGTAATGCAAAAACTTTATAAATTGTTTTCTGAACAACACTTAGTTGTACCAGAAATACATTTAGAAATAATTACATAGAAAGGAGTTTGGCCGAAAAAGTGGTTAAACTGATGGAGGAGATCGAGTGGTTGCAGCTACACATGCTGCTGCTTAGTGCTCACAGAACATAAATGCAGATCAAATTACCGAGTAAATAAATAGAATGTTTGTTCTTCAAAAGCAGACTCGAGTTCGATTCCGAGTCGGGTCAACCAAAAACTTAAACATCGCTCTCACAGCTTCCCTGCTTGACGCTCAGTATTAAAGGAACAGTTGAGAACAAGCCGGCGAGTTTACTTGTTGCGGCGTCGGGAAAAGCACTTAACGGGTTTCCCCAATCATACAGCAGAAGACAGATGGCCGGCAGCTCCTGGTGAGCTCGGTACAGCGCTTCGATCGCTATATTGTTACAGAAAAATAAAAAAGTCACTAATATGAAAATCCAATTCCTGAGGGACGTGTTTTGATTTACTCACATGATCGAGACTGCCACGATCCAAATCTTATTAGTCAGTGGAGTCACGTGACGCATGCTTTTCCACCGGTGCACATAACCAGATGAAATCACACCTACAACAATTGGTCGGGGATAAAAACCAGTCAAATATTAAATTAGCGATGCTTAAAGCAGATTCAAACTAAACCTGACCAACACGCTTGACAATACTTAAGTTGCAGCATCACCAGATTGTGGTTTGTTTCCACTAATTTTCATTGTTACATTTTACTCAGATGGCCGAGTGGTAAGAGCGTCCGCCTCGGGAATTGTGGACTTGGGTTTGATTCCAAGTCCGGTCAAACCAATGACTTTAAAAATGGTATTCAGCTTCCCTGCTTGACGGTCAGCATTAAAGGGACAGTGAGAAGAGCAAGCCGGCAAGTTTAATTACATGTTGTGACGTTGGGAAAGGCACTTAGCGGGATTCCCCCATTTTGGTGTGGTAGACAGATGGCTGGCAACTAAGCAAGCTCGTATAGCGCATTGATCGCTTTCTCGTGATAGCAGGATAAATATGCAACTGAATACATCCAAATTACGATGATTATCGCCGCAGGGCAAATTTTAGTAAGTAGTCACCAATTCATGAGCAATACTTGTAAATAGGTACTTTGTTCTATGAGCCACAACTTGGCTTATCGTTATTACGGCGAAGCGTGTAAAGAGTGACGGGATCATCTCCGCGGCTTAACGCCAGGATAACACAGCTCGAAAAAAACATCGCAGCGGTGGTAAGCCGTTGGCGACACTGTATCCGATTTGACCGGCCCGGAAATTAAACCTGAGATCTAACGCACCGATAGCAATGTCTTTAGTAATTCCGGTAACAGCTTGTAGAAAAAAGATTATTCCAGTGTCACAGCCATGTTTGCCTTCGATATACTGCTGTATATTTTCAGATGTTTTTTTTTCGTCTTAATATTTAGATTTTTCTGGAAATGAAAAAGAGCAAGTGGAATCAGAAAATTGAAACGAAACAACTCACATAAATATATAACAAATGCACACAGACATAACTGCTGTGAAGACACTCGATGTTCAAACACCACGTCTTGAATTAACAATCTCGACGTGTTCAACACAGAAGTGTTACTTGCGGCAGAAAAGCACGGATAGCATCTAAACAAGTAATGTATTTTGCAACTGAAACTAAATCAAAAAAACCTTCATTATACTCGCGGTATTAGGACAAAACGACTTAGCGTCTGGACAAAACAGAAACGACGCAGCAGTGTTAAGCTCTTGGGAACAGTATCCGATTTGACCTGCCCGGGAATCGAACCCAAGGCCTCTTTCGATGTCCTTAACCACTACGCCAACGAAGCAAATAATAATTTTACTCACAGAATAAACGCATTCGACGAATTCCAACCAGTGATATTTTTTAAGATCTGAAAATAAAAGTAAGAGTTAGCAGAAAACAAAGTAAAAACTACTTTCATACTTTCATAAAAACAGTCATCAAACATCAGGAAATCCTTTAAAATTTAAGATAAGGTGGATTAACAATATGATTAAAAACAAATCAATAAAATATATGACATACACTTCACTGCAGATAGTGTCCCCTATTTTGACTTTTCAAGTCGCGTCAGTGCAGTACCTGATAGTAAACATTATTGCAGTTAGCATATATGTCATGTATTTTTATTGATGTGACTGACTACTATACTGACAAACACCAGTTGTATCTTAGCAGTTCACTTTGTCCAGGAGCCTGTAGTTTGCGCCACTGATCAGTAGTGAATCGCTTCAGCAGAGCATTTTCTGCAAGCTGCGATAATCCTAGTTTTGGAACTACAAGCAAAAAATGCTCTTCCCGCTTTTTCAAAACACAAATCATTTCAACCAATCACAATTATTCAATTCAATTAGCAACTTACATTGTTCTCCAGATCTTGACAAATTGCAAGCATACAAAACAGATAGAGAAGCGTCACCACCGCGCATGAGGGAAGAAATTTGGTGGAAAAGCGTTTCACATGCGTCACAATCAAATCACGCATTGAACTCTGCTTCGACATGTTCTTCAATGGCGCCCACGTCATCAAATCGCCATCTTGCGCAGATGTTAAAAGAGAAAAACTAAACAAAAGGTGGCGGTAACTTAAAAAATACGATCAAAGATGCCGAGGACATTCTCAAGTTTGATGATCAGTTCGAGCTTCTTCATTTATTTCATTATTATTTAAACCTAAGCTGCAATATCATGCACTTCAAAAGAAAAAAATGAAAGAGCACCAGTGCACGCATCGACCCGACAGTCACAACTACATCCGACAACCACAGAGAAGGACCCCGCCACTCGTTACTCACTTCAAAGTAATACCTCGAGTATGACGAAGATTTGAATGAACTAGTAAGGTTGCAAAAAGCTACATAGCACTTAGCAACGGTCAACTTTAACCGTAGCAAGTGGTAAGTGCAGCTTTCAACTCAACAAAAGCATGAACGGTGAAACTAACGTTCACGAATCGGTTAAAAAAGCAAAGACAATAATAATAATCACCTTAACAATGGAGTAATAACGAATGAAATCCAAGCAATATCAAAGGAAGTGAAAATTGTTGGCAGATGAAGTAGACGAGAGATAATTTGCACGACAGACATCATCACTTGCGACTTGATGCAGAAAATCAAGCATATTGTGGAAAGAAACAAACAGTGGCGAGCCTGATGGTACAAACATAACGCTACTTGAATATTATATGCAAAGTAATGCAAGCAAAACTATTCAAACAAGAAATTAAACACGCTTATGCTTAGAATTAACTTCATCTAAATGACTAAATTATTATAATCTTATAATTTATCATGCTATTATAGGTCAGTATCAAGGGGTTCCAACGGTACGAGTCGGTACGAAATTCAGGTAAGGTACGGTTAAAGTACGAACGGAAATGTGGTATACTTCGGTACCGCACGGCACACTTTCCTAATCCACTAATGAAAACTCTGATTTTGCAAGGCATATTTTGTAAGCTATAGGCTAAGTCTTGTTCAACGGTTAATAGAAAAGGATATTAATCTGAACTTTGATGCGGCAATGGGTATAAGCACTTTCGTTCTTCTACTGAAATTTTCTTATCGGAAATTGGGTTGAAAAAATGTGGTACGGAAAGATACGATATTACGGTACGAAAAATATTCCGCACCGTTAAGTACGATACTGTTGCGAGGTGCCGTACGCAATAACGGTACAGCATTTTGTGGGAAGAACATACTGTATACATGTACTAATATTGCGATGTTGGTGCAAACTTTGATAACAAATCTACTTTATCTTGAAATATGTACTGCAAACAATTTATTTTAAAATAGCAGCGCATATTTCCGAACAGCTCCACAGAATAAGATGGGTTTCAGTGAAAGTACAATGTTAACTAATCAACTGCAGGAAAAACAATGTGCGTAGGATTGGATTTATGCTTTAAAAACAGCACCGACTGATTAGTTTTATTAAACAAGAACAGATGATACGAGTATTATATTTGTCCTCAATTTTTAATACCTGTTCGCAACCCTGTTACTTTTCAATACGAAGCATTTCACGGGGAATTGAACTGCAAAATTATTTTTTAATTAAAGGTGTTAAAAAATACGAATTTAAAACTGACAGTAAAAAATTTTAATTGTACTTAGTTGACCATAAATGGGCGTTTAAAATTTAAGCTGATAGCGCAATGAGGTTTTGTTTGCGCACTGGCGCATACAAGGGTTACAGCGGCAATGCTCCTCAACGTCAACCTAATTCGCTTTCCCTGATCAAAACGCCGTGACTGCATTAATCAAGGCGCTTGACCTTTGATCAGCAAGAGCGAATTGGGTTGACGTTGACGAGCATTTGCCGCTGTAACTCTTGTACGCGCTAGCGCGCAAACAAACCTCATTACGTCATCAGCTTAAACTTTGAACTTGTGCTTGCAGTAAACCAAATACATTGTCAGTTCAAAATTCGTTTATTGTTTGACACCTTCAGTGAAAAAATAACTCTATACTTCAGTTTCCCTTTAAGGTAACTGTTAGATCATAATTGCAAACGTGTTCTTCCGACTTCACCTGTTTGATCATGTTGTATATAACTGATAAACTATGGTTACCAAGCAGCGTTGCACAACATGGAAACGTGTTGAGATTGCGAGCCAAGGTCATGAGTTTGCAAGAAGAAAAATCATTTTCATCCTAAAATAGATTGGTTTCAAACAAAAAATTGACGAAGGGTCAATGTAGAGCCGAAAACGTTCTCGTCAATAGTAAAAGTGTGAATACGAAACATCGTGTATTGTAGTCTTAAAATGCATCAGAGTTTTGGTTGCTGTATTCGCAATTTTAGTAGCATATTTATTTATTTTCAAAAAAGGACATTAAACATATAAGGAATGAAATAATCAATCAAAGGTGCAAGTTTATAGAAGAAACTGCGGTAAGACCATGGTCCAGATCTGCAGTGACGTAAATCTATTTTTTGCATTTAGTTGAGTATTTAATATCTATCCTTGTTTCACAAGAACGCGATGAAAGCGCTATACCGAGCTCGCCTGGGAATTGCAGGTGACCTGACTACCACTTTAAGATGTGAAAAGAAGTCCAGCTAAGTGTTTTTCTCAACGGAACAACAAGCAAACTGTCGGCTTGCTCTCCACACTGTCTCTTGAATGTTGATCGTCAAGCAGGAAAAACGTGAATACCAATTATTAAGTCATTGGTTTGACCAGACTCTGAATCAAACCAGTGTCGACAGCCCCTTGCAGAAGCAGACATTCTATTCACTCGGCCATCTGCTCTGGCGTGGTCACCATATGAGAATAGTTCGAACGATCTCCTAGAAAAAAACGAAGTCAGAAGTCACTAGTTAACCAGATTACACCACCTCTGTTTAACATGACATCTTTTTAAGCGTTTACTACTTGCATATGACGAAGCTACGTCTTTTAAACCCAAGTAATCATTTAAACCACTTGAAATTAAGCTTAATATTGAAAATTGTAAAACTTGAAGACCAATGTTACGAATCCAAACTAATTCTAAAAACCTTGCTCCATCCTTTCCAAACTTGCAAGGCCATGTTGACGTCATAATGAAAATTAACTCTCTCAAAAAAGAAGTCATGTAAATAAGAAATTGTTCTACTTACAATTGCTTGGTTTAATTCGATTGGATTCATACAGATATTGGAAGAAAATGATAAGCTTTCATGAAATGATGATTGTTTGTCAGTTGGGTGTTGTGCGATCATTGGTTGAATTGCAATGCTGCGGAATCACACCAAAAAATACATCAGTAAAAACTCACGACGGACTGTTTCACAAAAACGATATCATCAGATAAGCGTGAAAATACAAACAGCTATTCGAAATTAACTTCACAAAATTTAGCCGTTTACATTGCATCAAATTTTTTATACCGGTGGTGGGCTGCAATATGCATACAAAATGAATACAAATCACACGAGATGAATATAGCTGGTGAGTTTATAAGATGTGGATTTACTTGAAGGTCACTGCAGATTTACAGCTTAGAACTGGTACTGAATAGTGAAGATGTTATAAAAACAGGATTAAACTTTGTTTAGAATATGCTCTATTCAATCTCCAGACAGCAACTGTTTCGGCCATACCAGATCTCATCAGAGGACCTCAGAGTAATCTGGAGTAAAGATACGAAAATTCAATTTAACAAACTACAAATATTTTTTGCTTGTGATACTTATGAGGAAGCACAAAGCATGTTTTAGGTACGCTACAAAATTATTTTCATGACAAGTCATTCCAAACAGTTGCTTATCAGAGATCCAATCATCCAACAACCACTTACCTTATGTCAGCTTGAGCAAAAACTTGCAAATTCTCCAAACACTCGCTGCTTCCGATGCAACAAACAACTTCGCCATAACGTTGCATAATCGAAACCATCTCCTTCATACCTGTCGTGTTGACAGTGGTCATTAGTCAACACCTACAATGAGCTGTCAATCAAAATTGACCTGCTGTAAGGTGACAAAGACATGAAACGAGGAACACGAGGCTTGCAATTGTGGCAAAGAAAGCTCGCCACCCACGCAGCAAGGTCATGTGACCAGGGTTAATTCTGGCATTAATTGCGCTATTTCTATTATTTTTGAACGTACATTTGTAATTTTATAGCTTCAACACACACATTATAAACTAAAAAACTACAGAAGCAATAAAAGTCCAAACAGAAAAAAAAACGTGTGGTAGAGCAGCCTTATACAATGGTAAGCGTATTCACCGATAAAATAGTTGACAATGACACATTGTACAGATATATTGTCATACCTTATCTATTGCATTACGCATTTAGTTGTATATTATTTATCCTCCTATTACGAGAAAGCGATCAAAGAGCTACAAGCTCGCTTAGGAATTGCCGGTCCTTTGGCTGCCACACCAACACGGGGGAATCTCGTTAAGCGGCTTTCCTAACGGCACAAGTAACTTGCCGGCTTGTTCTCAGCACTGTTTTATTAGCGTTAAGCAAAGAAGCTGTAAAAACTTATTTTAAAGTTATTGGTTTGACCCGACCTGGAATCAAAGTCTTATAACTCCAGCCTAGACAGAAGCAGACGCTCTTACTACTCCGCCATCTGAGCTGTTTATTGATCACATACACCTACTTTTTTGATCGCAGTCCGTGAACAACGGTACAAGCAACGGTACATTATCAACTTGTTCGATGTGAGGAACGATATTTTCAATTCCGCGAGGAAGTTTTGCCTGAAATAAACTTGCATCCAGTACCACAATAATCGAAGCTGACTTCTAGACACAATGAAACTCAAAAACATTGTTACCGTAAATTTTTACGTCTCCTGCAGACCAGGTAACATACCTGCAAGGTCGCAGTGACTAAAGGGAAGAGTGCGAAACAGCGGATGATTTAATTTGTGCAGATCATTCTCAAACAACAGCCCATTACAAGTACCAATCACGAATGATTGAACGCTGTTGGTGATTATACAAGACAAACAACACACATAACAATTTTTTAACATTATTTTGAAATCACAGATACGTCCCAATAACAGAAACAAATTTTCATTATACTCGCGGTATTATGTTGAAGCATGTAACGAGTGGTGGGGTCCATCTTCGTTGCTAACGCCTGGTCGACACAGCTCCGAAGAAACGTGTCACTGTGTCCAATTCGATCGGCCGGGGAACCAAACCCCAGACCTTCTGCACCGATAGTGTTGTCTTTAACTATTTTGCTAAGCGTTTAGTATCTTCAAGATATTTACCAGCTATATTTTCACACTTAAGAGCAGACTACGGCCCGCGGGCCAAATCCGGCGCGCTGGTCCTTTTATTCTGGCCTCCGGCACTTGCACAAACTTAAACTACCACCGTGAATTGAGCGGAAGACTTTTTTTCCTTTAGAGATCATGGATGACAGAGATTTTCAAAAAAATTAGCCTCAACGGTGCAAAATTGGAATAAAAAACGAGGTGAAAACCTCTTATTTTGGAGATCACATTCGCATTTGGACTGTGATCTCCAAAAAAAAGGTCTTCACCTTGTTTTCCAATCAGCGTGCGGCCCACGGCTTCAACAGTTTTTCCAAATCTGGCCTTTCGAGTGAAAAGCTTGCCCAACCTTGCTTGAGGGGCTTGTTCTCAATGTGACCAAGCAACTTACTGCATTGTGAATTTACCCTGTTTTGTTGATAGAAAGCAGAATCAGAGAAACTGGATTCACTCAGCGGAGTTGGCGGGGATTTCCCAAGCAATGTAGATGAAGGTTCATCATCTGGAAATAATTAAGAGTTTTCGAAGTAATTTCGCTGACTGCTGACTATTACGAAGTATCTCAAATTCTCAAGAAATTTCTAACAACTTCACTTGAAACATTCAGCTTGCGAGGTTTTCATTTAAATATAGCAGCAACACATTACGCTACTATCATCGGATTTTGGGTTTGTTCTCTTTTATCTTCTTGCAACGAGAATGCGACGGAGGCGCTATAGCCTATACGTAGGAGGAATCTAGATTCGCTTAGGAGTTGTCAATGTTTCAAAGTTTTCCGGTAAAGTTTTGCTTCAGACTTCATTAATTTGCTGATTGTCAGATCCCACCAAGCAGGAATAATTATCGAGAAGCATCTTATTCAAGGACACAACAACCCACGCAGCTGGGATGAGGTGGGAGTTGAACCATCAGCCTTGCGGTCATGGCCTTCGTAAAAAAACGACGTTGCAAACTACTCGGCCACGCTGCCGACGATTACAGCAGAGACTTTAAGATTTTCAAATTCATTTTCCAAACTCTAGATTTAAGAAGCAATGACACAACCTTCCTGATCTTCAGTGTCGGATTGAGTCGAATCTTGTGACGTTGGAACTTCATGCGAGCTTGCATCAGCTAACGAGATGCTACAATTCCAACCAACTTCAAGACCAATTTTCTCAGCAAATACCTAAACCACATGGATTTGAAATTTCAACGACACAAAGTTATGGTTCACTATTACGAACTCCTGAGGTCACAGAGGGAAAAGTGCTTCCAACTCAAAGACAAACAAGACCAGTGAACCGCGGAGTTACAACAATAATCGGAATCAAATACGTTTGTTGATAGTGTATCCGTTTTCTGCTTTTTATTCATTCCATTTCATAACACGGAAACCAAAAATAATTCACTGACCCTTGATTGAAATTCCCCATCAGGAGAAAAATGAACGAAACGAATAGAAGCTGCATCTAACGCGTCAATTAATCGTAGAACATCCTTCCGAGGTTGGTATTGTAACGTCACTATACCAACAAATATCTGGTCACGCGGGAACTTCGATTGACTGAAAATATAAAACTCCAAGACTACAAATTTGACCACTTCGCAGCTCCATGTCAACATTATACCACAGATGTAGACTGCATTTTCTACGAGTTTGCAAGTACTTTTTATTGAGTTAATTTTTATGTTTCTATTTTTTCGCATTGTGTGAGTGGACAAACAAAGTCGTTTGTTCTGCAATATAAAACATCATTTATCCTGTCCACAAGTTTAAAGTATGTGGGTCAAAACCCAATGCAAAGTGATTATGACAAAAAAAATTTAACTGTGTGGCAGAAAGGCTACGGACTTGGGTTCACTTACACCGAACATTAGGGCAGGGCAATTAATTGTAGCAAAAAACAGTGACCACGACCAACTGACCGACCACCACGGCACCACCAACCAGTCTTTTACCACGAAAAGAATAAATGGCGAAGTATCACCTACCTCTCTTCATCAACGACCACAATTTCACTAGCTTGCTTTGCATCGTCCGAAGTAACAAGACGAAAAGAACACGCTACACAACTTCCGGTTATTGAGTTCCTGTGAGAAAAATCAACAATCTTCTTCCGATTTGTCTCGTCCAGAATTATGACGTCATTTCCGTTCCAATAATGTGAACAAAGATTGAAAATAAAATCTCCAGAACCAATGGTGGTTAAAAAATTAACAGCTGAGAAAAAATATAACACGAATAAAAAAGGCTGGCGGACTTGATCTAAAGGTAAAGGTATGCGATAGCGGGTGCTAAGCACACATCGTGTAGGCCATTCTCAATTGGCGGCCCATTGCAAGTATCAATCATGAATGACTGAACGCTGTTATAGGACACACAAGACAAACAACGCATAACCCTTCGCACTTTCGGTTGTGCCGAGCGCCTGGCGGGAAGCTGCGAATACTACTAGTAAAGTCTTTAGTATGACCCGACCGGGAATGAAACCTTAGTCTCCCGGCTACTAAACGGACGCTCTTAACCGATGCACCAAGCGCCTAACCAAGCCGCAAGTGAGTGAAAGACCAGAAAGACTACTTCGATTCACGGCAGAAGCGGCTTACATATTTCCGGTCGCTGTTAAATCAAAAATCTCACTTTGCAGTCTAATTCACTGCGATGTTAAGTTTACAATTTATCTTCACGTTCAACCACTCACCAACCTGGACTGGCAGTTATTTATTTATTAAGTGACGATGTGGTTTAATTTCGCCAGTTTTTAGCACACCGGCACGGTTTTTCTTATGAAGTTGCTCTTTGTACACACCATACCCAAAGTCACATTAACCTTTAACTCTATCCTTAATCACCCCATTTCTATTTGTACTGCGGTACACCTAATTTTTACGTTTCAAGTTACAGTACTTCTCGAGACGTCGTGCTAGCGTGACACCAACGTCATGAAAAGAAACAATAAGTACTCCGGCGCAGCAGCGTTTTGATTATGGAAAGCTGTCCGGTGCCCTAGAGATTACCTTTAATTTACAGCATAACTCACCGTCATCCAAATAGCAGGCCATAGTAACACCTTGCACATAATCCAAGCAGTTCCTGTGTGGCGAAACATCGGCCATCGAATGTGCGTAAACTGCTTTTTTTTGACCAACAAAGTTTAAAGACTTCTTATACCCAGTAGTGATCACCTGATACAAAAACAATGAAATCGATAGTTTTAAGACTTCAACAAACTATTAAATCCTGGTTAGCACAAATAATCGAAATAAAGCAGCAATACAACATCCATTATCAAGTCATAAAAATTGACTCGGTTGCAAATTTCGCATGAAATTTTTATTCTTTCTTTCGCTTCCTTTAAAGTAAACATAAAAAATGATCAAGGAGGAAATCCCGGAGTGTTTACATAGGCTTGAAACTTCAAAGATCGATGCAAACTTAACTATCTACGAAAAAGCAACGAAGCATAACAAACAACCACCATTAATCCAGCAAACCTTCTATCACATTTTCACCTTAGGTGTGTAGAGCAGAGATGTTTCCTCTTCAAATCCAATCAACCGTGACAGTGATTTCAATCCATGTTTTAAACGTTCAGCTGAAGAACATATGAATCATACTTCAGTAAGCAATTGTATGCGGGCATTTTGTATAAATGGTATGAGAAAATCAAACAAGTATGAGTTTAAGACAGATTTGCAGCGAGCTTTTGTGGATAAAAACACTTTGTCAAGAGATATCGTTTTTTTCTACTTAAAATTACAAGCAAAACATTTAATCGCAAAATCTTCACCTGACAATGCACAATTTAATCGCGAAGCAGCCAAAAATAATTGCGTGTGATGCTCTGATAACATTTTTTGGAACGATTCGTAGAGTGAAACGTTGCTACTCTAAAAATACAAAAATCGCTCATTGAGAAAAATTAAACCAGGCAAAATCAAATCAAATCTTCATTATACTCGCCGTATTACGCCGAAGCGTGTAACGGGTTACGGGGCCCATCTCCGCGGCTTAGCGCCTGGGCTACACAGCTCCGAAGAAACGTCGCAACGGTGGCGAGTCGTTGGCGACACTGTGTCGATTTGACCAGCCCGGGAGTCGAACCCCAGACCTCTCACTTCAATATCTCCGACAACCTGCTTTCACCTCAAGAAAACAGCGCTTCAACGTGGTCGGTGACATTGCTCAGCAACATCGCGCAGTGATGCAATTGATCCTGTCTGATCGAGCTTGATTTTTGGTGAACACAAATATGGTGACTAAAGACATTGCTCTCAGTGTGGGAAGTCTCGACTTTCTAGGCCAGTCTAATCAGACCATTGACTTTCTATTATATACACTGGAAACTCAGCGCGAGAGAAAAAGGCGTGTATAATAGAAGAAACAAACTTTGCTCCCAGACGGAGCCTTTTTTCTCGCACGCCCGATCTGAGACGAGGTGAAACGAAAAATGAGCTCATTTTGAGCTCATGAGCTCAAATTTTAGAGCACATGAGCTCAAAATTTTGAGCGCATGAGCTCCAAACTGAGCGCATGTGCTCACATTAAAAAATGAGCTTATTTTGAGGTCATGAACTCAAATTTTAGAGCACATGAGCTCAAAATTTTGAGCGCATGAGCTCCAAAATGAGCGCATGTGCTCACATTAAAAAATGAGCTTATTTTGAGGTCATGAACTCAAATTTTAGAGCACATGAGCTCAAAATTTTGAGCGCATGTGCTCCAAAATGAGCGCATGTGCTCGCATTGAAAAGTGAGCTCAATTTGGAGCTCATGCGCTCAAAGTTTTGAGCTAAAGCGTTGCCGCGTTTCTACCACCTACTGAAGGTGAATATGGGGGGAGGTAAAGAAAAATGTGGGGAGAGGTGTGGGGAAGTGTTAGGGAGAGGTGTGGGAGAGTGTACAGGGTGACTGTGAAGGGTATGGGGAAGTGTGTTGGGGACGGGGTGTGGGGTAAACTGAGGGGAAGTGTGGTGGGGTGTGGGGGAGGTGAGGTTTATTTTCTATTTGATGTATTATATCTAGAGTGCTCGCACCAACTGTTCGCCTAGATAACCTTGCTAGAGTGCTCGCACCAACGCAAGTGTTAAGGCGGGAGATGAATATGTCATTATCATTATTATTTTTATATTTGGTGTTGTATTTGGTTATTATGATTGGTATTATGTTTGGTATATTCTACTTGGTGTTGTATTTTTTCAAGCGCCATGAATCTACAACAAATAATAGATTTTGAATTTGAGGATAGGTGTGGGGTGTGGGGAAGGTGTGGGAACGTGTGTTGGGGTGTGGGGAAAATAACGGGAAATGAGGAGAAAAGTGTGGGGGGTGTGGGGAAGGTGTGGCAAAGTGTGTTGGGTGTGGGGGAGGTAAGGGGAGAGGTGTGGGGGGTGTGGGAAAGTGTTTGGGAGAGGTGTGGAAAAGTGTGTTGGGGTATGGGGAAAGGGGAGTTGGCAAATCTGTGGGGGGTGTGGTGAAGTGTTGGGTAAGGCGTGGGAAAGTGTGATGGAGGGTAAGTATGGTGTTGGAGTGTAAGTGTGTTGGAATGTAAGTGTTGGAGTCAAAGTATGGCAAGAGACGGGGGGGTGTGGGGAAGTGTTGGGGAGAGGTGTAGGAAAGTTGTGTTGGGATGTGGGAGAGGTAGGGGGAGATGTGGGGAAGTTTTGGGACAAGTGTGTTTCGGTGTGGGGGAGGTAAGGGTAGATGTGGGGGGAAGTGTGGGGAGATGTGAAAAAGTGTTGGGAGAGGTTTGGAAAGGGTAGATGTGGGGAGAGGTGTGGGGGTGTTTGGAAGTGTTGGGTAAGGTGTGGGAAAGTGTGCTGGAATGTGGGGGAGGTAGGAGAGATATGGGAAAGTGTGTAGGAGAGATGTGGGAAAGTGTGTTGGTTTGTGGGGGAGATATGGGGAAGTCTTGGGAGAGGTGCGAGAAGGTGTGTTGGGTGTGGGGTAGGTAAGGGGAGATGTGCGGGGAAGTGTGAGGAATGTGGAAAAGTGTTGGAAGAGGTGTGGAAAGGGGAGATGTGGGGGGAAGTGTGAGGAATGTGGAAAAGTGTTGGAAGAGGTGTGGAAAGGGGAGATGTGGGTAGAGGTGTAGGGGGTGTGGAAAAGTGTTGGGTAAGATGTGGGAACATATGTGTTGGAGTGTGGGGGAGGTAAGGGAAGAAGTGGGAAAATGTGTTGGGGTGTGGGGAAAGTAGGGGGAGATGTGGGGGTGTTGGGAGAGGTGTGAGTAAGTGTGTTGGGGTGTGGGGGAGGTAAGGGGAGATGTGTAAAAGTGTTGAGTGAGGTGTGGAAAGGGAAGATGTGGGGAGAGGTGTAGGGGATGTTTGGAAGTGTTGGGTAAGGTGTGGGAAAGTGTGTTGGGTTGTAGGTAAAGTAAGGGAAGATATGTGGGGAAGTGTTAAGGAAAGGTGTTGGAAAATGTGTTGAAGTGTGGGGGAAGTAGAGGAGATGTGGAGAAGCGCAGAAAAGTGTGTTGGGGTGTGGGGGAGAAGTGGGGAAGGGTGGAAAGTGGAGAAAGTACGGGTAGAGATGTGGGGGGGGGGTGAGGGGAAGTGTAGGGGGTGAATGTGAAGAGTGTGGCCAAGTGTGTTAAAATGTGGGGAGAAGCTTGGGGGTGAGGGGGGAGGTGCAAAGAAGTGTTCTGGGGTGTAAGGATGTTCATTTCAAAATATTTTCCTATTTTAGAATAATTTCGAATCTTTTTTTGAATTCCAGAATCTTTCCAGAATATCGAATCTTATTGCAAAATAATCACAAATTCTTGTATTTTTCAAGTCACAGCCTTGTTTTGCAAAACCGAAACTGGAAGACGTAACTTTCAACTTTCGTAACTGTCATAAAAACTAATGCGAAGAGAAATGCAAGAATTTAAAGAGAATAGACATTGACAAGCGTTGCTTGCACCAGCCGCACGTGCGCACATACACACGCGCGCAACCACTCGCGGTTGCTCTGTGCGTTTATACGGTAGCGTGTGTGCACTGCGCAATGGCTCTCTGATGTGCGCGTTTGTTCTTGCTGCATGAGAAATGCGCGTGCACTGACGTTCATACACAAACGACGCTGAAGCAGCGCATCTAGACGAACTTCAACTATTTCGATTCCATAATTTGGAACCGGTTCCGATAGATTCGGTATTCTGGAATGAACATCCCTACTGGGATGTGCGATGAGATAAGAAAAGATGTGGAAAAGTGTTGGGGAGAGGTGTGGGAAACTGAGTTGGGGTGTGGGGAAAGTAGTTTAAGGGGAGATCTGGGGAGAGGTGTGAAAAGTGTGTTGGGGTGTGGGGGAGGTAAGGCAAGAAGTGAGGGGATTGTGGGGAAGTGTTGGAGAGAGGTGTAAGAAAGTGTGTTGGGGTATGGTGGAAGTGAAAGGAGATGTGGGGAAGTGTGAAGAGAGACATGGAAAACCCCAACAGACCTCCTTCAACACTTCCCCCACACCCCAACACACTTTCTCACATCTTTTCAAACACTTTCCCACTTCTCCCCATATCTCCTCCACATCCCAACACACTTACCCACACCTTCCCAACAGCCAACACTTCCCACATCCCCACACCCCAACACACTTCTCCACATTTCCCTCACCTTTCCCTACACCCCAAAGCACTTTTCCACACCTCCCGTAACACACCTTCTTACACTTCTTCAACACTTTTCCTCACCCCCACATCTCTTCCACATCCCAACACATTTTCCCACACCTTCCCCAACACTTTTACACATCCCCACACCTCCCATAACCTCCCCAACATCCCAACACACTTTGCCACACCTTCCCCACACTTTTCCTCACCTCCCCCCCACCCAAACACACTTTCCCACACTTCTCCACACCTTTCTTCATCTTTCCCCACACCCCAAAGCACTTTTCCACACCTCCCACTACACACCTTCTTACACCTCTTCCAACACATTTTCACACCCCCACATCTCTTCCACATCCAACACACTTTCCCACACCTTCCCCAACACTTCCCCACATCACATCCCAACACACTTCCCCACACCTCCCCCAACACTTTCTCACACCTCCCCCACACCCCAACGCACTTCCTCACACCTCCCCTCACCTTTCCCCACATCCCAAAACACTTTTTCACACCTTCCCAACACTTACCCACATTTCCCCCAACCTATCCCACATCCCAACACACTTTCTTACACCTCCCCACCACACTTTACCGCATCTCCCCCAACACTTTCTCACGCCCCCTCACACACACCTTTTCCCACATCTCTCCTTACCTCCACCACACCCCAACACACTTTCCCACACCTCTCACCACATTATTCCTCGCCTCCCCTCACAATCCAGCATATGCGCTCTGAAGGTGAGTGAGCGCATGAGCTCATTTAGAGCACACCCCCAACACCTCTTCCCAGATCTCCCCTTACCTCCCCCACACCCCAACACACTTTCTCACACCTTCCCCGACACTTCCCCTACCTTTCCCCACATCTTCTCTTACCTCCCCCACACCCCAACACACTTTCTCACACCTCCCCCAACACTTTCCCACACCCCCCACATCTACCCCAACCCCACACCCCAAATCACTTTTCCACACTTTTCCCCAACACTTCCCCGCGTTTCCCTCACCTCCCCCTACACCCCAACACACTTTCCCACACCTGCCTCAATTCTTCCTTTCACCCCCCCTCCATTCCTTTCACCCCCCACCCACATCTCCCCCACGCCGCAACACACTTTCCTACACCTCCCCACACACCTTTCACCGCATCTTTCCTCACCTCCCCTCACAATCCAGCACATGCGCTCTGAAGGTGAGTGAGCGCATGAGCTCATTTAGAGCACATGAATGGGATGAGCGCATGAGCTCATTTTTAGAGCACATGCGCTCTGAAGGTAAATGAGCGCATGAGCTCATTTTGAGCACATGCGCTCTGAAAGAGCTCAATTCGCTTTTCACCGCTGTAGCCCGATCTGTTCTGTATACTTAATTCGCTAGTGCTGAATAAGCTCTAAAAACAATAAGTTATACTGCATATTGTACATAAATAACAATTAAAATTTAACTGATAATGTTAGTATTTGTGATGACTGGTGTGTGGGAAAGGAGTGGCAGAGCTGCAAGCAGATCGATGTTGTTTAGTTGATCAAAAAACATAACGTTAATTTTTGTTTCATTCAAAAATAATAAAATTTCATTTAGGCAACGTTACACTTACGTTTAAAAATTCTAAGAGTTTTGCTGAAGCGTTAGTTTGAAATTGAAAATATGCTTTAGCTTATTTATTGTATAATACCCTTGGTAGGGGATTTTAAGAAAACTTTAACTGCAATGTAAATACAAAAGGTTTCGATTTCTTTTGCGAATTTAAGCATGTATGGAATTTTTCTGAAAAATTTGCTTGTGTTAGGCCTACTGCCAATACGATTGTGCAATTTTAAAATCAAGCATTTCATAAAACTCTATCGTAGTGTTGAAAAAACTGCTACAAATGGGTACAAATTTGTTCCTTCTTAAATATGCCTAAAGAAAAATTGATTAGGACTAGGTGTGCTCGTGGATTGACGTATTTTGGACGGTCACGATCGCATGACGTATTTTGAACGGTGTAGAGCCTTGACGCTTTCTCGTGATAGGAGGATGAGTATACGAATAAATAGATAAAAACCTTAACTTATAGATTTTCAACATATTGCGCAGACTAATTTACACATACGATATGCTTAGCAATTTAACGACATGCTTAGCACTGCGATTGCGAATGCTATCACGCAGATCTGGCGCTAGAGCAGTCGACTTAGGGTGCCTAAAGTTTGAATTAAGCACAAAAGCCGCTGTCTTCAAAAGAGTAAGCTTGTTAATTGGGGGGCAAGCATGTCGATTGGCCCCGACCCTGCTATCACGAATTTACAGAATAGATAACTTTTGTAGCTATGAGGACAGTGATCATTTTTTTATTTATTTTTCATTGTAGAGACAAAAAATCAGTGATAACATTGTCGTTGCGTGTATAAAACGAATTCAGACTCGCGACAAATTTCTGTCATAATCACGCTTTTTAATAAAGTTCGTTTCTTGCTTTGGTAACTCTGGCAAGCTTTTGCGAAAATCATATCCTAAATTGCTGTAGCGTAAACTATATGCTCAGGGCCGTATTTAGACAATGAAAGGATCCTAGGCTATTTCTATTTTTTTCACTAGAAATCGGTGAAAACCAAAAAAAGGTTTTTATGTCCGCAGATGTGGTGTTTTCACGGAAAATATCGGTGAAGACCAAAAAAAGGTCTTCGTTGTTCGTGATAAGGTCCCTCATTTTCTCCAAGCCTCCCATCGTCTCTGAGGCCCTAGGCTTCAGCTTGTTTAGCCTATGTCTAAATCTGACCCTGCATATGCTCCAGTCCGCAATATTTCACCTGCAGTGCCAACAACGAGAGCTATAAATATTTATCTATTATAAGCGGAGATGATTAATCGTATTACAATGATCATGACTACTTCAGAAATAGCAATATTGTAGGCGCTGAAAGCGTTGTACACCATACGCAACTGAATAGACGCATTATGTTTTCATTTTCGTGTAAAATTTGGCTTATAATAAAAACGCTTGCTTTATTGCGCAACGAACTTTTGATAAAAACAAAGCAGCAGAGACTGGCGATATATTCTTGAATTTCCGAATTTTGTGGTTTAAATTACAATATCATAGACCTATCGCAGTAATAAAAAATACTGTTGAAATCAATACCACTGAAAAATAAGAAAACGCTGCTGTTTCAAGAAAATTACGAAGAAGCGACGGGCAACTCACAATTCGCATGCATACGCACTTTATATCTTTTAAAACCGTCACACTGCGTGCTATTTAGGCTATTACCTTTACTTTTTTATTAAGCGCGTGGGTTTTTTTAAACGCAAAATTTTTGAATAGAGTTTCATAATTTTGATTTTACGATATTATTTAATGCACCATTCCTGCTGCGCATTTGCAATCGCTCACAGAAGGTTATAGCAGCAGAGCTTTTATTGTGCGAGATCGGTCAGACATCGCTGCCGACCCAGAACTGAAGCGTGAAAGAAAAAAGGCATAATTCTAAGTTTCCAGTCCATGTAATAGAAAGTCTATGATCAGACAGAGTGGTCATTGCTGCGATGTTTTTTCGGAGCTGTGTTGTTCAGGCGCTAAGCTGCGGGGATGGACCCCGCCACTGGTAACAACTTCGGCGTAATGCCGCGAATATGATGAAAACTTGATTTGACGAAATACTTAACTGAGACATAAAATTCTAAAGCATCTCATTGCAAACATTACAATACAATTACTTGAACATAATAACACTGGTCACTGTTTAAACAATATACTCATTATTGCATTATAACAAATGTGAGATAATACTCACTTTCTTGACGTCATTAATCAATTTGCGATTGAACATATGTTCGCAATCTTCGGGGAGGAATGACGTATCTTTGCTCACATCAACATTAACTAAGAATGCTGAATAAATACTCAAACCGAAAGGTTTCAATGATTTGATGTGGTGAGACCAGTTGTGGTCGTCAAATTGTAACTAAACAACGACGCAGGTAAACTTCGTATATTTGCTGTTTTCCATACCTACTAAGTAAAAGCTAGTAAGGTTAAAAGGCTTGCTGCAACCTAACAACCAAAAGAAAGGGCTTCTAATTTTTCAAAATGTCAAGATTTTAATTGTTTGTGGCAATTGTTTTTCGTATCTGGCCGGTTTGAGCAGAGGTGGAAGACATCGCCATTGTGCGGGAGGGCTGAGGTTCGATTCCGGGCCGGTCAAATCAGACACAGTATCGCCAATAGCTCGCCACCGTTAAGACGTTTCTACGTGGCTGTGTTGCCCTGGAGCTAAGCCGCGGGGATGAGCCAATACCGCGAGTATAATGAAGATTTGATTTATTTTTTAATTTTTGTAGTTTCTTATGTATTTTTAAGTGTCTTAGAGTACACGTAAGTATGCGCGAGCTACAAGCCCAGCCAAACCTTTGACTCTGACGAATCAAGCTAGTCAGGAACCGCTGGTCTACAGGCAAACACCAGAAACGGGTGTAGCTCGAGAAAAGTATTTTCGCAATCAAGTAAATAATGCTCAAACTTACTTTGGCGCTGTCCACATTTTGAGACAAATTCAACACTTCGAGTTTAACACTCGATAATTGCTCAGTAAATTGTTTATTCTGTCAAAAAAATAATTGAAGAAAAAATGAAGTTTTTATCCAGCGAGAGCATCAGCCACTAACTGGTATTGGACATCAAGATTTATCCACCGATTCTCCACTTGCTTGCTACATGAACTATGATGTTTTACAAGCGACTTCTTTGGTCTGACAGTAGAAAGTTTCAAACGTAGTTTGTACTTTCAGTTTTGAATTTGCATCACTTTTTAACGATATCAGTGAAAAAATAATTTTACACGTCAGTTAGCCTCTAAGCCAAGAAATCAACAATTCCCAAGCATTATATTGGATTCGTCCTCCGGTAATTGCACACACGACAAATCCACTTTCTTCGTGACTATATCAGACAAGTCGATTACGTTAACTCACCATCGATAAAGATTGTTCCAGTGTAGTTTGTTCTTTGCTGTCTGCACAGATAGTTTCAGATTAGTCTCTAGTCTACTTTGATGGCAAGGTTGAGAAGTTTCATTGTTCCTCGAAGCTTTTCGTCTGACACTCTTAGGGAGGGTCGTCAGAGATGCAAAAAATAGAATTTTCTACAGTTTCAAGATCAGACATTGACGCTGATTGATTGTTGTGGCTCAGCTAATAAGCGTTCTTCCTCCCTTTTTTTCCACCTTTCCTTAAATACTATGGCATTTCTAGTTTTCGAATTACTGACGACCATTCCCAAAGAGTGCCAGACAAAAAACTTCGAGAAACAATGAAACTTCTCTATCTTGCCATCATTGGATTTTGTACTGCAAATCATCTCTATTCAAGTAGTCTACTCGATGACCAATGTGAAAAGATAATTATAATGCCGGCATCCGCAGTAATTATTTTAGGCAATCAATCATTAACACGTTTCTAGCATGATTTACACACAGACGTGTCGCGAGTTCGTATCCACTGTTTCGCACTCAGAAAGCAGTAAGTATGAATAAATTATGGACGCATTCATAAAAATGTGGCGCAAAACGCGCTACAGATCAACTTCAATTTATAACCGCAGAAAATTCGTTTCTCTGACCACACAGCTGCTACGAAATTCAAGGTTTTCAAAAGCATACAAATCTTTTACCACTGTTAATGTCTTCATCAGTAGGTGTTTCTTCAAACAAACTCAAAAAACCAAGTTTTTCAGGCATAGGATGAAACCAAGAGAGAATTCCTTCCTTATCAAAGCAGCATAAAGCCTGCACAAAAGACGAAAAATACTTAAAAACATTGTGTTCAGTAAAACGCAATGGAAGTTAAGCTGACCCAGTCTTTGCGCAATCCCAGTTACACAAGATATAAAAAATGCTAAAAAGTATCGACGCGGGTTTTTAAGATATTAATATCTTCTTCTGATACTACCTTTCTGTAGAAGAACTAAGATAATAGTAGGCAAGCATCGAAGCAACAAAAATGAATGAAATGTAATAAAAAACTGGAAGTTTTTACGAAAAGCAATGACAAGTACTTGATGATAATAATCATAAACATTCTTCAACATCATGATTTTGAACTACTGGAGCTTCAAAAGTTTCAACAAAAAAAGGGCTTCTTAAGCAGGCATTGAGATTTTGCTAAGGGTGAGATTATTAATAGCATAAGTCAAAACATTATACTTTCTAACTTCAGGTTTGGTCAGAACTATGTTATAGCATAAAAAGATTGCGTCAAAAACAATTACATCCATCTCAGTGACAAAATAATCACGGTTCGCTTTCATGTGCTTTACATTGAGATACAGGAGCACATATTATTGAGATAAATTTTAGAAAGCGCACAAAAAGTTTAAGAACCCCTAATCTAAACCATTTATAAAACTGAGTCATCTCACCGTTACCGATCCAAGACTGTCGAACACACCAGCACTCAACACGCTAAAGTCTTTTCCTCTTTTAACTAACTTGCAGAGTAAACTCCACCATTTGATTTGTGTATTCTGCAAAAAATATAAAATGCATTTGCCACAAGCTGGTACGTAAAGAAAATAACACTACCTTGCAAGTTTAATTCAATGAAATTCAAGACACGACAGTAGCAACAAGACTGTCTCGTGCAATCACAAATATTCGCCAAGATGAACATGCAGATTAAGAAACGCTCAAACATACTGGAAAGTGCAAGGAACAAGTTAATATTTCGGCTATAAGAAAAGTTTCGTCAGCCTTGATACGCAGTTACGCACATTGCACAACCAAGTCAGGCTGGACTCATTCAGACTTTTTGTTTCACTGCTATCCTAAACATCTCCATTTCATTTCTTTTCTAGATTGTTTCCTCCCATGGGAGAATGACAGCAGAATGAGAGGGAACAAATTGGAAAAGAAATGAAGATGAGATGCTCAGGATGAGCTACGAAAAGAAGAGCCTAAAATGAATCCAGCCTGGATTGGCTGAGCATAGCATAGGTGACAATTATTTCAACAAGGTTGTAAATACTCACAATCAATGCACTCGGTTTGCTAATGTTTCAACCAACTTGCAGGTACCATTATATTAACTAAAAGAACACAACAAGCAATTGAGCATGCTGGTGTTAAAATATAGAATTCCATTTTTAGTGAATTGAGATATCTTTCTTTTAAACAATTTAGTAAGGAATATAAAAAGCTACTGTTAAAGTCTTATTTTTTTGTCTTATTGTCAACTAAACTTTGTTCTTGTTCAGATATATTATCCAACCCTTTGTGCCTACTGCGTTTTTGTATCATGTTGGTTTTCTCTTATTTATTTTTATTTTTTTCTGTGCGTATTCAGTACTCACTTGTATTATGAATTCTACACGTCAACTCTTTCGTTCCTATCTCCACAACACACATAAACAATATTCTAGTAGGGCTTAATTTTTTTGTTTGTTTGTTAAATGGTAACGCCACAGTAAATATGGTGCCACAGGTTGGCTGCTGACTTGAAGACCTTGCGGTCCCTTCGCACTCACCCTGTCACTACCATCCTTGAAATATATTTCGTGTTTCACCTGCTTATGTTTAGTAGTATTTGCTGTGTGTAGTGACAAAAACAAATAAACTTGCACACTAAACTGACGAGACTTCTTAAACTGGCAACTGTAAACATTGGGTAGACAAGGCCTTTAAATCGCCATGCATTTGTGATGATAACACAATAAGGCTTTGATTTCTAAGACGGTAATTGATTATTCTTGGCGAGACAAAGAGCTTTACCCCTCCATTCAGTCATTACATAATGTTCAACTGCAAAGTGCAAACCAACTGTTCGGTGCTCATTCAAGCCATGAGACACAAGAAGAACTACTATGCCATTGCACTTTGTATTTTTTTCGTTTGTGAGAACACAACTATCTTAATTTGTTATTGTGACGTGTCGTATTACGTCATTAGTTTCTGTGCAGCGTGCTACTAAATTCCGGTCGTGCAGCAAGTGTAACGACAATTAATCCTACTCAAATGCCTAAAGCAGGTAAGTGACCAGAATGTTTTGAAACCATTTTATCAGACTACAAGAGATAGAAGATAATGCAAGAAAACATGTACAGTTTCTGATATTCAGCGCAAGAAAAGTTATATAGCTGATCTCTTCAGACAAAAATCAAAACAAAGTGGTTTGTTATGAATGAATGCAGCAAAAAAAAGCTGAATACACAACGCTCACGATTAAGCGCCATTACAGCTTTCCCTGATCGAAGCAAAGCAATACACTGTTATTGCAATTTATTTACACTACGTACTGAAATGTTAGATTTGAAACTTTAGCTACATTCAACGCAGCACAGGAAAGAGAGAATGGATTCATCAAAGTTCAAAAACAAGAAAATAAATGCAAGATAAGTGAAATTGTTAGCACTGCTTCAAAGTCGTCACTTACCCTGTAACTACATTATTATTGTTCTATTGTACTAGCATTACAGTGTTTGGTAAGACTCGAGTCCAGATTTTGAGACCTCGGACTTGCACTAAGAGTCAGTTTTTTTTTCTTGTGACCTGGATGTCGTGAAAAAATAATGCAAGTGATGGTGATTTTTTCAGTTTTGCTAACTGACAAGTTCGTAGAATAGGAACGCAGCTTTTGCACTTACGTGTTAATGATGTCATTTTCGCCGTTTTACACTCGCTGTTTCCAGAAGATAGCAGCGAAGGTGGAAATCAAAGCCGAAAAAATCTACATTCTCGGGTTATTATTATAATTTGTTAATCGAAAATAACGAAAAAAGTACTGCATAGTGCATATCTTAGTAGGTTAGGTTGAAGAACAAATGATTGAGAGTTGAGACCGCAGCCACAGAGGACATGGCATTGAGGAATAACTTAAAAAGTGTGCTACAACTTGTTTCTAACTTCATTCATACTTGATTGTTATTTCACATAGTGCGTTTGTTGTTTTTCTTTATCTTTGCAGATTCATACAAATGAAAAATAACGGTTGACCTGATTTTTGCTACACATTTTTGTAGATCAGGGGTGACGAGGCTGTTAGCAATCGCGAGCACTTTGTCAGTTACCGCTGAATAAGCGGGCCACACAACTATGAGTCATACTATGAAGCCTGTTAAAAACAAATGCTATTTCATCAACAAAAATGAACAAACAAAAACCCGCGAGAACTATACAGCTGAATTTATTTGACGCAATATTGAAGTAAGAAACAATAAAAAATAAAATCAACATTTAATGAAATCTTTTGCTGAATTACCAATTTGGAAACGATTTTGCTTTACTAAGCGCTTAATATTAGGAGGAACTGACGATATAGCAACTCTCAACTGCAAGCTAAGATTTTCGTCTGTTAATCTTGACCTGTAGCAACTTTTTGTGATGCTTATTTTAGAAAAATTGTATGCATAGTACGTCTTTCTAAAAATAGATGACAAGGAACGTTGTTGGTTGGGCGATGGCATTAAGCCATTGTCCCACCTCCTTTTCACTTTGCCTTTTAGGGAAAAATAACAAATGTTGCAAAGTGACTGGAAAAATACCAGACTATTGATGGCAAATCCCTTCCCGCTACGTTACTTCAGATGACCAATTTGAAAGCGATAGCTCTTAAGTTTGAAAACTTTTTCTTTGATGCATAAATGCGATAAATTTAAGCAACGGTTTGTTTAGATACATAGCCAGTATGACCTCTACGTGGTATTCCATTATACTAAATATGCCCATCAGAAAAGAAACTTCCAGACTGCCGTGGTCTCGCTAGAGTGCTTTGTGGGCCATACAAAATTCTTTCGCGGGCCACACGTTTGCCACCTCTGCTGTAGATTCAGACTAGCAGTAAAGGCTTAAAATATGAGCTATGATACGAAAAAAAATTTTAAAAATGATGCATTATTAGTCGGTCTAAAAACTCGAACTTGAGTTTTTTTGTACAATAGACTCGGACACGAAAACTTTCCGTGCAGTGGACTTGGACTCGAGTCAAAAACACATTTAAAATGATATACCCAACAATGAACAGCAATGATCCACATCTCTTAATTCAAACAAGATTTTACTCTTGATTCACGCAGTACATTTGCATCAATAAGTGGTGATCGGCAAACCGGCTTCATTTACACCGCGACGTAAGAACCGAGACACTTAAAGATGAGAGAAATTAACTGCTTGTTTGATATTTTACAGAAAGAGTGAACAAGAATTTGTAAAGATGTTAAACATTTCAAAACTAAGTCAAATTCGGCAATTGTGTTTGTTTAAAACTGGTCGCTGGATAAGCACTACTCATGTTGCGCAAGAGAAGGAAACAGTTTACCAATCACCCGAGATAGCTTCAGCATATATCAAATATAGACCAATCTACCATGAAAAACTAAGCGAAAGTGTCATGAACTATTTGAACCATTTAAACACCAGTACTGGTAAGTGTGATCTGATGGTTGATATTGGTTGTGGCAGTGGCCAATCAACCAATCTTTTCCAACCATATTTCAAACAAATCATTGCAACTGACGTCAGTGATGAGCAACTGAAGCAAGCTCAGTTACAAAACAAATTTGGAAACATTCGATATGAACATGGAAGCGCTGAAAAGATTGAAGTAGAGGATAAAAGCGTGGATTTAATAGTGTCTGGGATGGCCGCTCATTGGTTTAATCTGCCCAAGTTTTTCAACGAAACTAAAAGAGTATTAAAGCAAGATGGCTGCTTGGCTTTATTTGGATATTATGCTCCGGAAATCAGTTTGATTGGAGTAGACAGAAATACTTATGACCAACAAGCTGGTTCTCAACTATTTGAATCAACTCATATAAATTCAGCTGCTTTGCACCCTGAAACCTACCCAGCTGATTTACAGATAAAACGTCGATATGCGGATATATTCGAAGCAATTCCATTCAGAGAAAAAGAGAGAAATGACAGCATTACGAGTGATATGGCAGTCAGTATTAACGATATGTGCGGGATGCTTCGATCAATCCATCATCATGAACTCACAATTCAAAAAATGGTGAGAAAATTACAAGACAAAGAAGTGAAAGTGACCCAGGAACATATCGACTCGTTTGATATTGCGTTGCAGTTTCAATCTGAAATCACTAAACTGTGGAAACTGGAAGATAAAGACCCAGATGAAAAAACCATTCGAGCGCATTTTATTTTGTTTCTTTTGTTAGCAAGAAATTCTTAAACCGTCAAAGTTTAGAAATTCTATAAAAGTTTTTAGAAAACAAAAGTCATGATGTGAAATTTCAAAAACAATCACATGAAAAGTAAAAAAATTACCCATTGCTTATATCAAAAACTTTGTAAAATTTCAAAAACAACATAAAACAGAAAATTGAAGGAATCCCATATCTACGAAGAGTTTGCGCGAAGTTTAAGTTTTGAATTTCAATCATTTTATAAATAAAAAGCCTTTAAGATTGGAATACTTATATCAAAAATAGCTTTGAAAGAAGCTGTTTTTGCGTTAGGCTTTAAGAAACCCTCTGTCATAGAGTAGTTTTCTCAAGTTCTGTACCGCCAATCAATTGTTCAAATTATACTGAACTGAAAACTCAATAGAGGCAGACTGCAAAGTGAGCTTGAGCGTTTTGATTTGGCAGTAATTGGGTATCAGTACGCAACTATTCAACGTGATGAATTCGACGTGAGACAACTCGGCGTGACCGACTCGTCGTTGGGACGTATCAGCGTTGAGACGATTCGGCAAGAGTATTAAGCTATCCTAACCCTAATCTCACCCAAGTAATAAGCTACCCTAATATCACCCCAACCCTGATAACCCTAACCCTAATGTCGAGTCGATCACACTGAGTAGTCTCACGTCGAATAGTCCTGTCCCAGTATGTCAAATGCTATCGGCATCAAGTAGGATGCGTAACTTGCATGCAGTGCCGCTGGGCCATACCGCTGACAGTATTATTATGAAGGCGGTCAAGCTGCAAATTTAATGCCGATGATTTGAAGACAATTTTGAACGCTGTCTCCGTACATGTGCAGCTGAATATCGCTTATTTTTTTAGCTTAACTATGAAACTTTTTTGTGATTATTCGTTGTAATATTCCATCCTTTCTCGACAGTATCACCAATGATTCTTATTGAACTAGGCTGACAACATGGACAAGTGACTGATACTTTGCAATAAAATAAATAATAGATTTTAAATATTTATGAAAGTAACCAGGATTTAAGTAATTGTGGCAAAAGGTATCAGTAGTCAATCCGAATCTTATAAAAGCGAAAGAGCAAATAGTGGATGCATACTGCTTAGATGTACACCTGATCAAGACCAGCTCAATTCCTTGACAAAATTAACACGAAACAACCTTTCGGAAACCATACACAAAACCTACCGAGTCATTATGTTCATTAAGCTGAGAATTGACACAATGAGTTAAAGTTTTTGTTTCTCCGATAAGATTAAGCAAAATCCATAGCATCGGACACATTATAGGAAGAAGCGGCAAAATAATTAAAGTGATGGAAGCCATATACAATTGGAACCAGTAGTTCTCATTGTTGTATTCCATAAACAAAGGAACAAGTACAACATTATTTCTTGTGCAGTTTGCGAGAAAGTGCCACACTGTTACAATAATAACAGTGACAACCTGAAGCATAAAAGAGCATAAAAAACTACTAAACGTTTAAGTCTAGAAAAAAATACCATAACTAAAGCAGTTACGCGAGTAGCTAACAATTTGTGCTTGCAAATACTAACCAACAACCGTTTACCCAATAAGTCTAACAGAGAACGAGGCATACCCCAAGGACCGCAAGAAATCAATATCACATCTTGAGAATACTTGCGGTTTACACCAAAGCGCGTAACGAAGGGCGGGGACTATCTCCGCGGTTTAGCTCTAAGCAACGCAGCTCTGAAGAAACATAGTAGCGGTGGCTGTAATATGTCTGATTTGTTAAACTTGGTAATCGAACCGAAGACCTCCTGCGCTGATAAAGATGTGTTTCACCACCACACCAAGTCGCCAACAGAGCGGTACCACAAGAAGAATCTCGTATTGTAAATATATGAATGACTTATCATGCAAATTGTTGATATCAAATATCACTTACACAAGCAAGCGGTATGATGACATAAATAAAAGATAGCATCGAGCTTTCGCGATTCTTCGTTAACATTGATTTAGGTCGATTGAAAATTGTCGGATGTTGAGAAGAATCAACTAAACACGATGATATTTCTTCAACTAGAGGGCTCCGCAACACAGTAAATCTAAGCAAAGAGAAATTGATCAAGGCACATTATTATCGCCGTATGGCTAGGATGGCAGCTCGGGTGATAAGACTGCAATAACCAATGCACTGCGCAAGGATAGAAACAATTGCCATTGCGGCGTACAAAGAACAGTTGCTAAGAATCATCATCTAACATGTTGCAACAAATTAATGATCATGTGAAGTCATAACGATCAGCTCAGCATAAGAAAAAACTACGATAATACACCGCAGGTTAACAAGATAATTTTGAGCAAATGTTAACTTAAGATATCGCACATAGAATTAGGTTGAAGCAATGTTGTTGTATTTTTTTTTTTCAAGAAAAATGTTACATGCCCAAAATAAACCTGCAAAGACCCAAAGTACAAAAAAGTTATTTTCCTTCATAATTTTTGGTAATGCTTGAGACCCAATTTCCATTTTAAGAAACCCAAAATGGGTCATAAACTCCCTAAAACGTCTCCAAAATAGCCATGATCACGATTGTCCCAAACTATCAATTTGAAAATCATTAAATCTCATAGCAAAGTTGATTACCGGTATATAACATAGAAAACTTATGGCCATGCGAAGTTTTTGTGCGTTGCATTTCACTGCATTGTGCTTACTTGTGAAAGTTACAAGCATGGTGGCTGTCCACATGATCATCAGAAAACGTACTTTCTGAAAATATTTCGCCTCTTTCCAAAGTAAAACTTTTATCCTGTCAATTTAAAAGCTAGTTGAAGAATTCGGAATATATAGACAATACAGCCATAAGTCGGCCAAGTCGATTCCACCTAATCGGTCAAGAAACAAAGCCAGAATTAGGAAAATAACTATATACTACTGTCAATTTTATGCTTCATAGCGTTGTATCTCATCCAGAGGAATAACAACTTATTACTGAGACAAAACCTGCACTGTCCTGAGTGACCACGTTTAGACGTACACAATATTTTTTCAAGATGCACCTTTGTCCAGTTTTTATGACTAGGTCTTTAGTACTTTTTTGTTTCCGTCAGTCCAAATTTTGTCACACTTGAGTTTTAAAAGATTGCGAACGCAGCGACATGACAGTTTTTATGAACTGGACCTAAGTCTTTCCCAAACCTTAGAGGTTATACAGGTTTGATTTTAAACAGACGTTTGGTGGTACAAAATTTGAAGATGGCTCGGAGATTCATTTTCCCAAAGCTTTTCATCTGACACTCTTCCAGAGAAATCGTCAGAATGAAGAATAAATGAATCGAACTGATTTATAAAGGGAAAGAAAGAGTTCTGATTGGTTAGAAATAGAAAGCTCTGATTGGTTAGAAGTAACCAATAGAAATCTTCAGACGGAAGAGCTCTGATTGGCTAGAAAGTCAAGGAAAGTGAACTAAGATAGTTTCAAAAAAACGAATTCTTTTTGTTTACAGAGAATAGGTTTAAGAGATTTAATAAAAGTAGCTTCTAAGGCTGAAAGACGAAAGAAAGAGCGACCTCGGGCAAGAATTGAAAATTTGTCATCATTGTAATGACAAGCACATTCAAAGTTATCTAGAGGCATACCATATTTATGCTTTTGGCCATGGGGAGCCCCTGCAAATTTTCCGTAAAATAGCAGTCGCAAAACTAGCAAACAAACGTTTAGTAGCATACCAAGGGCCCCTCATCCTCAAGTGAAACGCGCAAAAATAAGCCTTAAAAACGTTTTTTCTTCGCATAGGTAGCAAAATGTTAGAGTAGGGTTTGCTTGCAGCATTATTTTAGTGAGTTTGGAAGGGACCCAGTAAAACAGACTACTAAACCTTGTTCAGACTGAGGAATTTTAAAGGCTCAAATCGCACAAAAAGCCTCCAAAATAAGGTCAAAATCCGCAAAATTTTCTGGGGAGGCATGCCCCTAGACCCCCTAGCTTGGGATCGCCCTTTCGGGGGCTCGCTCTTTTGTATCACCATCCAAGAAAAACTTTTTAGGGGGCCCCGAAAGATGATTTTGGGGGGGGGGCGCATTGCGTAGTTTCGGCTCTGGTGGCACATAAATAGGTAAACGAGATTGCTGCAATGATGGGAGAAGATTTTTATTGGTTTTTTCTAACCAATCAGAGCTCTCTAATTCTAAACAATAAGATCTCTTTCTTTCCCTTTAGAAATTAGTTCGGTTCACTTATTCTGACGATTTCCCCTGAAGAGTGACAGATGAAAAGTTTTGGGAAAATGAATCTTCTAATTCAAGGTTTGATTTTGTTCGAGTAATTTTTGAGTAGATCTATCTTTGAAACAGGAACATTTAAATTTCAAGATTTTTTCTCAACCAGCAAAATCTGTTACTTCTATCACTACTCAACTCACTTGTATGCAAGCAGCTTTGCAAGGTGATGATTGTTCGTAATATAAACCGATAATATCACCAGCTTGTAATAAAGAGGTAGGAAATGGAAATGGAGTATCTACATCCATAGTTGAATTTCATGACAATAAAATACCTTGTCTACATTTTGAACAAATTAATACTGCACAAACTGCCTGTACTTTTACCAGCAAGACTAGCACAAAAATGGCTTTGAATGTGCGAGTAGTTCATTATTCCATAATGGTGCTGGTAATATATTACACATTTAGCAAAGAACCTTACAGAATATACACGGCAGCCACCACACTATGCTTGCAATGACTATTCTATATTCAAAAAATCTACCAAAAATTAGCAAAGCCTCACAAAAATTAACTGAAGTTTTCTTAATCAGAGCTACAAGCACTTTTGCCTTGTTATTTTGTTCATCAGCAGTAAGGCGCAGAGGTCTGGAATATGTCACGCCAGCTACAACTGTGAGGTTATCGGTGAAACTACCACCAAAATCTTCGTTGCGGTATCCCTGGATAAGAAGCTTAATAATAATTACGTTGCTGATCACTGGAACAAGCATAAATCAAAACTGTATATAATCTAAACTTTGCAAAAATATCAACCAAAAAACGAGCCCTTTGTGGTCCTAAGTCATACCTGGGAGGAAAAATAAAATTATGTAATTAGGTCCACCGTCATCCCTGGGATGATGTATTTATTTTAGTCATTACAGCAAGTCCAACCTTACTCTTAGGGATGATTAAAGCGCAGATACACGTAACTAGTTTCTTGCTGGTTTGCTTAGTCAACCTATAGCCGAATTTGGTGCCGTGTGCAAAAGCAAGGCGCTTGCTTGGTACATTTGATTGCAGGACAAATGGGCACTGGGACAAATGGACACTAGACAAATAGGCACCGGACAAATAGGCACGGGGACAAATGGGCACCAGGACAAATGGGCATTGGGACAAATGGGCACTGGGACAAATGGGCACTAGGAAAAACGGGCACCAGGACAAATGGGTACCAGGAAAAATGGGCACCAGGACAAACGAGCACCAGGACAATTGGGCACAGGAAAAATGGGCACCAGGACAAATGGGCACCGGACATATGGGCATCAGGACAAATGGGCACCAGGATAAATGGGCACCGGACAGTAGGACAAATATGCGCACCGGACAAATGGGCACCAGGACAAATGGGAACCACACAAAGGCTGGCACCAAACAAACTCTGCCATGATAGGATAAAATACCTGTGCTTTGATAAGAGACACGCGGTCAGTAAAGGCAGATGTAGAGATGAGACCACATGGGCAGTTTATGAAGCAGCTACAAGCACACTGCAAATGCAATACAATTGAATCCAAACTGCTATACGACTTTTATGGTGCCCATTTGTCCGGAACCCATTTGTCCACTGCCCATTTGTCCTGGTGCCGATTTGTCCTAGCGTCCATTTGTCCAGGGCCCATTTGTCCTGGTACCCATATGTCCAGCAAGTGTTTTACCATTCAAGGTGCCTTATCAAACAAAATAATTTAGAAAATGACACAAATTCGAGAATTGCGATTTTTCCGCTTTTTCTCGTCAAATACGAAAAAACGCAAAAAAAAAACACCTTAAAACGTGAAAAGGAAACTTTTGGTTAAAAAAATAGACCGCAAAAGATTAAAGATTTCTAGCAACTTTGTTAGTTACTTGTAACACAAGTTAAAATGAAACAAGAAACATTTCAATTAAATCAAGGATGTAATTAAGCTCCCTCCTTAATTTACGCTTGTAATTTGCTACATAAAAACGATTACAAATACCGTATTTTCCGGCCAATAAGCCGACCTGACCAATAAGCCGAAGCCATTTTTTAGCACTGAAAAGTAAGGTTTTTGCACATTACCGCCTAATAAGCCGAAGACATACTTTGCGTGAGTGACAAACACGAATCATCGATAATAACAGCAGAAAATGACCCTTACGATGACCAAGTATCTGCTGAAGAATGGAATTTTTTATTCAACGATTCCAATGATGACGATGATGCATTTCATGGATTTTAATAAAGCCGTGTTCTTGCGTTGTTTTTAACCATACGTTCGTTCATTTACTTAACTTGATAATACATGCTTTTTGTGAACGATTTTGACTGCTGGCTTTTTTTGGTAAAACTATATCCGCCCAATAAGCCGACCCCAGAAAATTAGGTCGCAAAAATAGGTCCAGAAAATCGGCTTATTGGCCGGAAAATACAGTATTCATTTTCAATAACTTAATAAGTACCCTTAGATTTGTGATAAAATATTGTAAAACTGTGTGAAGGAAGAGTCAATAAGGACCCATCGTCAAAATTATCTAGGAATTGAGAAAATTCATCAACAATTTCTTCAAAATTTGCATCTAAAAACAACACAAGCATTGCAAAATAAGTTTTGGAATATGCACACATAATCCCTTATTCTAAACATACAAACATGGTTAGCAAAAATATACTACTTCCATATAAAGTAGTGATGTACCGATGCCGGTTTTACCAATGTTACCAATGCCTTTCCTCAACATCGGCCGATGTTACTGACATTTCATGACCTTTTACAAAATCAGCATTTTATATTTTAAGCAAATAAAGACACACTAGTCTATAACATGACTTTGTGCAGTTGTGGCTATGAAGAATTCATAAGAGGCTTCCTCTTTATAATACACTTTATTTGCATGATAATAAATGACTATGTATGTTCTAGCTCAGGGGTTCCCAAATCGATCTACGACATTTGGGCGCGAGACATTTGGGCGCAGACATTTGGGCGCGAGGACATTTGAGTGCAAAGACATTTGGGCGCAAGACATTTGGGCGCGAAATGCGTTCTAGCGCACTTCCAACAATCATTTTCTACTTCTTCCAAAAAAAATTTTTACAAAAATTTTATATTTTCAACGGTGTTAGTGTTTTAATTTTTTCTAATTTCTTAATTACTACAAGTAATAAGCGAACGAACTGATTGTGAAGGACATTTTTTGTTTGCGGCGATGTTTTTATTTACTTAGCATATGGTACTTAATTGCTGCAGGAAACAAGCGAATCGACCGACAGATGTAGTTTTACGAATACTTTAAGTGCGAGAAATAATGCGAGGTCAAGGTCAAGTTAGCGATGCAAGCAAAGACTACTTCTATGTTTAATTAATTGTATGATTCGAAGGACCTTGCGATAATTATTTTACGTAATGAAGAACGAGAAGGTTTTGGATTTTATGCAAAATATTTTTTGTTTGCGACGATGTTTTTGTTTACTTAAACGAAAACACAGAACACATTGATGACGGGTTTAATTAATCAATGAAAAAATCATAAATGCTGAGCGAAAAGCAACAGAATGATCGAAAAATAATAAAATTACGTCGGCGTAAATAATAAAAAATATGTTTAAAGGTTTATTTGATAGTTGTGGCTGATGCCTCGTAGAAATTATACAAAATAATTATCGCAAGGTCCTCCGAATTATAGCCTACATTTAATTAAACATAGAAGTAGTCTTTGCTTGCATCGCTAACTTGACCTTGCATTATTTCTCGCACTTAAAGTATTCGTAAAACTACATCTATTGGTCGATTTGCTTGTTTCCAGCAGCAATTAAGTACCATACGTTAAGTAAATAAAAACATCGCCGCAAACAAAAAATGTCTTTCATAAAATCCAAAACGTTCTTCTGTTTATTATTATACAAAAACAATTATCGCAATGTCCTCCGAATTATAGCCTAGATTTCACTAAACGCAGAAACAGTCTCTGCTTATCGGTAACTTGACCTTGACTTCGCATTATTTTTTTCCTACGTTTCCGTAATATACATCAATCAGTTCGTTCGCTTATTACTTGTAGTAATTAAGAAATTAGAAAAAATTAAAACACTAATACCGTTGAAAATATAAAATTTTTGTAAAAATTTTTTTTGGAAGAAGTAGAAAATGATTGTTGGAAGTGCGCTAGAACGCATTTCGCGCCCAAATGTCTTGCGCCCAAATGTCTTTGCGCCCAAATGTCCTCGCGCTCAAATGTCTGCGCCCAAATGTCTGCGCTCAAATGTCGGGTTTTGTCCCAAATTGGGGTACATGTACCCCCAGCGGTACATTTCAACTTTTCAAGGGGTACATTAGGTTACCAGTATTTTTTTCATTCCCTTTGATAATAATTAGGGCAAAGATTAGGGCCGCACTGATTGGAAGAGCAACAAAACAAAAGTCCGAGCACGTCTTCACATGTCCTCTACACCCAGGGTTACCATTTTGTGCTTTCGTGCTTATTTTTGAATTTGTAGCGGAAAAAACAGGACTTTTTGGACGTGAAGACCTTTTTCTTGGTCTTCACCGATTTTGGGGGTACACGAGCGAATCCATAAACTGCTCAAAGGTACCGATGAACAGAAAGTTTAGAAACCCTGTTCTAGCTTTAGAACGAGTGCTTTACGCAACGCAAAGTTGATATTCAAAAGTCCACTGCACCTGTTTTATCATGCTAGTAACATACACGCAATTGCAACCTTACTTTACCGTTTTGATCAGCGCTAATTGCGCTTGGCTGAAATGTAGATCAATTACAGCAATGCACGCAATCTCGTCGAACTTGAAAGCCCGCTTTAACGCTTTGATAAAAACCACTTACAGGTGTTAATAAGAAAAAGATTTTCCTATGAAAAGACGCATAGATCTAACCAATTTTGTCTTTAAACTTTTCTGTAAAGTCTGTCACTTCGGTTCCTGCAGACTTAGCTCTTATCATTGGAGCTTTAATTTTACTTCAAAAAAAACAAACTATTGATACAAGTTAGATTTATGTTAAACAATCATTTTGGTTAACACTAATAAAGAAAAACAAGAAATTACTATCAAATTATAAAAAAAAATTTAATGAATGTTGTTCTGTTGATTAAATCATCGTTTGAGAATTGGAACTTTGTATCAGCGCAGGGGAAGTTATATAATGGCTGATCAAAGGACTAGTCCGACTTTGAGTAAAAACTGTTAACGTGCGCGGTTATGTGCTAGACATTTCGGGTGCAGTGTAGTTACTTTTAGCTTTTGGCAACTTTCAATCTCGGGTGGCTACTTGATTAGAAGATCTTAAAACGGTCAGTTCGCGGTCACCTTTCAAGTATTTTTCTCTAGTTCTTACTTGCTTATTATGTGCTTGATCGTTTTTACTCTCGAAAAATAAAATATTACTACTATTTACTTGACATCAGCCGATGCATCAGCTTAAAATCACGGATGCCGATGCATCGGTGAAACTGCTGATATGTTGGTTTTTCCGATGTTGAACATCTGCATCCCCAATACAAAGTAAAAAAAAACAATAAAATCTAAAACCCAACAGTTTGTTTTACCCAAGATAGGGATCATGAGAAGTGTCCAATTCAAATAGAATTCTGCAGACATTCCATTTCATTCTGAACTCGGTAGAAACAGGCTGTTGGGCTTAGAAATTTTAAATTTAATGTAAAAGCTAAAGGTAGTATATTTCTAGTGATATCGGTTATATTTGATAAAGTAATGCTATTCCAACTTGCATAGTAGTGCTGGCTACACTAATGGCATAATGTTTTGAGCAGGCCAAAACATCTTCAAATTTTCAAACTCGCCAAAAATGCTTGAGTTACGTTGCAAATTTGTCATATATTAACGGCAATATTATTTTTTACTGCAAAATCAAAGACAACTTAATGCGTTTTACAACAAAAATACAGCAAAATGTGTTGAGGTTTAAAGAAAGTATATAGCTTTGGGGACTATATTGAAAGCTCAACTAGTTTTAACTTCAGCCAAATTATTAAAAATTAAGTGGGCCACAAGTGGCTTGCTTGCTGCAGGTTTCCCACCTCTGTCCTAAGGGATAAGAGTGCCCAGATTGAAACGTACAAACAATAAAAAAGGTAAAATAAACGAAAAAATCTAAAAATAACCTTTTAGTTGATTAATTAAAAACATTATCCTGTGTAGTATTTCATTTCGTCTTCTCGCGTACAACCAGATGGTCAGTCCCATATTTATTGAAGTGACCAAAAGAAGCAGCAACCCAATAGCCAAATTTGCTTTCCTGAAAAACTAAAGAAATTAATACACTATCTTTTTGATCTCTTCGTGGTCAGTTGCAGAAACTACTTAACAAGTCAGGTCTTTTACTTAATAATTTCTTTCGACTACTAATCACTTTCTGATGAATTCATAAAGTTATGCTACGATCAAAGATAAATAAAAAACTATGGGATTTTTCAATTTGATCTGCGTCATACTTAATTGGAGCAAATCATACTAAAACTAAAAAAAGTACAAACAAAACAGTTGAAAATTCTTAATCATCATTATGTTCAGAACACATAACTTAGTAGTACCATATTGCATAGCCACTAGTATATACTTGATTACATTCAAAGCAACTCACCAAAAAGACGAAACAAGTGAAGAAAGTGCAATAAGAGATGATGCACAAAATATCACCAAAATAACTACTGGCCAAGGTATCAGAGAATGCAGGTTGAAGATTGTACAAAAGTCCTAGAAACAAAACTATATTGAATTGAAAATTCAACTAAGAGAGACCACAAAGTGAGCTTGCGCTATTTTGGCCAGCAGCCACCCGTATACGTCTAATATAATAGACTCCAGCCGTGAATCAAACCTATCACATACGATCTGTATGTAACCTGCGCAGTACCGCTAGGCCATGTCACCTAAGACTGAAACGCTGTACTGTTGTATTACCATCGCAATGCTTAGAATTGATTAAGATTTAGATGAGCATCAACGCAACCAAGTAATAATTGTATTCTTAATATGCTACCAACCATGGAGTCCACAACTGTTTGGCAAGACCAATCAACCAACTTATTCCTCAAATCCTGATTTCGAGGCATTAAGAAGTATGATTTTTAAAATTGCCATTAAGTATTATAAAGACTAACATCATAGAATAAAAATTCACTTTCAATGAACACTGTTGCACAGACACAAATAAATACTCGCATGGTAACATCAATATTTTGGAATTAAGAAATTTTAGATGTGCAGCTCCGTGTTTGTTTGTTGCTGTTGTTTTTTTTCAAATTCCTGAAACAAAACTTAAGACAGAATGTATACTGGTACCAGCACCAGTGGGATATCACACTGCAGAGTACCTTAATAGAACATCTTAAAAGAAAGTTGTCTTTAATGTATTCCAGTTCCTTGACAATAGATGTTGCCATGTTATACTGAATAATCTTGAAACTGAAAGCTTGTCTCCAGATTACTCTGTTGATTAAAGAATGAATTCACATTGTTCAACTGTCAATTATGTAGGCCTACTTTCACAGACATCTCAGATAAAAACTGCATGTCAAGATTAGTCTAAAAAAATCATGTTGTTATTTAAACAGGACAGGTACATCCCAGCGATGATGTAGGTCTGTCACAGAGTTGGTCACTAAGTTTGCAATCTGCGAAAACAAATCCAAAATATCCAAATTTTTGTGGCTTATTAGAACAGAACATTTATTTCGTTGCTTCAATCACAAGGAATATTAAAGCAAGAATGGCAAACGAATAAATAAGTGATAAACACATAGGGATCAATGGTCCTAGAGTCAAGCAGCAGCCCATTTTTTGGTATAAACCAATTTAATGAAACAACATGACTGGTTAAGTTAAAGCTTTAGCACCAAAGATAGATTCATACTGAATTTTTGTTTGCAGAATTACAAAAATACATATTAATCTATAATTAACCCACTTACACTGTACAACTCCAACAGGTCGCCCCACTCCCACGTAACTACCAGGGAGTCTCACTCAAATTGAACTTGATTCGAATACCACCCCCAATGATCATGTAAGGGCAAAACGGATCGCCATTTAAACATTAGATTAGACAAAACATTAGTATTAGACTAGCCAACAATTGTCCAGATCAGCGGTTTCCAATTCGTATTTAAAACCCGCACCCCTTTGGCAAGGAAAAATCATTCTCACACCCCTTGCACTGTACTTCACTTTTGCACTGTTTCTGAACAGTCAATGAAAAATACACAAAAACAGTGCAAATAAAATTACACTTAAGCCTACGATTATGTACACACTGAGGACAAAACTTACAGACGTTGAACTACTGCAGCCTAAAACAAAACTAGCATAGTACTGGAGAAAAAGAGATAGGCTAAGCCACGGGTGACCCCGATCGACCAATCAATCGCCTAGGCTCAGCCAGTCGATAGCAGGTGATTTTGTGAGGACTAAATAAGATTCCTCAAATACAATTTTACGCAGAATTCCTGTTTATTGCTTACTGTTAGTTTTTCAAAGGCATACAAAATGCAGTATTACACATATGCACCTTAAGGAAAAACGAGACAAAGCCTGAAGACTTAAAACACACCAATACATCAGTGAGAAAAATAAACACAAACCATGAACATTGGCACGGTCACAAAACCTTGATCCAACAAAAGTAAACAGGCCAGTATAATGTGATATAGGCCTACTCATTATCATAGAAACATAAAAGGTACAAAAAAGATCACAAAAACTATTTACAAATATACACGAACTGCAACATTATGCACGCACCTTATAATTTCTAATTTAGCTTAGTGCATTATAATTATAAATTAGCTTATGTTAGATTCTGTAGTACAAAATAAAACATCAAATTGTATTGAAAAGTACCACGAAAATTTGCGTTAAAGTCAAAAAGATTAAACTGTCTGGGAATCAGTTTTAGTGAATAACTTTTTTTTCAATGATGTATTAAAAGAAGCGATATTTTGCACTTTTCTAACTGTAGCTACTTGGAATTAAGTTCCACGTTTTCGCTCCACTCAAGGAGATAGACTGTTGGGTAATTGATTTTGAAAAGCAAGGGAAATAACAAGAGTCACTATTACGTCTTGCAATATTATGAACTTGATGGTTGCATTGACAGTGGAAAAAAGATGCTTGGCAATTGTCGATGATTTAATTTGTACACAAAACATACCTGTTGATAATATGTGTAAATCATGTACCGGCACAGAAAGAAACTTAACAGGTTCACCATATTTATTTTTATTAACAAAGGAAGTAAATTTATCGCAGAGTCTAAATGTATTTTTTGAACAAGTGTTTTGTGTCCAAATAAACAATAAACAACTTCGCCACAGAAACTTTGTCACATGGTAACTTTGCCTGGGAAACTTCGTCACATGGTAATTTCGCCACACTTTGAGAAGTTTAGGGAGATGTGGGGATAGATGTAGGAAAGTGTGTTGGAAGAAAGGGAAATGTGGGAAGAGGTATGAGAGGAGGTGTAGGAAAGTGTGTTTGGGTATGGGGGAGGTAAGAGATGTAGGGAATGGTGAAGGGAGTGAGGTGAGGGAGGAGATATGGGGAAGTGTGGGAGGAAGCGTGTTGGGGCCCCACACCCTAACACAGTTCCCTACACCTCCCCCATTCCTCTCCCCACATCCCTCCCCTACACGCCAACACACTTCCCCACTCACCCCATACACTCTCCCACATCCCTCCCCACACTTTTCCACTTCCCACACATCTTTTCTTACCTCCCCCCACACCCCAACACCTCTCCCACACCCCCATACCTCTTACCACAACCCCCTAACCTGCTAACCTCCCCCTACACCCCAACACACTTCCCCACTCATCCCATGCACTCTCCCTCATCTCTCCCCACATCTTCCCCCACAGTTTGGATTATGTGGCGAAGTTACCACGTGACGATGTTACCTTAATACATTTAACTGGACTGTGGAAAAGCTTGATAAAATTTTTTACGACATTCGGGAATTTAAAGTCTTGTTTCGGCATAGGTAATGCAAATTTTCGATGTATGAAAGTGTGGCAAAGTCACCATGTGGCGAAGTTACCATGCGGCCAAATTACTGGCAACCGTAAACGATACCGGTACATGCACTTCTTATTTGCAATACTTCACTCACTTGCTTTGTTTTCACCTTTTTAATTGGGCTTTAGACTTTGGTTTGATTTCAAGTCAAGTCAAACCAATGACTTTAAAATTTGGTACCAGTACCCGTATTCACAGCTTCCTTGCTTGACGTTCAGCATTAAAGAAACAGAGTGGAGAACGGGTGTCTCTACTTATGGAATAGTATGGCATAGTAAATGTGCATAGTACCATATTTTACGAACCATAAGGCGCACTATCGGTAAATTGCTTTGATTCATTCTTCTTCCATACATAAGGCGCACCGGACTATAAGACGCTACGTTTTTTAAGGAGCATCGGGTTGCCATTTAATGCTAATTTAGTAATGGTAAGGGTACCAGTACTGGTTTTGAGTGTAAGCAATAAAGCATAAAGCACTACCTGATCCATACATTAGGCGCACCGGCTTATAAGACGCACGATCAATTCTGGAGAAAAAAAAGGATTTTGAATGCGCCTTATGGTCTGTAAAATACGGTACTCTAAATGTACTGAATCCCATATAAGCCATATGCCCCAGAGCTTCAAATGACCCTTTCGTCCCAACCATCCTAAGGCTCGTTTTTACCAGGGACCAAAACATGCTGAGACCCAGATCCCCTATCTGCCTATTGCCCCCAATGCCCTAAGGCCCATTGGTGCTGGAGCCCTATTTAAGCATAGATCATGCCCCAGTGCCCTAAATTAACATCCTATTTCTAGGGTCTATTTATTGCTTCAACCATCCTGTCCTGAGGTCCTTTTGCTCTAAATTAGGCCTGAGGCACATTTACCCAGAGGGCCACTCAATTTATTCTCTTTGTATGGGCCAAATTTAACTCTTTACATGCAGGGTTGGGAAAAATCGATTGTGATCGATATTCGATATTCTTTACTTTTTGTTCATCGAATGCATTGGATCCTTTACTTTTTTGAATGAGTATCGAATATGGCCTTGTCTTTACTTTTTTTCGGCTTAAATTGATATTCAATTCTTTTTGTCCAGATTATTTTATCTTACTTTATTAAGTTTAAAATGCTTGTCGGTACGTCATTTCTTTTTTGCTGGTATAATTTTTTCGTGCCAAAACCCCGACTGAAAATAAAGATAAAACAGAGTTGCTAAAACGAAGTCGTTTTGCATCTATGGTCGCACCCGCATGCAATGTCCGGTGCTTGTCTTTAAGGTACTGCGTGACCATGAGCAAATTCCAGAAAAAGATTAGCGCATACGGCTAAATGCTCAATTGGTTAGGATGTAGGTAGCTAGGCCTTGTATTGCGCTATGGAAGCAAAGTTAGCAGTTTAGTGGCAGTGTAGGCATATAGATATTATACCGGTAATTTTACTGCTTTATTGGTGGCCTACTGAATTAGTGATCAGCTGGTAACCTGCTGTATTTTGGTTTCCAGAAAAACAATCATAGGCCTACCTAGAACCGGTACCAGAAGTAACGTAGACGGAAACTCAAGGTTGATGTGAGTTGCTACTAGTGCATAAAGCTCAGCAGTGAGACCACTTGACTATTGAATTTATCAATAAAATTGCTAAACAAACCCCAGTTTTTGTTTGATCTGTCATTGTACCGGGAGGCCTGCGCTCTATAACTACTCAGTACTTGAAGTTGAGCTAAAAGTATGGTAATAGGCGAAGCTGGTCTTGCAGGCATGTCCGGAGTGTGGAAGGGGGGCTACAAAAAAGTTGTTAAGGGGAGTCCTCAAAAAACGTTGTTAAAAGACATCATCTAAAATAAAGTCACACACACTCGACGTGTACTGTTAATACCGGTAATAGATACCTACAGTCAAGTGCTCAATGCATGGAAACAAGTTAGTCTAACACTTTTGGGGAGCAAAATATATTGGGGGCTTGTAGCCCTTGGGGACAGGTATGCGGTGTGCAAGGGTTATGGTATCACTACGAGCTTTGAGACAGCCTGCAGGGCTCATGACTTTTTCATTTGCAGTGAAGTCCAAAAATTGATGTTGAAAATAATAAAGCAGCATGAAAATGCAAAATAGCATACAACGTCATATTCTGTACAGCTTCTCGTTTGAACAAATGTTTTTTCTCGCCTGGTTTGTGCTTGTGTAAACACAAGCTTATTTACTCTTCAAAAGATTTTAATGATCTCCTCATAGCCTTAAAATTCCCATGTTAATTTTTATAAGCACATCAATCAGCAGATAAATACCCAAACGTATAGTTAATGATATTGATAAATGTTAAAGACAATCAAGACTGTGCGCAAAGCGCTAACCCAGTTCCAAACCAGTCCAACACTTAATGCGAAATTGACAAATTGTAAGTAACTCGTATAGTAGAAACATGTTTTACACAGCATGCAAGCCCGGTAAACTACTGGGACCATAAGCAATGATTAAAAAGAATATGGCCCAGACGAGCAGTGCACTAATAGGGCATGGGGCGAAGACCCGAAAAATTTTATCATTTAGCATACCAAATTGCATTTAAATTAAAAGAAAGCACTATCCGGGTCCATCATGCTCGATTCTGATCAAAGGCCAAAATGTCACTTCTGTGGTTTAAATGTTTAACCATTCGTTTGCTTGTAATGTTTTATCAGCATCATTGCTTTTGTCATTTCAATTATATGGAACTAATGTTTGCAATAATATATTCATTCCGTAAACCTGTACCAGCCAAACTATTGTATTTCTCTTTGAATCTTAACTATGGACAAAAGCAAGTTGCAAAGCCAAAATGGAAGAGTTGCCAGAGAGTTGAGAAACCAGCATATCACAAAATTTGTGATTCTGGCGAGTACCAGTAACTTTGCTGTCAACACTGGGTTTGCAGTATTTCGAAAAAGCTAAAATCAATCAGTATAATATCGAATATCGATTACAATATTCTTTATTCTTTACTTTTTTAAACTACCATCGAAATCGATTATTGCTTTACTTTTTGGTGAACTATCGAATATCGATTATTTCTTTACTTTTTCGAGTATTGATTCCCAACCCTGTTTATATGGGCCCCTTTACTCTAGTGCCCCAAACGTCGCATTGCCCAGTTCTGCCACACTATGCCACAGTGCCTTACTTACTATTCCATATTATGCCATACTATTCCATACTATGCCACGCTATTCCATAATTAGAGAAACGGGTGGAGAACAAGACGGCAAATTAGCAGAGTTGGGAGGAATTCCCATCTTAGTGTGGTAAACAGGTAGCTGGCCAGCAGCCACTTCTAAGCAAGCTAGTTGTAGCCTAGCACTATGATCACTTCCTCGTGATAAGAGGATAAATATGCAACTCAACAGCAAACAGCTTTTGAGCTAACTTGAACTTGAAAACACTGCTTATGATGTTGGTAATACCAGCATATGGTACGGTAAGTATAGAAGTCCATTACAGAGCAAAAATTACTTGGAAAAAATAACTAGTTGTAATTTCCATGCTGCTGTCGATCGTGAGTTTTTATAATAGTCTAATAGGTTTTTGAGGTGATCCCAATGGAAGGCAGGTTGTTTACACCTGGGCTATGCCATAACTATTGCTGTATAAATTGACTCACTAAAAAGGTTTAACATTCAACCTTGCTTCCAAGGCTAACTAAATTCAGATTACAGGATTAGGCTAAGAAAGGCGGTTACAGCGATGTTTTACCTATTCAACTAGGCTTGCCGTATTCTCCTTATTCAAGTAGAACTGAGAAAGCAAAAAAGAGCTGTTAAATTTCCGCAACTACTCTCACATACCCGACACTGGGCAGTTAACTATTACCCTGCCCAACTGTTTAGTGTCCACATGTCCATTTATGTGGGCTTTCTACATCACAATTAAATTTTTGATGTCATAATTTAAAAAAGTGATCCACAGGTACTAGCCCCCATCAGTTTGGCCTAAAGCTCACACAAATTAGACATGTGGATAGGGTACTTATCCTGTATCTCTCCTATCCCAAACTATTTCCTAAACTTAACCCAACTACTGAACTAGCTGCTAGCAACTCATACACAAGGTTGGGAATCGATACTCAAAAAAGTAATGAAATACTCGATTTTGATGGTAGTTTAAAAAGTATAGAATAAAGAATATTGTAATCGATATTCGATATCATATGATACTGAAAGATTTTAGCTTTTTCAAAATGCTGCAAACCCAGTGTTGACACCAAATGCACCTTTGCAAGCAAAGTTACTGGTACTCGCCAGAATCACAAATTTTGTGATATGCTGGTTTCTCAACTCTCTGGCAACTCTTCCATTTTGGCTTTGCAACTTGCTTTTGTCCATAGTTAAGATTCAAAGAGAAATACGATAGTTTGGCTGGTACAGGTTTACAGAATGAATATATTATTGCAAACATTAGTTCCATATAATTGAAATGACAAAAGCAATGATGCTGATAAAACATTACAAGCAAACGAATGGTTAAACATTTAAACCACAGAAGTGACATTTTGGCCTTTGATCAGAATCAAACGAAATGGACCCGGATAGTGCTTTCTTTTAATTTAAATGCAATTTGGTACGCTAAATGATAAAATTTTTCGGGTCTTCGCCCCATGCCCTATTAGTGCACTGCTCGTCTGAGCCATATTCTTTTTAATCATTGCTTATGGTCCCACCGTCCCAGTATGTAGTTTACCGGCTTGCAAGCCTTGCATGCTGTGTAAAACATGTTTCTACTATACGAGTTACTTACAATTTGTCAATTTCGCATTAAATGTTTCACTAGTTTGGAACTGGGTTGGCGCTTTGCGCACAGTCTTGATTGTCTTCAACATTTATCAATATCATTAACTATACGTTTGGGCAGTGCCAAAACTAGCGCCCCACGAACCCCCAATCGAAGGGGGCCCCATAAATAGTTAGTACGTAGTACTATTTACTTAAAGTATGATAAAGGTGCCTTAAACAGGCCTATTCTAAGATTTGATATATTTTTTGTCTTAACTCGCGCGATGTGGGGCTCCCATTCCACATTTACGCTTTTGACCATGGGGAGCCCCTGCAAATTTTTCGTGAAATAGCAGTCGCAAAACTAGCAAACAAACGTTTAGTAAGATACTAAGGACCCCTTATCCTCAAGTGAAACGCGCAAAAATAAGCCTTAAAAACGTTTTTTCTTCGCATAGGTAGCAAAATGTTAGAGTAGGGTTTGGTTGCAGCATTATTTTAGTGGGTTTGGAAGGGACCTAGTAAAACAGACTACTAAACCTTGTTAAGACTGAGGAATTTTAAAGGCTCAAAACGCACAAAAAGCCTCCAAATCAAGGTCAAATTCTGAAAAATTTTCTGGGGGGGCATGCCTCAGACCCCCTTAGCTCATTCCTTCGGGGCTCGCTCTTTTGCATCACCATCCAAGAAAAACTTTTTAGGGAACCCCAAAAGATGATTTCGGGGTGGGGGAGCCGCATTGCCTAGTTTCGCTCCGACGTTTGGGTATCTCTCTGCTGATTGATGTCCCCATAAAAATTGACTTGGGAGTTTTAATGCTACGTGGAGATCGTTAAAATTTTAAGAAGGGTAAATAAGCTTGTGTCTATACAAGCACAAACCAGGCAAATCATTTATTCAAACGAGGAAGGTGTACAGAATATGACGTTATAGGCTATTTTGCACTTTTATGCTGCTTTATTATTTTTAACACCAATTTTTGGATTTTGCTGCAAATGAAAAAGTCATGAGCTCTACAGGCTGTCTCTAAGCTCGTAGTGATATCATAACCCTTGCACATTGCATACCTGCCCCAAGGGCTACAAGCCCCCAAAATTGTTAGATTAACTTGTTTCCATACATTGAGCACTTGACTGTAGGTGTCTATTATTAACAGTATACGCCGAATGTGTGTGACTTTATTTTAGATGATTGTTACAGACTGAAGCTCGCCTGTGACTACAGGTACCGGTAGTTAATATTTAGCCCAAGAGGAGCGCTTGGGCTTTCACCACTTTGTAACTGTATCCAACTGTCTTCCAATACCAAACAATTTTCGAATTCTCTTTCTTCTATATTGTATAGTTGTAAAACAGTGAGCAGATATTCTTGACTCAGCTCAAAGTGGCAAAAATTAACTTTGCTTTGCTGGGTTAAAACTTCAGTAAAATCTTTCAGTTAAAAGCACGTCTTTCCACCATAAAACCAAACGTAAAACTAATTTTTTAAATCGCAAAATAGATGTGGCAAACAAACAACAATCACGAGAACAATGACATAATTTGGAGTAAACCAATCACAATAGAGTCTGAGAGAGGCGTGATATTGCGTAGATTTAATCAAGTGTGACGGGCAATCGTTGAAGGGTGCACTAACGTTGAGAGCAAGAAAAAATTCACAGTGAGCAGCAAATATTAAACACCGGGTTTGAAACCTTAAGTTCAAAATAGAAAAAAATAGGTTCGGTGCTGAACAGTGATGACTTTTAACGTTTTTGGAGGACTCCCCTTAACAACTTTTTTGTAGCCCCCCTCCCACACTCCGGACATGCCTGCAAGACCAGCTTCGCCTATTACTTTTTGCTCAACTTCGGTACTTACAGAGCGCAGGCCTACCAGTACAATGAAAGATCGAACAAAAACTGGAGTTTGTTTAGCAATTTTATTGATAAATTTAACCTTGAGTTTCCGTCTACGTTACTTCTGGTACCGGTTCTAGGTACGCTTATGATTGTTTTTTTGGAAACCTAACTACAGCAGGCTAGCAGCTGATCACTAATTCAGTAGGCCACCAACAAAGCAGTAAAATTACCGGTACCTACTGTATATACCTACACTGCCACTGAACTGCTAACTTTGCTTCCACAGCGCAATACAAAGCCTAGCTACCTACATCCTAACCAATTGAGCATTTAGCCGTATGCGCTAATCTTTTTCTGGAATTTGCTCATGGTCACGCAGTACCTTAAAGACAAGCACCGGACATTGCATGCGGGTGCGACCATAGATGCAAAACGACTTCGTTTTAGCAACTCTGTTTTATCTTTATTTTCAGTCGGGGTTTTGGCACAAAAAAATTACACCAGCAAAAAAGAAATGACGTACCGACAAACATTCTAAATTTACTAAAGTAAAATAAAATAATCTCGATGAAAAGAATTGATTATCGAATATCGATTTAAGCCAAAAAAAAGTAAAGACAAAGCCATATTCGATACTCATTCAAAAAAGTAAAGGATCCAATGCATTTGATGAACAAAAAGTAAAGAATATCGAGTATCCATTACAATCGATTTTTCCCAACCCTGCTCATACACATCAACCGCTCTCTTCCAATGTTAAACTGAACAAGATGCAGACATGAATAGTGAATAACAAAGCACAAGGAAAAGACTATGATGTGACAGACGTTAAGCAACATCACAAATTTAAACCATGAACATATTCAATCGCACAAAAGCCCATTTTAAACATCACAAACACACAGCTTGCAGCTAGGGAGAATCACCAATACCTTTCACCAGCGGTAAAATTGGCAAGTTCTTCTTGCACCCATTAATATCCTTTCTTACACCCCCAGGGGGTGCAAACACCCCATTTGGGAACTGCTGGTCTAGATTTACTTCTTTCAATTAGGCCTACCGTAAGTTTTGATATATGACTGTATGATATTGATTGTCACTGTTCCCTCTAAAATTTTAACTAGTGCGAATTTGCCCAAATATGGAAATCACCAGAATTTTGCCCAAACGTTTAAAGGGTGTATTTGAAGGTCTGAAACAATTTTTGTTTAAAATAAGCGTTTCTATGGTAAAACACTTTCATTTGACACTAAAAAACTTCAGCACTTACAACTAATAAGCCCATAAATCATTATAGCAATGCGCAAAAATTGAAACATTTTGCCCAAAATTTCTCATTTTTCTCAAATTTTGCACCTGAGAGAAACACTGCGGATAGTGCACCGGCACCCACTGGTGCTAACTTTCATGCTTTCCCAAGTATTGTTTCACTGTTTAATGGAAATCCGTCCCTAATTCTGCGGTTTTCAAAAGTATATGTCCTGTATCGGTAGTCTAGCAGTAAAACAGTATACAAACTTAACTAGGCCTACCCTCTTTTTAGCCTATCATAAACTGTAAAGGCCAAGAAAGTTTAGACAAGAATTACCGGTACTGGACCTTAGCCTTGAGTTTTCAACCAATCCAATGAATGGTATCACTACGACTCTACCCAATCAGTAGTACCTAAACAGTAAACCCCTTACCCTACTAGCTACTACCCACTACCAGAACCCTGTCATGTCAACCTGATACTGGACTACTGGTGGTTTTTGTTCCAGTTCAACTTGTTCCAAGCGCAAAAAGTGTTTTTAGAGGTTGCCAGTAACTTCGCCACACGGTAACTTCGCCACACGGTAACTTCGCCACAGTAACTTCGCCACATGGTAACTTCGCCACACTTTCATACATCGACAGTTTACATTGCCTACACCGAAACAAGGCTTTGAATTCTCGCTTGTCATAGAAAATTCTATCGGGCTTTTTCAGTTAAATTTTATTAAGGTAACATCGTCACATGGTAACTTCGCCACACTTTTAAACATCGACAATGATAACTTCGCCACACTTTCAAACATCGACAATGGTAACTTCGCCACACTTTCAAACATCGACAATATACATTGCCATCGACAATTCACATTGCCTTTACGGAATTTGTTACGCAATTTACAATAAAATTTTTTGAACTCGAACTTGAAATCGAACTCGAAAAAAAAAATTCGAGTTCGGTTCACTAATTGAGTGATTTATATTTATTGATTCAAATCTCTCAACACGAACTTTACAACTTGCACTTGAACGCGAAAAAAAACATTCGAGTACGAGTTCACTAATTGAGTGATTTAAATTTATTGATTCAAATCTCTGAAAACGAACTTTACTTTGGATTTTTTGTTATAAGTTTAGATTGAATGGCATATTACCAACCAATTAAAAACAAATGATTTTGTGAGTTATAGGCTATTGGCTTTATTTTTTTCGTTATGATCGCAAGGTTGATGGTTCAATTCCCACCCAAGCCTCGTTATTATCTCTGGTGGGTGGAATCTCGATATTATCTCAACCGTTCAGATGGCAGAGTGGTATGGAGCGTCGGTTTCTGAATCGGTAGACTTGGGATTCGATTCAGAGTCAGGTCAAACCAATGACTTTAAAATTGGTATTCGCAGCTTCCCTGCTTGCCGCTCAGCATTTAAGGGACAGTGTGAAGAACAAGCCGGCAAGTTTAGTTGTTTTACCATTGGGAAAAGCACTTAGCGGGATTCCCCCATCTTAGTGTGGTAAGCAGATGGCTGACAACTCCTTAGGAAGCTCGTACAGCGCTTCGTCGCTTTCACGTGATAGGAGGATAAATATGCCAATAATAATAATAAAAATAAATCTAACAAGCAGATAATTGAATAAGCCAGAAGTTCTATGCAACGCATAGCGCCTCAGTCGCTTTCTCGTGACCTGAGGATAAACATGAAAAAATCAGTCAAAGTGCCTTTCCAGGCCCGGCGCCAAACGGGGGGCCTGGGAGGCTTGGCTCCCCCAATTAACAAGCTTTCTCTATTAAAGACAGCGGCTTTTGTGCTTAATTTCAAACTGTGCCCCCCCTCCTGATAAACGCTTTGCTCCCCCAAGTCGAGTGCTCTGGCGCCGGCTTTGTGCCTTTCATTACAGCACAACAAGTAAACTTGAGTTCACCGATCCAGAAGCAGATGCTCTGTACCATTCGGCCATTTGATCCCCTCTTTCATTAGTGAAAACTTTACATGATTAGCCTACACCCGAACAAGGCTTCGAATTTCCAGAATTCATAAAAAATTTAATCGAAATAATTCAAAGACAACAAATCGTAACAGCATTTGACGTGAAACATGTTGCAGGACCAAGAGCAAAATAGACTATGGCCAACAGAAGTCGGGGACAAATTTAGAATATTTTAAGGAGAAGCTAAACATCGAAAACATGTTTATTTTGCAGTTTTGTGCCCTAGATGTACATGTATCAAAATACCAAAGTGCTAATTTGAGGACTTAAAAATGTCGGGGGTATAGGGGCTTGACTTCTATTATAGCCTACATGGTTCTGTCCACGTTTTTAAAATGCAAATACCGGTAAATACAAAAAACACACTGTAGTAGGCATACAAACAGAGATAGAACAGCGCAACACAGTAATTCCATGAAACCAGCATCCAGTTGACATGCAAAAAATTGGACATGTGGACGGGGTATCTACAGTACTGGACAAATTCATGTGAACTTATTATTTTTTTACATTTTTTTGAACATTGTGTTTGGTTTTTTGATCATTGTGGCAATGGTAAACATAGTAATGAATGAAGTGAAGGTTCATTGGAAAGCTTATTCAATTTTGCACATATGGGACGCGGCGTCGCGCGGAGCTGCGATATTATGACGTCACAATTGGGCAAGGAAATGATTTCATATTTTCAGTGAAGTTAAATATTGCTGGTTTTAACTGCTCTATAGTGAATTGTAGCATTCCAAAACCGCGTTGACTTCACTTTTATTGAACGTTTGAAGACATACGCCGTTTTTCTGACAACATGTTGCAATTCTTTTAAAAAAATCACAACTTTGTTTTGATTTTCGTTTATTTCACTTGCAAGTATAATAAGACCAAATCAAAATGAAAAAACATTTAAAATTGAACAGTTCAACACCTCTGTAGCACTTGGTTTGGCTTCCTTTCGCGTTTTTTAGGGCTTCAACACGTTTCGGCATTTCTTTAATAAAGTCATGCACATTTTTCTGATCTTTGGCGAGTTAAAACCGCACCTGAATAAGCCTCCCTATCAGTTGAACTGTCGTGGTATTGGAACATCGAGTACAGTATTTCATCTTTGAGTTGATTCCACATGCTCTCTACCCTGTAGGGTTCATATCTGGCCAATTTCCAGGCCATTTCAGAACTTTAATCTTGTTAGTTTTGAACCAGGCATAAACAGTTTTTGCAGTGTGGTAAGGTGAAAATGTTTAAAGAAAACAGTGAAATTTCCTTCCAAATATATGGTGTGGAGAGCAATTTCAGTTCAGGTCCCAATCGACTGCATACTGTTTAAGGAACCATGAATGGGACCAAGTACATCAGCATGTTCAACTCTCGTTTGCTGCCCCAAGTAAGAGATTGGTTTGAACAAAACCTTGCATTTTTCAGCAAGACTCTGCACCTTGCACACTGCTAAAACTGTTTATGCCTGGTTCAAAACTAACAAGATTAAAGTTCTGAAATGGCCTGGAAATTGGCCAGATATGAACCCTACAGGATGGAGAGCATGTGGAATCAACTCAAAGATGAAATACTGTACTCAATGTTCCAATACCACGACAGTTCAACTGATAGGGAGGCTTATTCAGATATGGTTTTAACTCGCCAAAGATCAGAAAAATGTGCATGACTTTATTAAAGAAATGCCGAAACGTGTTGAAGCCCTAAAAAACGTGAAAGGAAGCCAAACCAAGTGCTACAGAGGTGTTGAACTGTTCAATTTTAAATGTTTTTTCATTTTGATTTGGTCTTATTATACTTGCAAGTGAAATAAACGAAAATCAAAACAAAGTTGTGATTTTTTTAAAAGAATTGCAACATACACTGCATATCTGGCAGAGCTTCACACTTGGCAGGTAAAATTTCGGATCTAATGACATCCCGAATTATCTTTTCAGCGGGAGTGAATGGTTGTTTCACGCCTTCTTTTTTGCTTTTAATAGCTAATTTGGCAGCTTCTTTTGCACCGATTTTGGGTGGATGGCAGTGAGTTTTGTTTGAACTCCGAAAAAATTCTGAACCTTTTTGATGAACCAAGACGCCACATTTCACTCTTTTATTGCGAACTGCGCAACGCCAGGTGGCTCCAGCTTTCGTCTGACGATGGAAATTGTATTCAAAACCAGCGTTATCAAATAGCTTTATTTTTCCTTTATTTGACGTTTGTTCTTCTATATAGTAAAAAGGGTGATGTATTTCGGATTCCACAACATCAGGCTCCGTGTCTGAAATAGAAGATTCCTCCGAAAACAAAGGTGGATGAGGCCCGACCACGAACGAGGATTCGTCCGTTGCCGCGGATGAATTCTGCAGCTCTTGTTCATTTTCCACGCTGGACGAAATAGTGTTCTCCTGCAAGCAATCATATTCACCTTTAAAAAATTTTACAATGACAATAATTGATCTTTAACTTTTTGCGACATCTTATTTTTTAACCACAGTGGCAAAATCATCAAAAGCATGATATGATAATGCGTGATGCGTGCTGTTCCCAGTCTCTGTAAATGCAATCTTAGTTCAGGGGTGGGAAACTTGCGGCCCGCTTAAGTTTTGAATGTTGCCCGCGTCAGAACTTTAACTGTTAAGTGTACAACAAAATGGTGGAATATAAAACATTAAGATTTCTTAAAAACTGCGTCACATTCAACTACATGCTATATTTGTAGCATACAAAACGAGCAAAAGTCTCTGATTTTACGGTAAAAAACAGCTCAGCATAAATGTTGAATTTGCGACAAAGTATTGTGCTTTTTTAAAGCGAAATTTAGCTATTAAAAGTAAATGTGGCCCGCTGAAAATATTATGCAATCAATGTGGCCCACTGTGCTTTACCGGTTCCCCACCTCTACCTTAGTTGAATAAAAGAATGAATTAGCATACCGTTTGAAAAAGTACTTTTAATTACTTTAATTAGTTGATCTCCAGGCTTATGCATACGTTTTAAGTAATTTCTAGCTTTGAAACTTAATCAACAATGCAACGGAAATGAATTTATCCAAATACTTTTTTAAACCAATATTTTTCGTTGGGAAAAATACTTTTAACAAAGTCTCGTCACGATTTTATGGATGAAGTACACCGTCCATCTCCAAGTTAAGTAAATTTTAAATCTCTTCACGATTTGAATGAAGTTCAATTTAGCATTTCGAACGCCGGTTAAGGTTTTGTTTTTTAACTTATAATAGCCTACAAAAATAAATATTTAAATGCGATGTTTACTTTTCCTCAAGTTGCAAGCCGTTGTTGACCGGTCCGGGATTTAAACCCAAGAACTCCCAACCGATAGCATGTGCGCTGAGCAACTGAGCTACCGGCAGGTCATCTGTTATAATAGTCATTATAAAGCAAATCTGTAGTATCGAGTTTACTACATTTTTTTGCCTCAGCATTTTCAAAGTCATTGAAACAAGTTCTGCAAATGGCGTTTTCATGAATTTATTTTTGCAAGTCAATAAATTTAATCTACACATGAATAAATCTAATTGCCAGTTGTTATGTGGTTAAAATATTTTTAAATTTACGGCATACAGGCATGTTTAAATTTTTTACCTGGCGATGGGAGTCATGCATTTCTGACATTTGAGTATTGAAATCGGAGGGTTCCTCCAAGACCAAGGCTGGAAGAGGCCTGTCCACGAACGTGGCTTCGTTCATTGGTTCGAAAGAATTCTGCTCGTAGTTCTGATTACTTGGCGACCCAGTGATAATTTCCAAATGACGGGGCAAAAAGACGCTTTCCTGCAATTAAAACCTTCACAATCGGGCTGAATTTTTAATATACCATGAGTATTGGGTAATTTCCTTTTATAGTATTTTTCTTAAAATATACTCATTTTAGATTGTTTGTAAAAAGGTAAAGGTAAGGTGCGGGCCACATTGTATTGGTCATTCTCAATTGGCGGCCCATTACCAATATCGATCATGAATGCTTGAACGCTGTTGGAAGACATACAAGACGAACAACGCCGCTTGTACCGAGCGCCTGACTGGAAACTGTGAATAGGCCTACTCCTTTTAAAGTCATTAGTATGACCCGACCGGAAATAAAACCCCAGTCTCCCGGCTACCTAGGTTTATAGTAACATCGCAAACTCGTCATGATTCTCGAGAAAACAGTGAACATGAAAAACGTGAACGGTATTAAGTTAATGCCGATACAACGCTTATAATTTGTTGTCATAAGTTATGACGTGAGTAATAATACAGTAGTTAACTATTTGTTGCGCTAAGCTAAGTTTAATTTCTGTACTATGTAGACCTAAACCTCATATGACAGCTACTTTTGTGAACAGAAATCCGCTTTGATAATAAGGCCCTCATCAAAAAGAATTAATACGTAAACTCAAAAAATATCTTCTCTTTATGGAAACTTGAACCAACCCATTAAAATTAATTTTGATTATCTCAAATTTGGGTTAAAAATTTTAAACAAAGTTTGCCTGAAAAATGTTCAAAAAGCACTAAAATAGCCATTACAGCATGTAGTATTTCAAAAATTTGTCGGGGGACCATACCCCCGGACTCCCCTTAAGTTTTTCTGTTTGCCAATCTGCTTCAATTAGCTCTGTTGAAAAAAACTACGCTTAAAAAAAAATGGTGAAATTGTGCTCCCCGCCCTTTAGAATTTCTTGCTACGCCACTGCATCGCCCCATAAACAATAAATACCATTTTCGCAACATTGTCTTGTTATTTGCATTCAGAATTCAAGCAAAATCGTAGACAAAAACATCCCCCCAGTAAAAATTTTCTACTTCGCACACTGCTTACGTCTGCGCGACGTCAAGACTTTTTTCTTTTTTAGAGAATTAAAGTTTGGTACCGAGGGGGCCCGCGTCATATCTCTGCCCCGGAGCCCGGATTTTCTCTCGACGGCCCTGTAAAGAGGGTCTGAGCTGAGGACGGTTACGTGTACAAATAAATGAATAATTGCTCTTTCTTATTGAGCCTACCTTTGGGGTTGAATGTTTTTGTGTATCGATTGAAGTATTAGGGACGACATCTTCTTCAAAAAACGACGTTGAGGTCCGTTTCGTTAAGGAAAGTTTTGCTCTCTAAACATTGAACGATGATTGTTAGTTCTTTTGCTCACAAACGCTCTTATGCAAAGTTGCAATTGCACACCAATGTCTCGAACACATGCTGTAGAAGTTAGAACCGAAAAGTAAAAGCTAATCCAAATTTTCTCTTCTTAGTAGTATCAGTAAGTTATCACCAACTGTCCGGGTTGTGGATGAAGAAAACTATAAAACGTTATCTTCAAAAGTGGCGAAATACGCTTTTAACTAAAAAGCAAATCAGCACGGTCCTAGAGGTGACTACATTTTTTTCTGTATCATACCTAAATAACAGCGTAGCCTGTCAATGACGTCGCTGCTTATAAATCTATACATTAACAGCATCGATGAACCAATGAAAGCGTTAGCTGGTTTGGTGATTTCTTCAGTTCTGCGGGCGCGAACTATCGATAGCAAATAGGCTACTTGAACGTGATGGGCTGATTTCTCTTAGTGCTCATAGCGTCAGCTATTGACAGCCAAAACTAAGTTAAAAATGTATGTCCATAGCCTCACTTTTTTGACAACACAAAGCTATTGCCACCCACCAAATTACTTTATTCTCCAGACAAAAACTTTTTAACAATTCGTTCATAATGTTACACTTTTTCATTGGGTTGAAACAAATTTTATCCAAGCTTAAAAACTAATTCAGTGCTGTCACCATCAGCTTGCGTTTCACATTTTTTTCCAAGGTTTTACTGACGATGTTTGGCTCTCCGCACCAGCTCCTTAAAAATCAGCCAAGAATCGCAACTTAAATTTATTTATTATGAGTGAATCAAATAAAAAATAATTAAATCTTTATTATCATCGCGGTAATGCACCGAAACGCGCAACACACGCGTGGCGGGGCACATTTCCACAGCTTAGTGCCTGGGCAACACAGCTTCGAACTTCAAAGAAACGTCCCAGCGGTGGCGAATCGCTAGCGACACTGCGTCCGGTTAGCCCGGACCAGAAGTCGCACTCTTAATCTCTCGCTCCGAAAGCGATGCCATAACAACACCAATCGGCGGGTTATTAAAAAAAATGATAAAAGAAACATCAGCATCAAACGCAGTGTATACTAAATGATTGAAACATACAAAGGTATAGCCAGGTTGCCATACCGACCTTATTTCTAAGAGTTGTCCTTTTTTCGGAAGCGTGTGCCTTAAAAAAAGTATTGGACTTATATCTAAGGAACGTACTGTAGTTATTTTAGGCATATGTCCTTATTTTAAGCAAAAGGTCAAACATTATTACAACAGCGTCGATTAGATGCTAATTGTTGAGTGTGGCGCATGCGTTTGCAGCATTCACAGGTTAAGAGTTAGGCAGTTGTAGGCCTACTACGCAATTATCTAATGTCAAATCTCTGCAACAAATTCATCTAAATTTGGACAACAATTGCCGCGCGGTCAAATGTATTTTTTATTCAGTGGTATCAAAAAACGAGCAATTGATGCAACAGTTTTTTTCTGGAGCGAAGTATAAGCTATGCTACTTAAAGAAGTAAGTGTTATGAGCATTTTAAATAAATAAATATGTGTTGAATTCGTTGTTTTTTGTTTGTTCTTATTTTTCAGTCTGAGCTGATGGCAACCCTGGATATAGCGCATAAAGCAAGCTGTTAAGTTGAACGAAAAATATTCTGAAGCAAGCGATGTGAACTCTGGTGAAATCCATTTATTTTCACGAAAGAGCCGAAAAGTGAAACATAATTCTGGGTAAAGACTTAGTCGCATAATACAATCCAAATTATATTGCGACGCCCTATAGGTGAAGTGACGCACAAAGGCGTCGCGACGCAAAGATTGAAAACCACTGACCTAATCTACTTCACGTCTTACGTCAAAATATATATAGTTTGCTACATTTTTGATGAAAAACTAGCACCTAAATTGCAATACATAATTATCTTCTACAACAATTAACTAAAGAGCGCGTGTCAGCGGCATAGCCCAAGGGTAGGCCTACTGCACGAAGGTGACAGATCCTATTCGATGGTTTGATTCACGGCTGGAGCCGATCGCATTTAATATTATATTCAGTATAAACTGAGTTGCTGTTGGCTAAAAGAGCACAATCTCACTTTGCAATCTCCTGCAAAAGTTATTCAATTTTCAGTTTAATAATTCGAAAATGACCTCAGTTAATCTGAAATTTTGATATTTACCTGCAGTTTTGCTTTACATTCAACACAATACCACTCTTCCAACTCTTCTGAACCCCGTACCATCTTTCGATAAAAACTTCTTGTAATCCCTGTATTGCAAATGCGATGTTGCCAGCGATAGCAAGAATCGCATTCTAATGCTTCTTGCCTCGGTCTTACAATCTCTTTGCATAGAACACACTGCTCTTGCGACATGATGGAAGAATGAAAGCAAATCGATGTGACTCATCATGTTATGCACCTCTGAAAGTCTGAACTAAGAGAAAAATTAGAGGTTTTTTTGACACCTGTTGGTGCGAGCGCAAAGTTTCAAGAGAGAATTAGTTCTTAAATTATCTTGGACACCGTGGGATTTCATGGTAAGATATCGCTTGTGGAAAAAAAACAACCGACCTTATCATCGTTACAAGCATGCTTTGATGATAGGTTCGAAAAATCAACTCATTACAGCAACGGCGGTGTAGATTTCTAATTCGGAGAAGACATTTAACGATCTCAAAGTAAAACAAACTCAACAGGGGGTCGGCTGCCCTGATCGTGGAAACTCGATGAAACTTTCAACGACACAGCGGGAGTTTAGAGCCTGTTGTTTCACACACTGCAAAGTTTTTGATGACCTAAACAAGCGTCGCCTATGTCACTGTAAAAAAATATTCTCAAATTTTACAAGGCATGATTAGTAGCGAATTTACAAACATGTTTGGAATTATAACTTTTAACAAATGCTTGTAATATTTAGGCCCACCATTATGTAAAAAACAATAATTACAGCGAAAAAAATAAAGCCAATAGCCTATAACTAATTTAACAGCAGAATTTACTGCCAAAAATTGTTTTGTTTTTAATTGGTTGGTAATATGCTTTTTATGTAAGTTGCAAAAAAATTTGCTGCCGATTTAATAAAATTTTTAGGAGATTTTTACAAACTTTTACAAGGGCATAACAAGAAAATGCTTATGAATGAAACTATAACTTAATTGAAAATATTACGTTCTTGCTAGTAAATATTAAAAAATTTTGCTAGTTTAGTTGTAATTCTTTAAAACTTAATTTTTTTCTATGTTTCAGTAAATGTTATTTAGGCAAAAGTATTTTTTTAGCAGTATTGTTCTGGATTTTTACGAAATACGTTGCAAAAATTGCAGTTGTTGTTGATAAACAAACATGCGTTGCTAAAGATAAAAATATTTACTACGTTTCCCGAGTGTGTGAAAAGTATGCTAACAAAAACAAACAAAATCTTTTTTAATGTCAGCAGAAAATTTCATAAGTTACAGTAAGTTACAGTAAATTAATTAGTGAACTCGAACGTTTTTTTTTCGAGTTCGATTTCAATCAATCAATTCAAGTTCGAGTTCAAAAAATTTTATTGTAAATTGCGTAACAAATTCCGTAAAGGCAATGTAATTTGAATCAATAAATATAAATCACTCAATTAGTGAACCGAACTCGAATTTTTTTTTTCGAGTTCGATTTCAAGTTCGAGTTCAAAAAATTTTATTGTAAATTGCGTAACAAATTCCGTAAAGGCAATGTGAATTGTCGATGGCAATGTATATTGTCGATGTTTGAAAGTGTGGCGAAGTTACCATTGAAGTTCGAGTTCAAAAAATTTTATTGTAAATTGCGTAACAAATTCCGTAAAGGCAATGTGAATTGTCGATGGCAATGTATATTGTCGATGTTTGAAAGTGTGGCGAAGTTACCATTGTCGATGTTTGAAAGTGTGGCGAAGTTATCATTGTCGATGTTTAAAAGTGTGGCGAAGTTACCATGTGACGATGTTACCTTAATAAAATTTAACTGAAAAAGCCCGATAGAATTTTCTATGACAAGCGAGAATTCAAAGCCTTGTTTCGGTGTAGGCAATGTAAACTGTCGATGTATGAAAGTGTGGCGAAGTTACCATGTGGCGAAGTTACTGTGGCGAAGTTACCGTGTGGCGAAGTTACTGGCAACCTTTTTAGACAGGGTTTTCCCCATTTTTATGCACGGTCCGTTGTACGGATTTTGCATCCCTTCACTGTAGAGATGGCTCGGGCTGACTTTTTTGAGGCCCAGACCGCCCGCGGCCCGGAACCTCTCGCCCAGCAACCGTAACTGGCCCGGCAACTCATACTAAAAATAAAACCTTGAATTTTTAGGCGTACCTGTTACAGCAAATGAGGATGTCATTGATATAGTGGTCAAACTCAGCAAATTAGTTGGTGTTGACATAGCAAAAAGTGACATTTCGACAGCGCACAGGCTGCGCCCGAAACACCATTCAACAATCGATGAACCGCCTGCTATAATTGCGCGTTTCATCAACCGAAACTTGCACAATCTTATCTACAGCAAGCGCACTGCTGCAAAGCTTATTCCTGAGAACGATTTTCCAATCTCCAAAATGAAACGATTATACATAAATGAAAATTTAACGCAAGAGCGTAAGAAACTTTTATGGCAAACTAAGCAGCGTATGAAGCAATTGGAAATTAAATTCTTGTGGACCATGAATGGTAAAATATATGTCCGGAAAGATGAGGACTCGACAAGTGTAATTATTCAAAATGAAGAGGACTTGAACAAGATTGAACATTAATGCAATATTTATGCTTAACTTATAGAATAATATTCCTTAATACACATTTTACTCCGACTCAAGTCAAAGTTGTCCTTGGGGCAATGAAGATAAAATTGTATGTCAGTTGTATAGTGGAGTCGGTAACTTAGATACGGGTTTTCACCAGCCTTTAATAGGTGTAACCATTTGTCACTTGAACATGGTGAGCCTTAACAAAAACATAGACAATCTTGACGAATTTCTGAACAAATTTAAAAGTAAACCCGAAATAATTTGTATTAGTGAAACCAGAGTGAATGACAGTAATGTCAAATTTGTAAACATTCCTGGATACAAATTTTTTTACACAAATTCTATAACTAAAGCTGGTGGAACCGGTGTCTATGTAGTCGATTCCATAAACTGTCGTGAATTAACCTATCTGTGCATGAATTTGACTGGTTGTGAGGATGTCTGGGTAGAAGCAATTCTTCAAGATAAACAGTCGTTTGTGGTTGGAACTGTTTATAGACATCCTCAGCAGAACTTAAAAAGTTTTTCCTCGGCCTTTCAAAATACTCTAAAAAAAATTAAAATGTTTTACGAAATTTGTAGTTCTTGGAGATTTTAATATTGACTATGGCTGCTATAATACTGGCCCCGCAGTCAAGTCCTACGCAGATAAAATAACAAGTCTTGGATGTGAACAATTAATCACCTGGCCAACTCGAATTTCTTCTACCAACAGACAATCCATCTTGGATCATGTTTATGTGGATAGTTGTGTGATGATAAATGACGTAATCACCGCTGCAGTAATTGAAAGTGATATATCTGATCACTTCTCGACGTTGATTCAAATTAAGTGTAAAATTAGTATTAAAAAATGTCCAAGGCCTTTTATAAATAAAATTAAATCTCAAGATATCGAGAAATTTGTAGAAATTTGGATGAACAATTTCAATGTGACAAAAGTAGCTTGAGCCTTAAAACGATAATTGAAAGCATGACCAATGTAATTGACAAAACCTTTCCAAAGATTAGTTTATCCAGAAAACAATACCACCACTCAAAAAAACCCTGGATAACCCGAGATATCTTAAAATCTATTAAGCACCAAAATAAACTCTTTGCTAAATGCAAAAAATCTGGGAACGAATGTGATTTTAAAAGTTACAAACAATTTAGAAATAAAACCACGCATGCAAAAGAAGCCGCAAAAGCGGCTTATTACCAAAATTTGTTGGGAAAAAGCAATAGTTCGTCTATGACCTGGAAAACAATTAATCAAATTTTAAGAAAAAATAAGCGAACTCAAACTTCGCTACCTTCGGAGCTGAATGTAAATGAAAACGCAATACAAAATCCTTCTACCATTTGTGACGAATTCAATCAGCATTTTTGTAATATTGGTCATAAATTAGCGAAAACCTTTAATACCTCTCCCCTTGAATTTATTTCACAATCGTTTCGTGGACAGAGAATTAAAAACTCTTTTTATCTTGAACCCATCAGTGAAAACGAAGTCCCCGAAATCATTACGGGGCTAAATCCAAATAAAGCACCCGGCGCAGACGAGATACCAACAAAGCTGCAAAGTATGTGCTTGCACCTTATCTAACCATAAATTTTAACCATAGCTTAGAGAAAGGAGAGTATCCTGATGAACTAAAAATTGCGCGAGTTACACCCCTGCACAAGGGTGGTTCAAAATCAGAACCACAAAATTACCGACCTATTTCTGTTCTTTCCTCTTTCATATAAAATTCTGGAAACTCTTTTGAAAAGAAGGCTGACGAAATTTTGGAACAAATTTAATGTTCTTATCACAACCCAATTTGGTTTTAGAGAAAATTACTCTACTACTTTGGCTATAGCTCACCTACACGAACGCATTTTAAGTAACCTAGATAATAACAGGAAGACCTGTGCTATATATATGGACCTGGCCAAAGCTTTCGACACGGTGAATCATGATATTTTGTTGCACAAATTGGAGAATTACGGAATAAGAGGTGTTTCTAAAAACCTCATAAAATCTTATTTAACCAACCGCAAACAATATGTGTGTTGTGAAGGTTTTACAAGCCCACTAAGTGATGTAAAAATTGGTGTCCCCCAAGGCAGCGTATTAGGACCGATCTTGTTTCTTATCTATATTAACGACTTGGCAAATTGTTCAAACTTTGATACTACTCTCTATGCTGATGATTGTGTCTTGACGATATCCCACAAAAATACAAAGAGCCTTCAAATAAATTTAGACAATGAGTCAGTCAAAATCAGTGCCTGGCTTAAACATAACCAACTCTCCCTGAATACAAACAAAACTAAATTCCTATATTTTACTAATACTAATGAAAATATTTCTGTTCAAATAAATGGTTGTCGTTGTCGTATCAATCAGAGTAAACACGTAAAATATTTGGGAGTATACCTTGATGACAAACTTAATTGGCATAAGCACGTGGAATACATAGAGACAAAATTATCTGCTGCTACCGGTGCTCTGTTTAAATTAAGCAAGTACCTACCAACACGTACCTTGGTTCCAGTCTATTATAGTTTAGCATATTCGCACTTGCAATACGCAATCACTACATGGGGTAACTCCGCAAAATCTAACATCCATAAATTGCAAGTTAAGCAAAATCGTATGGTGAAAATAATGTGCAAAAAACATGGTAGGAAACTAAAGCTACTTCCGTTATATTATAAATTGCAAATCTTAAAAATTGAAGGTATTTATAAATTGCAAACTGCAAAATTTATGGCCAATGTTCATGCAAGTAATTTTCCTGAAACAGACAATAACTTTCTAAAGTTCAGGAAAGTGTCCTCAGTTCATTCCTACCCTACCAGACATGCTCTTAGTGATAATTATCACCTTCAACGTTTTTCATTTGCCAAATCGAAACAATCCGTAAAAACAATGGGAGTAAAAATCTGGAACATCCTCCCTAAATTAATTAAAGAAAAAGTTTCCGCCAATATCGATTTGAAAAGTTTATCCAAACTATTAAAACAACATTTTCTAAATTCTCAGCATCTGTAATAAATATTTTTATGTAGCCTTGTACACCGTACTTTTACTTGCTCTGGTATATTTAAACTATTGTTCGTATGTTCTGTACAATCATTATTATTATTTATTTTATATATTTTTTTTCTTTTTTTGTTTTTTTTGTGCGTTGAGTTTTCGCCACATGTTGTTTTTTGTATTTTTTTGCCACGTTATGGCAATGAGGAGCGTGCAAATTTGACGACCGAACAACCGGATGAGTTGCATTACCACGGTCTTTCGCGCCTCCTCGTCACTTCACATTGTTCGTTTTCTTTTTCTGTATATCTTGTTAAAAATTGTGACAATAAAAAGACTACTACTACTACTAGTACCGCCCACAGCCCATTCATTTTACAAACCTTTAAGGTCTGTGTACACTGAATGCGATATTCAAACTTAAAGGGATTTCAAGAAGTGGTAGCGGCTCGTTAGCGGCCCAGTAATAAACAAAAATAGAACCGGGCCGTTAGCGGACCAGTAAAAAGACCGGCTCGTTGGCGGGTCTCTTAGCGGCCCATGCCATCTCTAATTCACTGTGATAAGTGATACCAGAAGCTAAATACGCGATAAATCATTTTCATCAAAACCGCTACAGCGATTTTGTGCTTACTGGAGCGTTTTTGTGCTTACTGGTGGCAGTTTATGTGCTTACTGGTGGGCTAACAAAAATTTTTTTCTTTATTCTATTACCCCCACTCTACCCCATTCCGAATAAACAAAAAATTTCTGTTAGCCCACAGAAAAATTTTTGTTGCAGTTGCATATTTATCCTCCCATCACGAGAAAGCGATCAATGCGCTATACGAGCTCGCTTAGGAGTTGCCGGCCATTTGTCTACCTCACCAAAATGGGGGAATCCCGCTAAGTGCCTTTCCTAACAGCACAACAAGTAAACTTGCCGGCTTGTTCTCCACACTATCCCTTTAATGCTGAGCGTCAAGCAGGGAAGCAGTGGCGTAGCTAGGAGGGGCTACTGGGGCACTGCCCCCCTTTTGGCCGAAGCTTAATCTGAAGTGTAATTAAAACATTCATATAAAATACCGTAAACTTTGTTTTAATAGCTCCCTCATCTTCACCGCTTTTTCATTTACGACTAATTTTTGCGCGATTTGAATTTCGAACCGGGCGTTAGCTCAGTTGCTTAGCGCACACGCTTATCACGTTACCGGCGCAAGAGGTTTTGGGTTCAAATCCCGGGCCGGTCAAATCGGCATAGTGTCGCCAACGGTTTGCCATTGCTGCGACGTTCCTTCGGAACTGTGTAGCCCGGGCGCTATAAGCCGTGGAGATTGGCATCGCCACTCGTTACACGCTTAAGCGCAATAACGCGAGAATAATGAAGATTTGATTTAATTTTGAGTTTCGACATAACTTCTCCACAAAAAGTGCTTGTTAAGTATTTTTGCATCATACCAACGCAATGGGTTCAAATTTTTATGTGTAAATATAGAGAAAATGCAAGATTGTATCGCAAAAAGGCAATCGAATATGGCAAGCAAAAGGAAAGAAAGTTCAATTGAAACTTCTTAAGAAGAATAAGGACTTTTTCGTTGTGTTTGTTGTTTTATGTGCTTTTTGTTCGTGCATACCATACGTATAAGGTGACAAAATTGTTGGATTTTCCTAATTATATAATGTCGTGCAGAAGGTAGTTCAATTAGTATTAGGGTAGCGATTAGCAAACTTAAGGATTGTCTGCCTAGATCTACAGTAAATAACCAACCCCATACTCATCCGTAAACAAAATAAATACCCATAACTTGAGGCAAAAATCGAGATACGGGAAGCAGAGCAGTTGGCTTAGGGGGCCAAACATTTGTCAGGAAAGGGGTAAAAATTAAGCACAAAAGCCGCTGTCTTCAAAAAAAGTAAGCTTGTTGATTGGGGTCCTAAGCATACCGATTGGGAAGGCAGGCTCCTCCGGCCCCCTTTTGGCTCCGGCCCTGATGGGAAGACAGCGTGAGCCTAACACCTTGGCCTAAGCAGATCATTCTTTTTGAAGTTCTTAGCCTATAATAATTTGGTCCCTCTAAATACTCCGCTGGCTACGCCCCTGCAGGGAAGCTGTCAATACCAATTTTAAAGTCATTGGCTTGACCCGACTCGGAATCAGACCCAAGTCTACAACTTCCAAAGCGGGCGCACGTAGGCTACAACTAGGCCATCTGAGCTGTTAAAATAAACCAAATACGCTGAGAAAAAAATCAAAACCTAGAGCAGCGTCGAACCCATGCTCTACGACTGACAATCCAGCATACTATCCCTTATACCAGTGTTTTTCCAAGTGGGCGGTATCACCCCTTTGGGGGCGAAAGAGAAACACCAGGGGGCGAAAAAAAGCGACAGGAGGGCAACAACACATTCTCGAAACATTAACTCTTTGCACCCAAAAATCTTATCACATACGCCTACGCCATAAACTACTGTCCTGGAATCCGTATACCGTATGAATTTTCAATTTATTGCTAGACTACGCTTTGGTGAGTGTTGAGTTTGTCAGTTTCATTAGGTTGTATTGATAAAGCATTACCATCAGTTTGTATTTTTATTTGCCGCATTACGTCATCAAGTACCCACTGTTACGTCACAATGTTTTAAAATGGCAATTTACTTGTCTTTATTCTTTCGTCATAGTGCTGTAGCATCACAATACTAGGTCAGTATGAATAACAAAGTTTTAAGCTTCAATCAGTGTTGCGAATTTGGCGGAAAATCCGCTAGATTTGGCGGATTTTGCTTCTATTGGGCGAAAAATTTTCGCATTTGGCGAACAGCGGATTTTTTAGCGGATTTTTATGCAAGTATTGGTGGATTTTTTTCATAATCGCGAAATTTTAAAAAAGATTTTACAATGAAATATTCACCAAAATTCGTGAGTTCGTGGAACGGACTTTGATATAAAAATGCTCGATCTGCTTTAAAGATACTTTTTAAAAAAGTTGCTACTTGCAAACAGAGTTGCCAGATTGGGCTACTTATCGCCAATTGGGCTACTTTTAATCATGATTGGCGACTGAAATTTTAGATTGGCGACTTGCGACTTTTTGGACTACTTGCGAGCAAGTTTAAGCGATTTTTTTAGTTATTGGCTACTTTTAAAAAAATGTTTTAAAAAGAAAACTGCGATGAATGGTAAAAGAAGTGTTCCATTTTGCAACACTGCGTCTGCGTATGAGGTGTTCGTACCACTAGTTCGTTATTAGGTGACGATGGGACGGGATAATTGGATGCTTTTTTGCAAGTGGCTGAGGTCACGTGAGGTTTTTGAGCCAATCAGCCTACTCTTGCCAGCGCATTACATGATTAGAAAAGATTCTTGGTTGTTATATGGTATTAAAGTGCACCGGTAGACAATAGTTAGTTATACCGTAATAATGATAGGGGCTTTTCAGTCTGTTGTAATAGCCTACAGCACGAAACTTTTTTTATGGGTAGCAAATTGGAAAATTAGTTTAATAGTGAATCTTTTATTTTATTTTTTGTTTAAGCTGTGGCACTAGTTGATTAGAGCAAATTAAGGAAAAACACAATTTAAAATATTTTGTATTTAACAGGTTAAACTTAGACTAGATTAATACTAAAACTGCTGTTTTATTTTTAACTTACATGGGTAAACAGTGTGCTGCATAGGCTACCGGTACCAGTAACACATCCTTTTGCTTTGATCAGTTTCTCATTGTTACTCCCAGTGGCGTAGCCACGGTAGGGGGTTGGGGGTTATGACCCCCCATTGAGCCTCAAATGACGTCATACTTACTTCTTTTTCTGATATTTATTTCGAAGTGCTATAAGATAAGATCTGAGCCATTTCGAAGTGCTAGATACTTTGTCATTGATAATTTGGTTTTGTAATTGTCATAATAACAAAAATTGCGTAGCGTTGTTTCCTGAATTTTGTTTTTTGCGGTTATGCTTATGAAGCAGTCTCGGAATTTTATGAGCAGGACAGTGTCGCTCTTGTACACGCAACTGCCCTCGGCCCCTCAGACCTTCCGCAGAAAAAAGGCTAAACGGTTTCAAACAAAAATGATCTACGTAGCTCAAAAAAGAACTAAATCGCTAACATTTGAATATCGTTTTACCAGTTCCACCAGAAAGCATTCCTTTGACTTGCTTACAACAATCGTGCCTGAACTGCCTTCGGTATTTTTAGTTTAAAACATCTCTCTTAAATTTGTGGCCATCTTTTGTTATTATACAACCAGTGGCGGATCCAGGGGGGTGTGGGGTAGGCCTATGCTGCGTATGCATCCCCTCCTCACCAGCCATTTTCAACAATGTTTTGGATGAATAAAATTTTTCCATAATTTCGAACTCCTTTGTAACAATATGCCTTTGTCGCCTTAAGCACGCATCATCGAAACTCAGAGACAAAATGCATCATTGGTGAAGCATTCAAAGTAAGGGGTCAAAAATATGACAATCTTTCTTTAAAAATTGTTTAAAAAGCACTAAAATGGCCATTGCAGTATGCAAATTTTCAAAAATTTTCCGGGGGAGCATGCTATCGGACCCTCTTGGAGTCGTTTTTGGTACTTCAGTTGCTTAAAATTAACTTTGCCGAAAAAAGGTGACGAAAATTGCCGAAAAAAATTGACGCTTGAAAAGGTGACGAAAATTGGTGCCCTCTTTCTGAAAAAATGCTGAATAGGCCCTTGACATGAAACATTTTCAAAAGGTTTATCTACGCCCGTTTCCATGTCTAAACGTCTTTGCATTTTGTTAACATTCAACTTAATTCAACATTACATCCCCCCCACCAAAACTTTTTGGATCCGCTGCTATGTACACCTTATGATCAAGTGTGACGTCATTCTCAACCTCTCCCATTGCAAAATCCTGGCTACGCTAGTGGCTACTTCATAATCAGTCAGTTCTGTGCTGCTTTCTACAAATCATGCTAGACCTTACTCATCTTGTTATTGTGACGTTTATTGTTATTTTAATGGGAAAATGGGCCCGATATTACAAATAATATAGTGCGAATTGGACAAGGGATCCACGACCACAATTTAAAAACTGGATAGCAAAAAAGAAAGGAAAAAAGCGCATTGTACAATGTGTAAAGTTGATTTAAGAGCTCACAATCAGATCTACTAAAGCATGCAAGCAAGGTTGAAAATCGATACCCAAAAGAGTAAAGAAATAATTGATATTCGATATTTCAACGAAAAGTAAAGAAATAATCGATTTCAATGGTAGTTTAAAAAACTAAAGAATATTGTAATCGATATTCGATATTACACTGAGCATTTAGCGGTGTACACCAAGCATTTTTTGTGATGTCCTCACGTTCATGCGGTAACTTACAGACAAACAACGGACATGGTAGGCCTATATGCGAAGCAACTTAATCGCTATGAAAAATCTTTTTGTTTGTTTGGGCACAAAAAAAAAATTATCAGCATAAACAAGGTAATGACATACCGACGATTATTTTAAATTTACCAAAGTGAGATAAAGCAACCTGGACAAAAAGAATCGAATATGGAATATCGAATTGCGCCGAAAAAAAAAAAGTAAAAACAAGGCCATATTCGATACTCATTCAAAAAAGTAAAAGCTCCAGTGCATTCGATGAATAAAAAGTAAAGAATATCGCTATCGAATATCGATTACAATCGATTTTTCCCAACCCTGCATGCAAGTACATCTGAGCATAAAGCAGCTGTGAGAGCGGCAGCTGCAAGAAAAAAATTCAACGTTTCAAGTTTTTCTGAGCCAAATTGTAGTCACGTGGCTGAACTAGAATTAATTAACTTTCAAGACAAATAACAAGACGGCATGAATTTTTGTTTTCAAGACAAATAACAAGACTGAGAACATTTTAATGCCTTTTAAAAAACTTGGCTTACAATTTATCTGCATGATTTGCAAAACTGTTAAATGTTACTAAAAATTATGTTGTTTTTCTGAACTTCGTGGTTGCTAAAAATTTTTAGCTACTTTTACATGGAATTGGCTACTTTTTGGCTACTTGAAGTAAAAATAATCTGGCAACCCTGCTTGCAAGTGTGGAAGTGGCTAGCAAAGGGCTTTGGACGAGAAGCTAGATATGCGACAGTTTCTTTTGAACAACACCGCTACAGCGTTTTTGAAAATCACGTGATGCGTAAGAAAAGTACATATGATAACAAGCTGACTATAAGTAACAACATTGTACGAAGTTGTGACAACTGCGGCGTGGTGGAGGGGTTGGAATGGTGGAGGGGTTGGAATGCTGGAGTGGCATTCGGTGGCACGGGTTAGATACTATTCTGGGGTTAATTTTTTTCTCAACGTAGTTGGGTTATTTTCTGCGGGCTAACAGAAAACTTTTTTTTTTATTCGGGATGGGGAAGAGTGGGGGTAATAGAATAAACAAAAAAATTTCTTTTATCCTACCAGTAAGCACAGAAACTGCCACCAGTAAGCACAAAAACGCTGCAGTCAGCACAAAATCGCTGTAGCGGTTTTGTTCAAAACAGACTGTCGCATACCTAGCCGCTCGTGGGCTTTGGCATTGGAAGTTGGAACTGCACGTTGTCCATTCCAGCGGACACCAGTGCCGCATCGGTGCTCTGTTTGCTTTGACGGATTAGCAAGTAGCTTTCAACTTTTTTTGTAATAGTAGTGTTGTAGCAGATAGTAGTAGTTAGTTAGCAGCTGGTTACCACATCACATTTTTACATCAAAGACTTCCCGGTATTAACCAGTTAAGTTAGTCTGCTTCTACGTATAACTGAATCAATGAATGTTTTAGAAATATGCTTTGGTTTCATTTTTAGGGCTACGAAGTACTGCACAGTGCGAATAGTGGGAAATACGCTGCTTGTGATTTTATAGGCTTTTTATGTTGCCAGTATTGGTAGTTTACGAAATTATTGGTTACCGTTAATACGAGTAAGATTTCATTTAATGATAAAGTTGTGACTGATTGTAGTGGCTTCTAGTGTTTGTTACCGGTACCACTACATAATCATGGTACCGGTAATCGCAAGATGCCATAATTTTATCAGCTACTTTGTGTTATGAACAAAGCTGTGAGAATTGCATTGGCTCTCATTGCGAGTAGTGTTCTGTGTTGCTGCATTTTTGAAAATTGCTTGTTCACTGCTTTGGTTGCTATTCTTTCATTTCTTTGACATTCTTTTGTTTCAACAGGTATATAGGTTTAATACTGACTATTAGTTTATGTTTTTAACGTTCGAAATTTCTTGTGATTATTCTTACTGATATGCCATAGGTCAGGGATCCTTAACCGGAAATCACCTAGGGGGCAAATTTACTTAGTCATAAGCTGAAGAAAACTTCAATTTTATGTATTAAAAAAGTGATGGTGTTGCACTGGGGGTAAATTATACTTTTTTTCATTCGTTAAGGGGTAAACAAAACAAAAAAAGTTAAGAAATTCTGCTCTGGGTCTTGATTGGATGAAAGATGTTGTGACCAACAAATGAAATTTGGTGGTACAGCAAATTTGAATTTTAGCGCATCTTTTGGCGGATTTCAACAATGTATTTAGTGGGTTTTCAAGTATGATTTAGCGGATTCTTGCCTTACAATGTTGGCAACACTGGCTTCAATCCTTGGCAGCTGAGATTGATTTTAGTGTCAGCACCCTTAATTTTACTTTTTCTGTTTTTAATCTATAAAATGCTCTAGATTTTGTGGATAGAACCAGCTCTCATATATAGCCGAATTTTCAGTAATAGGAAAAACCCTGAGATTCTAAGCAGGGGGTCAAAAAGTCAGCTGGTAAAATTCAACAACCTCGCCCAACCAACTAGGTCTGACCACAGGCCCCACATGCCAATCCACTAGTTTGCAGCTGCATACGCGTGTCGACCATTTTAGGTCTCATCAGTGCAACATAGCAATTCACCCCCTTCACCCCCCCCCAACACCCACCTAACATTTGAACCAAACTCACTACACTTCAACTGAGTTTGCAACCTCTGTCTTTGTGCTGAACTTACTCTCCAGCAAAACAATTGAGTATAATGGCAAAATTAAAAAAACAACGGACAGGTAGGGATCATGATGTAACAAACAGACAAAGGATCTCCAAAACAATATTCATCTTCGAAACTCACCAGGAGAGTAATGTTTGGATCTAGCGTGTAATTCTAATCTGATGAGTATCAATCAATCACAACTTTTATTTTTGACCGCCAACAATAACCAATCACAATAAAGCACGAAAATAAAATGGCACAGAAAAAGGAATATGCAACCAAAACGCAAAACGTTGAAACATGCAAGTTACGAATAACTGTGCATGGCTGCACAACCTCAATCTAAAACTATTAAATACGCAGAAAAAGAAAAGAAAATGCAGCTGTTATGTATGTATACCGTACAGCAGCCCTTTAACGTTTATGTAGTTGCTAACTCAACCACGTGACACTGATGTGAGACACTTTGATTGCTAAATACTGTATTGGTTGTTGTACGTTTTTTCTGAAAATACAAATTTATGAAATTACCAAAATGCATGCAATATCGAAATAGGCTAACATATTACAATGATGTGTAAACAGTAGAAAATGAAAATAGGCCTACACTTTACGAAGAGAATCAATTGTTAATTACGGCTAACTTATTTCAGAGCAAAATCTTTAATTATTACAAGGTAACAACAATTATTAAACCAAGTGTACTTACAGCTGTGTACGGCAGTGTACCAATTACAAAAGCACTCGCGTTTAGAACAAATTTCGTCAGTTATCCGCTTATTTACACAATTTTATCCACTGCATGTAAAATTACCGCATCAGTTCGCCTAAACACGACGTTCTACCAGTCTACTAGTTGGTCTAGGCTAGTTCAGCTGACATCTTTCAAAATCAAGAAACTACCCTAAAATTCGGTCATTGAGCATTATAATACTACATAATAACTACTAGGCCTACACTACAAATTTTCGTGGTAATTTTTTCACTTTCTTTTCCATCGTAAACTAGACAAAAGGATTTAACCATTAACATAACAACATGGCGCTTTCGCCATGTTCAAACTTTTCCGACAAGAAGCAGCAGTGTTGTCAAAAGTAAAGTTATCCAGACAAACGGAAACAGAACGGAAAGGATTGGAAAACGGCACTTACACTTTAATTCCCAAGAGATTTAGTACTAACCGTTTCTAGTACGTAGCCCTTGCAGATGGGGGCTTACAGATGCTGCACCTTGCCCAAGGTGTAACGAGTATTGTTTTGGAGAGATCCTTTGTCTGTTTGTTACATCGTAATCCCTACCAGTCCGTTATTTTTTGAACTTTGCCATTTTACTCTCGTTTTGCGGGAGAGTAAGTTTAGCGCAAAGACAGAGGTTGCAAACTCAGTTGAAGTGTAGTGAGTTTGGTTCAAATGTTAGGTGGGTGTTAGGGGGGGATGAATGTTGCTACGCTGCACTGATGAGACCTAAAATGGTCGACACGCGTATGCAGCTGCAAACTAGTGGATTGGCATGTGGGGCCTGTGGTCAGACCTAGTTGGTTGGGCGAGGTTGTTGAATTTTACCAGCTGACTTTTTGACCCCCTGCTTAGAGTCTCAGGGTTTTTCCAATAACTGAAAATTCGGCTATATATGAGAGCTGGTTCTATCCACAAAATCTAGAGCATTTTATAAATTAAAAACAGAAAAAGTAAAATTAAGGGTGCTGACACTAAAATCAACCTCAGCTGCCAAGGATCATAGGCTATAATGCATAGAGATACAAATTATGCCAAGTGTCACGATCGGAAAATACAGTAGGCCTACTTACATTTTTAATGGGCTCTGGGCGATGCCGTATTACACTTTTTTGAAAAGAAAATTTAGTGACTATCTAATCTTTTCTTTCTGAGAACCGTTGTCCACCATCTCCGCTCTTCCTTTTATTGAGCCGGGTATGAGTGTCTCTGAGAGATCTGAACCAGCCCTTCAAATTTTCAGGTGACCAGTCTGTTTATCAATTTAGCCTGCTGGCTCCACGGTATTCTTTTTTATCTTTTCGTCGGTAATCCGTCATCTTGACATTCCACAGCATAGGATTGTCACGAATAAAATCCGACATTAGGTCCTCTTCTTTGTTGTTAAGGCCGTAATCCTCTGTTTTGACCCTCTTCTTTCTCTGTCTTTGCTTTTGAGAGAACGCGAAGTTAGCTGAAAAATGGGAGGAAAATTGAGAAGATTTTGCAGCGTCTTCTCTTAAAATTGGAGATATTTACTTAGAAAGGCCATCAGATTTCTCTACTGCTGAAGCTGGGATATCGCCAACAGAAGCAAGAAACTTGCCAGCAGAAGAATGGATAATGCTGGCAGAATCAAGGTGATCGCCAGTAAAATCAGAGAGATTATTAGCAGAAGCAAGGAGATCGCAAGCAGAAGCTGAGTAATCGCCAGCAGAAGAAGGAAGATTGCTAGAAGCAGGGTAATCGCCAGCAGAAGAAGGAAGATCGCTAGAAGCAGGGTATTCGCCAGCAGAGGCATAGAGATTACCAGCAGAAGCAGGGAGGTAGCTAGCAGAAGTTGCGTAACCGCCAGCAGAAGCGGGGTAATCTCCAGTCGGAGGTGAGCATGGTATTTGTTTAAAGTACCGGCGGTACCGGTACTCGGTAGTTAAAAATAAAAGTACCGCGGCATTTTTGTCGGTACTTTTCAAAAAAATTCCAAAAAGGAAGTAGTGTACAGCACCATATTTTGTTGATTGTTCAATTAAATCGGTACAGTTTCAAATAATTAGGCCTATAGCTATTAGGCACAATTCACGAATTTCAAACTATACTCCAACCATCAAAAAGCGGTACAAAATAAGTTATTTAGTTGATGGTTAGTGCAACAAAAATCTGAAGAAATGCAACCATTTCCCTCGCCCATAAGAACGGGCCGCCACGAAAAAAGCGAAAATCTTTTTATTGAAGACCACTTTTTGCGCAGAATGCGACAAAAAGATTGTTCAAGAATATTGAACGAATGGGGACCCCAGAACCAGAAGTGGCCAACGCTGTAGTTTTTAATGGAAGGAGTTCGTCATAAATCATAGTGACGTCAAACCTTTTTGTGAAATGAGTCATTAAAATAAAAACAGAATTATTAACATCGAAATGTGTCGAGCAGGGGTACCCAATTTTTTTTTTTTTCAGAAGTAGGCCTACCAGATTTGATAATGTAAAAGTCCTTGAGGAGTCTAGAGCCAATAACGATTAATGGTATGCATCGCTTTTTTTTTGAAATTTGTTGCACTCCGGATCATCACGTAGGATAAATCGTTCTAACTTTTTCATGGCGCTTAATTTTCGCGTCGGTAATTATCGGAAAGCACTTAAATCTGTGAGTTAGATTCATGTGATCATAATAATAAGCGATACTTTGCGAGACCAGCCGACCACGGACGAGGACATTAATATAAAAACTTATCGCGAGACTGGACCCTGGGTATAGAGCAGTGATTCTTAAACAGTTTTGTTCTACTGCTTCCTTTTGGAAGTTAAAGACTTTCATCACCCTCTCATATCAGGAAACAAGTGTTAAGAGGGGCGAAGGCTACGCCGTCCGCAGACATTTTTTAAAATGGGGTTGCGTAAGTGCGAAGACACGTTTTGCTTTGTGAGATTATTATTAACTTATCTTATGAATTAACATATAGCAAGAGATTGTGTTTGTTGGAGCAAAAATGCATATGCGCATTAAGAGTTGGGAATAAATCTTACAACGGAACTGACAGACAGCGAATAAGCTACAAAGTAAAACGGGAAAAGCTGCTGCAATAGACGGTCACATAATCAGCAACGATTAATTTAAAACACAGGGTCGGCGACTTAGGAGGATCAAACGTTTATCAGGCGGGGGGGCAGAGTTTGAAATTAGGCACAAAAGTCGCTGTCGTCAAAAAGGTAAACTTGTTAATTTGGGGGGGGCTAGCAAGTCAAGGCAAGCTTGTTAATAAGGTCTTCTACATCGATCGAATATCAACGGATTACAAATAAGCTACACATTTATTTTTATATTTTGCATCTTTTGATGGAGATTTATTAAAGAAACATGCTGTATCGCAAAGATTTGTACGTAGGAATGTCCAGAAAAAAGCATATTCACGAGCCAGAAGTCAGAATTTTTTGTCTTCCTTGTTCTCATAGTTAAGTTTAGGTTTTAAGCAGTGGCGTAGGACCTCCCCCGCAATACCCACAGCCGCGGGGGGCCCCGCACGCTTAGGGGCCCCCAAATCTTTGGATAAATTCTTTAGAGAAGGCTATACAAACCAGTGCTTGCATTAAACTTAAATTCAGGACCGGATTTTCCATAATATGGGGGGAGGGGCTGTGCCAAGCTGCGAAAATATTTATGCGTTGTCCATAGTGACTGCACTCACTGCATGCTCTTTTTCAATAAAAAAAAGTGCTAAAATGAGTGTTTTTTATGCGAAAATCGTAAAAATTCGTTGGCGGCTGAGGGTTTTATCTCCAGGCCCAGGTTGTGGGCCCCCCTTTGCCAAATCCTGAGTGCGCCGCTGAGCAGAAGGAATGGACTCAACCGATAACTGGTAAGGCGAGCAATTGAATTGCCAATTACATCCTTCCAAATATCGAAAAATGATCAATTTTGCTAAATTATCCCCCCCAATATCGAAAAATGGTTAATTTTGCTAAATCACCCCCCAATGCTTATCATAGATTCGCACCCCAGAATGAGAGAGCTGATTTTTGCCACCCTTTCTTATTCATTTTTATCAAAAACGTGTTCAATAAAAACTGTTTTCCTCGCTCCTTTGACTTTACTTTTTGTCATCATAATCATAGCCTACCTGATCGAGTTACAAGTAGCGAGTCAAAATCCAATCAACATTTATCCTGAGCTTGAACCCAGCTTTTACTTAGAGTAGCTTCAGTTATTAAGAATGTCATTTGAAAATGAGATAAAAAATGAGCTACTATGGCCGTTTGAGAATTTGCTGAATTAACGTTTGTGACACACAATTCCGCAGCATCTGCCTTTCCCAATGTGCTCACTACGTTGTTTATCTTTTTGACATTGCCTGTTGCAACAGCTGCAGCAGAGAGATACTTTAGCTAGTTGAAGTTAATAAAGAATTACTTGAGAAGCTAAATGAGCCAAGGACACTCGATGGTCTTGCAGTACCAAGCATCGATTCCGATGAAGCCGATCAGATGAATCACAGAGCTGTTGCTAGAAGCTTTGCTGATGCCAATGTTGGAAAAGTTTTTTTTTTTTTCGTAAACATACGTGTAGGTCGTAGCAGAACCTTTAAGTGATTTTACTAATTCCTGTTGCGCAAATGTTCAGAACTGATTGCAAATGAAATGGAAACTCCTTTAAGCATATCATTTAAGCATGCATATAACCAGTGGTGTAAAAAGTAGTCCAGAAATCTACTTAAGTAAAAGTGTTGTTACTGATGGCGGAAGTTACTTGAAGTAGAGTAGAAAGTAGGGGATGTAAAAAGTAACCGAGTAAAAGTAAAAAGTACCAACAATTTGAAGCTACTTAAGTAAAAAGTAGTGTTTGCAAAACCAAGGCCATAAAGCTGAGCTTTGGAAAAAGATAATTTGCTCACGTCCAAACCTGACATATATTTTGCCGTTTAGGATAATTAGCACATTTATTTGACAAAAAAAAAAGGGAAGTGTGCCATAATCTGCAAAATGCAACCTCAGAGTCCACGCCACCCAGAAACAAAAGACCACTTAATATCACGAAATTGTAAAACTTATATAATAAAATTATAATAAAATAAAACAATATCTAATACCATGGGTGGAAACCTGGCTACTTGGCGTTAGGGTGTTAGTTTTAGTTTCGGTGTGTTGAAACCCACATGTCAGGTTTCAGTTTTGGTTTGGTTTCATAGGTTTTGAAAAATAGGTTTCAGTTTCGGTTTCAGTTTTGCTTACGCACAACTTCGGTTTCAGTTTCGGTTTAAGTTTCATCCAAAAAAGCTATTTTATTTTAAACACGGGTTATGTAAGTGCTCTACTTTTGAGCGTTTTTGTTGTATTGCGATGATAAGTAGCAACTCAGATGGCCGAGTGAGGAGAGCAATTGCTTCGGAAGTTGTCAACTTGGGTATAATTCCAAATCCGGTGAAACCGAAGACTCAAAAATTAGTATTCACAGCTTCTCTATTTGAAGCTCAGCATTAAAGGAACTGTTCTGGTATGATGGTGATGACAATTTTAAAACCAAAAATCTTAGAAAATTCTGAACAGGTTTTAGTTTCAGTTTCGGTTTTGACGTTTCAAGAAAAAACGGTTTCGGTTTAAGTTTAGGTTTTCAAAAAATTGGTTGAGTAGGTGTCAGTTTCAGTTTCAAAAATTTCCTTCAAAACCGGGTTTTCAGGTTTAGGTTTTGGTTTCCACCCTTGCCTAATACTAATGTTGCCAACTTTATTATTAAGCATGATTATTTATCATTTGCGTGATACATTGCTTAATATTAATTACTTATCATTTTTAAAGCCACTTGAGTAGCGTTACTTTCTGATGGAACTACGTAAGTAGAAGTAGTTGAAATTTAAATGACTTAAGTAAGTACTAGTTACCAAGCAATAATACTTAAGTAGACTTAAGTAAAACTACTTCGTTACTTTACACCACTGCATGTAACTTCATACTAATTTTTTTTTTGTCGTAAGCACTTCATGTGATGACGCCATTACATTACTTGTACATCTTTAGCCAAAGAACACGTTGCACGTATCCATCAATGCTTTCGTATAGCAATAAATGTTGGTTCCTGGCGGGGCCTCCTGAGTTAAGCTTGCGGGGGGCCCCGCCACTGTAGCTACGCCTCTAGTTTTAAGTTGCATGGAAATACGTAAAAATCAACCAATCACATCAACTATCGAACACGGAGGAAAAACATTTCGGAGGGCGCATCCATTTCACTAAGGCTACGCATTGCGCAACTCTGCTTAACATTACGTATTAGGCTTAACCCTAGAAGGACCAAACGGGTCAATTGACCCCTTTCCATTTTTGTTTTTCCGATTACTACCATGTTTCTCCAGACATCGAGTTGATCTTTTTTCACTTTTATTTTTTCGCATAAAAGAACACAAAAATCACATTCTCAGAAAAAAAAATGCATGTAACAAGGTGTTATGGTCCAGTTTACTATAAACAACCCTAGCCAATTGACCCCTTCCTCAATTTCCTTTTCATTCAAGCAAGTGTAACAAACTAAAGCTAAGCACTTCCCACAAACAAAAAGTAAGCAATTGGCATACTTGATTTTTGTTTTATTTGACAGGCACATCCGACATTTGGTTCGTTTGGAAGGAGATAAACTCTCATCCTTTTTCTTGGCGTATCCACTTCAAGCGTAGTATATTAGGCGCTTTCTGCCGTCTACTCCTCTCTGCGAAGCAAAGCCTTTCACCAAGTTTGATGAAAAAATCACGTCTTGAACAGTTTTATATCGATATATCCGCACATATAATGTATGTGCTCATTGTCGTGATATCCAATGCCGTGATATCCACCAGATTAAAGAAAGCCGCAAGAGGCCATCGTCGGAATGCCGCAACAAAGTATGCGCGAAGCATTTCATTATCTGTGTCTACTCATCCTTTAGTTGCATTGTAGGCCTAATCCAAAATTGCTTGTGGCTTTTTTGTTCTCCATCATCCGCAGTTGTTGTTTTGTGACCGAAAGAAAGCAAATGCACTACTTTATTTTTCTTGGCTTTGTAGCTAAGAAGCATCATACTTTCTTCTGGTGGCGTAAATACAAACGTAGATGAATACAAAATTGCATCTTTTCCTGATTTTGCTTCAGACGGAATTTCTCGTCGATATGCTCTCATGGCTCCTAGCATCGTAATGTTGCTCCGCAAAAGTCTTCTTGCTAAACTCAAGGATGTGAAAAAGTTGTCAGTGGTTACATTCAGTCCCATCTTTTTGTGTAGTTCCATCAAAGACAAGGGTCACATGCTCCACGAGTCCAACTTCTCTTTCTTCTCTACCAACATAAAGAAACGCCCGTAGTACAAAGCAGGTCGTGGTGTCACACATCATCCCAAACTTGATTCCAAATTTTGCCGTTTTTTTGTGGCATGTAAAAGGACATCTAAAACAAAGACTATTTTTATTGTAAAAATATGTTTATCAGAGTCTAACACCACAGTAAATTATTAGGAGTCTGCTGGGATTATATACCTTGCTCTACACGGGAAAAGTTGCTCATCAATTATAACATTGCATCAGGAAAATATGACTTTTGACAGTTGTACAAGACGGAATCCCACAATTTTCTAATAGCAGCAAACTTGCCAGTCTGTCGTCGAAGACTTCGTGAGTTGTTATCATCAAAACGAATGTAGCGTAGAATAGATTTGAATTTATTTCTACTCATAGTTTCTCGAAAGATAAGACGCCCATATTCCTCATTCCAGAAATTGAATATGGGTTCGTCTCTCCCTTTCAGCACACCACGGAGTATCCACAGGCCAAAAAATGCGGTAAGCTCGTCCTTGGATAAAGAAAATTCTCCCTTGCCGTCGCGCTTCAGCAAGAGTAAAATGTATTATATTTTCAAAATTTTGAAATCCCCAATGCTCTTGAACTCATCTTTTTCATCATTTACACGAGCAAGTATAGCCTAAATCGCTTAGGCTAGTTCCTGGTTTCGTACTAATAACATTTCTTTTTCCTTGACGTCCTGTTGTACAGGGATTCATTTGATTTCTTCATCTTTATCCTCCTATCACGAGAAAGCGGCGGAGGTGCTATGCGTAGGACGAATCCAGACTCGCTTAGGAGTTGCCTTTGTTTTTTCAGTTTTCCGGTTCTTTGTTTTTAAGTTTTCCGGGAGGTTCTCCTTTCCATGTTTTACCATCTCTGCTAAATACTAGACTTTGTTGTGGCACACTTGATCTTTGTAAATCTTCATTCGGAAGAAGAGAAGATAAATTAGTGTCACGATCAAGCAAATCTTGTTCATTATTTTGTCTGTTTGATTCTTGCTCTTGTAATTTTGGCTTTGGTTACGCAAAATCTTCTTCGTCAGAACCTTCACCAAAGAGGAGCATATCCAGCACTTTCTTTAAATTGCTATACTCATTGCCTTCACCGTATTTATTAGCCTTCTTGATTTAGCCTGAGCTGCGAAAGAAGTTGAGTTTCTCAAGATGAAGCAAATATATAAACTGCAGATTCAACTTGCCAAAAAATTATCATTCGGTAGATACCGGTAGCTAATTCTGACTCTGTTTGCAACACTAAATAGCGAAATGTGAACCGCCTTTCTGACTGGATTTACTGTAGCCTATTATTTTATAACAATAGCTGATGCAAGGAGCCATTCTATAGCAATCGATTTTACCAGTACATGAAACAAAATAGCATGCTTTTGTAACTGGTATGTAACAAATTGTGCAACTACCAGGTTGTGAAAAAGAATAGCAAGGCACCAAATAAAAACAAAACCGCAACAGCATAAAAAGCTGCAAAAATGTAAAAATAAATAATTGCTGGGCTCTCTTCTACATTCAGTAATAACACACAGCTAGAAGCATAGCACGCGCAACTACCAGTCGGGTGATACTAATGAATAATGGTACCAGTAGTCACCTTGACGTTTCACGCATCGATGATATCAGGAATAATCAGTTTATTAAAATATTGAGGACACGGTGGATGGGCTACAGGTCTTCCTACGCCTCTAAACGCTAAAGGGTTAATTGACCCGAATGGTTTTTTGAAGGAAAAAAATCTTGGTCTTTTTAGGGTTAAGCCACGTTGCTCGCAGGCTGTTAAAAAAACTACCCAGGTCTTGAGACTTTTTTTTACAATATTGCAACCTTATCAACGGACGATGACGCAAAAAAGAACAGACGAAATTATTGAAAAACTTTTATTCTGAATTGCCTATCAAAATTTGGAAATGGTCGTCTAAAAAATCACCCCTTCGACTTCAAAATATCTTTTCCTGTGAAAAAGAATCTTTCTATTTTTATTGACGGGATGGCAGTACTGTATTTTAAAAACAAACCTTTCAAATGATTGCTTCGAAAGGCATTGTTGTGCAGACTTCACCTTTTTTCAGAGGTGGGCATTCCGCAATTTGTAGCGCAAAGCGCTAGTTGCGCAACTTCCTCACATGCGGAAGTTGCGAAGCGCTTTAACAAATTATTTTTAGCCATTGCGCAAGTTGCGCTGCACTTCAAGGAAAATAAATCCTTCTTGCGCTTTATTGCGTTGCGAACTGAAAAAATATATAATAGTGTGCGCATTATTGCGCTGCGAACTGAAAAGAATCTGGTTGCTTGCGCTTTGTTGCGTTGCGCACTGTCGGAAGATGAAATACTGCGTTGCGCTTTGTCGGATTAATTAAAGCGCAATGTGCTGGAGTAAGCAGTTTTTTGTAACTGTTTTTAATAGAATAGCAGTTTGTTTCTTGATGCGTACAATAGGCCTATAGGTCAATTTTTTGTAGCAGAAATTTTCAGCTCATCAGAAATGTGGTATACTAAAGTCTTTTGCTTTTTAAAATAATTGCAAGTGCTTAAAGAGATCATTGAGTGTTGAATAAATCGTATTTACTTGTTGTAGTGGAGAACTTCGCCGCATATGCAAATTATGATTTACCGCGATGAGGTGCTTTTAACGGCACGCGACAATGCAACGTGGCGCAGTGGTTTGGAGCGTCGTTTTTACGACGACCATGATCGCAAGGTTGATGGTTCAACTCCCAACCTAGTCTCGTTGTTGCGTCCTTGGATAAGATGCTTCACGTTGATTATCTCTGCTTGGTGAAATCTGGTAAGCGGCAAATTAAATAAATCAGAAGCAAAATTCAACCGGAAAGCTCGGAAACAAAGGCAACTCCTAAGTGAGTCTGGATTCGTCCTAAGCAGCGCCTCTTTCGCTTTCTCGTGATAAGAGGATGAAGAAAGCAATCATCAGCAACGCATCTTTTTTCGCTTCTTATTTAATTTTCCTGTTCATTGACCACGCAAAATCCTGTTACAGTCACTTGCATTAAAATCGTTGTCGCGTTGTAGCCAACTGCGTGCTGTTAAAAGCTCCTATAAAAATAACTCAAGAAAAAATTGCATTGCTTATGCATCTACTCGTTGCGCTTTATTAAATTTTTCATTGCGAAAGTTGCGTTGCGCTTTTTCTTTTGTATAAACCTCATTGCGGAAGTTGCGTTGCGCTTTAATGCAAAAAAATTATTGATTGCGGAAGTTGCGTTGCGCTTTAATGCGAAAAAATAATTGATTGCGAAAGTTGCGTTGCGCTTCAGTCAATTTAAAAATTAGGTTGCGCTAGTTGCGTTGCGTTTCATGACTTAACAGAACTTTTGCGCTTTGTTGCGCTGCGCTTCAACCAATTTTTAAAAAATGCCCACCTCTGCCTTTTTTATTATTATTTTTTTATTATAGGAGAATTTGAAGGAGTACCGAGTACCGCCAAAAAATTGAGAAATAAAAGTATCGGCACTGCGGTACCGGTACGTTTTTCCCAAAGTACCGACGGTACCGATACTAAAAAGCACCGCGGTACTGTCCACCTATGTCTCCAGTAGAAGCACGGTAATCGCCACCAGAAGCAGGGAAATCTCCAGCTGCATCGGCATTAACATTTTTACCAGCAACTTTTTTCGTCTTTCTTTTTGCCATGTTGCTTCGAAAGATGACAGGTTTCTGCAAATCCACGTGTATATGAAGGCGCTGTAAACACGCAGCTCGAACGCTAAACTTACGCTAAACGTACGCAGTGAGCACATTTTGCTTACGTTCATGAACGCTACTAATTCGTTTACGTGCGTCAAAGTACGCCAATTATTCGCTGATTGTGCGTTGCACATACTAATAACAAGCCCTACGTAAATCTCATGATATTATTTTACTACAAGAAATATGGCTAGCTAAAGAGGATCTAGTCTACATTTGCTTAACAATATTAGTAGTAGTCATATTTCTTATGGGTATAGCCCAGTTGATTTAGAAGATGGCATACATAAAGGTCGATTGTACGGCGGCACTGCATTTCTGTGGAATAAAACTCTAAATGCCTCACCTATTCTAAATAGCGAAGAAAATATCATTGGACTGAATGCTGTATAGTTTGATCAGCGTGTAGTCTTCATTAATGTGTACATGCTCTATTGCTGTAGTTTGAACATTGACGATTACTTGGACTACCTAGGAAACCTTTCAGCCATGATTGAAAATCTCAACTGCATCAATTTGTGTATAATGGGAGATTATAATGCAGATGAGAAAAACTCCTTTGGTAACCTTACGGCACCACCTCCTAGTTGGATCACTGCCTTACTTCAAAATCTAGGCTATGTTTAATCGTGTGAAAAGCTTTTCAGTTTTAATGGAGTACATCACTTCAGTTGGCTCTCTCAGTTGTTTTTTCACATAACCACTTACCAAACCGGACCAAGTTACCTTAACCATATAATAATGCCAAATACATTGGGAGAAGTTATCGGAAAAAGAGCTTTTTCTGTATCGTGAGGCTTCTGCTATAGCCTTAGCTGGGATCAAACTGAATGAGGAGATCACAAATTGCAGTGATCAATTTTATACCAGATCCGTTCATCTTGATGCAATCAATCAATTATACCATGATCTGACACCAGCCCTCGTTTTTGCATCCAGTGGCCTTGCTGGGAGTCCTCGGTTACTCCAGAATCCAGCAATAATACCAGGCTGGAATGAAGAAGTCAAGATCTTGCACAGCGAGGCACGCAAATATTTTTTATTATGGATTGCAAAGGGAAGGCCAAAGTCCGGTTTAACCTATGAGGATGTGGTATCATCCAAAAACAGTTTAAGTATGCTTTTCGAGCATTCAAATCCAAAGTGGAGAAGAGGAGAGCTGACAAATTCGATTCCTCACTAGCTGCTGATGTAGCCAAGAAAAAATTTTGGAACCTTGCTAGAATGACATCAGCCAAAGCATCTCTTTCGAGTAACATTGATGATGCCGTTGGTCCTCAAAACATTACTTAAATGTGGCAACACTATTACTCCACACTTCTAAATTCACATAAAAAAGATAACGAGCAAAACGAACAAGTGCAGCTTTCACTATGCGATGGAAAATTATACTGTAAAGTGGACTGTCTTTTAAGTGATGCTGATACTATTCGCAGTCTGCTGTACAAACTTCCTTTAAAGAAGGCAGCTGGGTCTGAAGGCCTGAGTGCTGAACATCTTATACAGTAGACTCCGCTTAACTGAATCACTTCGGGCAGAGAGCTTTTGATCCAGTTAGCCGAAAAGTTGCGTATTTAAAAAAAGATCAAGCTTGCTACGTCATCAAAGACAATCAAGTTGTTTTATTGTAAAAAACAGTTAATGCTGCGGAAAAAAACTACACAAAGTAGACTGTTTCAAGTCTGCTGTGAGAACATGACTGGATGTTCGCTCAAGCTTCGTCAGCATATTTTTATTGTCAACGAAACCTCGTCCCAGCAGACCCCTTGTGAGAGCACTCAAAGCTTACCGGGTCTATGTAACACTTGGAATAGGTTACTTATGTGCATCGTCATCACCTTCTTCTTCATGGCGAGCTCGCACATTATCCACGATTTCATCCTCATCAAGAACATGTGCAACCTCCAGGTCATCAATGCAGCATGTGACAATTGTGACGTATAACTGCTACGGCCGCTTACCCGCATGATCTCTGCGTGGAATAAGCACGTTTTAGCGTGTGATCATTCAGTGACTGAGATACGTGCCATTCGAAATACGAGATTTTACGGTAAGTTTCAGTGTAAAAGTGATCCAGCTATCCGAAACAGCGATCCAGATAAGCGGCGTACTTTTGCATAAAAAAGGCGCATGTGATTCGGGACTTAGAAAAAATGATCCAGTTAGCCGAATGATCCAGTTATCCGTGAGTCAGTGAAGCGGAGTCTACTGTATATGAAGAACCCGTAGTGTGCAGTGTTATTAGTATTTTTATTAACTTGTGCTTGATTCATGTTCACATACCTACAGCTTGCCTTGACACTGTCTTAACCCTACTAACAAAAGTTGTAATGATGATGTTACTAGCAAAAATAACTATCGGCCAGTTGCTATTGCCGCAGTGTTGTCTAAGCTCTTTGAAAGATTTATATTACGTAAAGTGGAGCATCACCTAATCACAAGCTGTAATCAGTTTGGATTCAAATTAAGATATAGTACAGATAAGTGTGTTTTTTTTGTTAAAACAGATTGCTGGTCATTACCATAAATGCGGCAGTCCAGTATATACAGTGTATTTAGACGCCTGCAAGGCATTTGACCGGGTTCGTCATTCCACTCTATTTGTGAAGCTTATTAATCGTAATATGCCAATGTGCAGAGCCGGCGCCAGAGCAGTCGACTTAGGGGAGCCAAGCGTTTATCAGGGGGGGGCCAAAGTTTAAAGTTACACACAAAAACCGCTGTCTTCAAAAGAGTAAACTTGTTAATTAGGGGGGCCAAGCATGTTAATTAGGGGGGCTGGCCCTCCTTAGCGCCGGCTCTGCCAATGTGTTTTGTAAGGATTCTAGAGAGATGGTACTCTGAACAAACTATGTGCATTACACCGGGTAATTGCTTTTCCGAACGCTTTGCCGTAGACAATGGAGTGCGGCAAGGTGGTTTATTAAGTCCGCATCTGTTTGCTGTTTATTTGGACGACCTGTCCGTGCTTTTGAACAAGGTTTCACCTGGTTGCTATGAAGGTAATCTTCTTGTAAACCAGGGGTGGCGAACCTATGGCATGCGTGCCAGATGTGGCACGCCGCAGGTTTTTTCTGGCCGGCCACTTCATACTTTAAACCAGAGGCGGGCAACGTGCGGCCCTTGGCCACTTTTTGTTTTGCCTTTTCTTATACCAGTTAGAAGATTTGTGCTCATTTTCAAGGGCAATGTCTTAGAAAACGTGAATGTGCTTAATTATTTGCTTACTTCTTAGAAAAAATAGGGCTCTGCGGACGTGAAGGCTTTTTTTTCTGGTTTTCACCGATTTTTAGTAGAAAAAACAGGACTCTGTGGACATGAAGACCTTTTTTTCTGGTCTTCACCGATTTTTAGTACAAAAAACACGATTCTGTGGACGTGAAGACCTTTTTTTTATTTTTGGTCTCCACCAATTTTTAGTGAAAAAAAAACAGGACTCTGTGGACGTAAAGGCCTTTTTTTTTGTCTTCACCGATTTTCAGTGGAAAAAACTGGACTCTGTGGCGGGGCCGTAGCCACGGGGGGCTATTGGCTGCTAAGCCCCCCCAAAATTTATTTTAGCCCCCCAAAAATATTTATGTCGAAATGATGACGGTATATAAACCGATTAGATGGCCGAGTGGTACGGAGCGTTTGCTTCTGGATCGGTAGACTTGGGGTTCGATTCCGAGTCGGGTCAAACCAATGACTTTAAAATTGGTATTCACAGCTTCCCTGCTTGACGTTCAGCATTTAAGGGACAGTGTGGAGAAAGCCGGCAAGTTTACTTGTTGTGCCGTTGGGAAAGGCACTTAACGGGATTACCCCATTTTAGTGTGGTAGACAGATGGTCGGCAACTCCTAAGCGAGCTCGTACAGCGCTTCGTCGCTTTCTCGTGATAGAAGGATAAATATGCCAATAATAATAATAAAAAAAAAAACCAATGGTTTATTTTTTTATAGATAGCCGCTGCAATCGATGTTAAGTTTAAATCTCAGGACTAATTTCTGATTCGCGTCTTTATGCTAATAGCAGAAAGGGTCTCAATTTTCATTGTTAAGCAGACTGATGTCTGAGTCACTGAGTGTTGTGCAATTATGCATAAATGCAGTAAACGAGATTTGCATTATGACAACACAACCACTGGTAATAGGTTAATCAACCGCAATTAAATACTACTCTGTTTAGCTTTGATGTAAGACGCGTTGTTTTTTTTTGTTGTTGTTGTTTTCCGCTCTTGTTTGACTAACACATTTTATTTCCGCTTAGGGTGGTTGTAAGTTTTGATACCAGTGCATCGGCGCAAATTTATTACTTGCGTTTTTCCTTTCGGGTGCCAGCTCTTCTTTATTTCTGCATAATGTTTTGCTTGACCGAAGTTGATCTGTTTAGGCTTGGGAAGCAATAAAATAAAAAATCAGAAAAAATTGAGTTGATCTTTTAGCCTTCCCAAAAATATATTCAGCCCCTCCCCCAAATGTGAAGGCTGGCTACGGCCCCGCTCTGTGGACGTGAAGACCCAGTTTCATCTACAGTGCGGCCCCAGTAAACATTGCATTTTTGGAAATGGCCCTTGTGTTAAAAAGGTTGCCCACCCCTGCTTTAAACCTCCTTTACACAATCGCCCCTTTTCGGAAAGTGTGGGTCCAAATTTCCCCCACAAAGCCTTCACGTTCGTAGAGCTGCTTTTTTCCCCCTGAAAACAGGTGAAAAGCAAAAAAAGGTCTTCACGTCCGCAAAGCTACTGTTTTCCTGCTGAAATCGGGTGAATACCAAAAAAAAGGTCTTCACGACCGCTGAACCACTTTTTCCATAGTTCATTTAATGTAGGCTAATGGCACGACATTAGCTTGCTAAACCATATTTTTAATATTTTGGCACGTTCGCCCAGAAAGGTTCGCCACCCCTGTCGTAAACCATTCCTATGTATGCAGATGATATCTGCTGTTTTTTTCCGAGTGCTAAAGGTTTGCGTTTGCTCTTAGACATATGCTGTAAATATGCAGATGATCATGGAATTGTACTCAATGGCAAGAAAACCAACTGCTTAATTTTTAAACCCAGGAAGTGGCGATCGCCTGAGCCAGTGCTGTGTCTTAATAACACTGATATTTGGGCTTTGTATTAGATTCTTATCTTCGCGACGTCTGTGACATTAAGCGTCAAACTCGTGCAGTGTATTGTATAGCTAATAAATTGTGTGCGAATTTCTACTTTTGCTATAAACATGTGAAAAATGTGCTCTATCGATCGTATTGCATGCCTATGTACGGATGTCAATTAGTGAGTTAGTTAGTTGCATATTTATCCTCCTATCACGAGAAAGCGATCAATGCGCAATACGAACTCGCTTAGAAGTTGCCGGCCATCTGTCTACCACACCAAGATGGGGGAATTATGGTGTGATTTTTATCCTTATAATTACAACTGGATTAGAGTAGCACATAACAATGCTTACCGCATCCTGCATAACATTACTAGATCCAGTAGCGTGAGATCTCACCAAGTGCAGGACAACATTTGATGCATTAATCCGTAAGCGCCAATACTCTTTTTAAGTAGAAGTAATAAAACACGCAACAGTTATATTGAGTCACTGACGTCTTCTGATGTCTTGCTTTTGTCAAAATATTTTAGTCCTCATATTGATATGTCAAATGCCTTTCCAAGTAAGCCCACACTATTTGCAAATGACACTTGTCTATTGGTAAAAGCTTCTAACCTTGAATCCTTGCAAACTAACTTAGAGAATTACAAAACCTTCATGAATGGTGTTGTGTCAATAAGCTGACAGTTAACCCCTCCAAAACTATTTTACTAATCATTCCTCCAAAACTTGGAAAAACTCCTTCCCCCTATCTCAATTTAACCAGTAATGGATCACTAATTCAAGCTGAGCGTACTTCGAAGTATACTTGGGGGTTATTATGGATGATAAGCTTAACTTTGGGGATCATATAAAAATTCTTGAGAATAAGGTTGCTCGTGGTGTTGGTATCCTCACGAAACTTAAACACTTTTTCCCACAAACTATCTTGTTGCAAATTTACCATACTCTTGTACATTCCTTGTTGCTGTATGGAATAATAATAAGGGGAAATACATTTCCTACCGATATGCGAAAATTTGAACGCATTACAAAATCGAGCTGTTAAAGTTATCTCTGGAACGCATTTTCGGAATGCCGTTAAACCTATTATGTTCAATACAAAATATTGCAAATTGATAATCTCTATAAACTTGAAGTAACAAAAATGGGTTTTCTGTTGCATCCACAATAAAGCATCTAGTTCCCTTTTAAATTATTTTATTAAAGTTAAGGGGGTATCCGATCGATTAACAAGAGCATCAAGCAATAAAGATATGCTTTACGTTCCTCTATGTAAATCAAATAGACTGCAGAGGTGTATCAAATATCGGGAAGTAAAAATTTGAAACTCCATTCCAAAAGAAATAAGGAATCATCATACAAATCCTTTAAAAATCGGTACAAAAATTTTCTTCTATCGTCATATACATCTTCTATCGTTATCGGTACCCTTCATAGAAGCATTAAATTCCACATTACTCGAACCAAAAATTTTAAATTCAACTATTTTTGTACTAGGTGACTTCAATATCAATATTTCGCAATCCTGCCGCTCACCTACAGCACAAAATAATCTTGATATGCTTTCAAGTTACGCTCTTTTTCCGACTATTACTAGGCCTACTCGGAAAACTCCCAACTCTTCCACTATAATTGACTACATCATCACTAATTGTAACTCCCATCATATTTTTCCCGCAATAATAGGAGGTGATCTGACTGACCACTATACTGTTTTCTGCATCATTCAAAACACAATTACTAGCAAACGTCATAATAAATACTATTATAGAGTAACGAAATATTTTGATTCTGAACAATTCCTTATAGATCTTACCTCCAAATTGCATAATTACGACTTACCAGATTTAAACATAAGCAATGTGAATAATGTTTTTGATGAAATACTTGAAATAATTTCTTCGACCATTAATACTCATGCCCCCTTAAAGCTAGCGTCTAGAAAAAAACGGAAAATATTAAGCAAACCTTGGCTTACAAAAGGATTTATCAAGTCTATCCAACATAAACAATCCATCCACAAATCCTTTTATCTTTTAGGCAGCGACCAGCAAAAATTGTTTTATAAAAGATATGCAAACAAACTTACCAAAGTCAAGCAATTATCAAAAAACTTGATTTTGAAAATGAATTAAATAACTCAGACAACCCATTAAAGATGTGGAACGCTTTACGTCACCTATTTCCCTCCAAAATGTCCTGTTCTGTTCCCAAAGTTCTTAAAATAAGTAATTTTGACGTAAATCATCCTGCGGACATTGCTAATCATTTCAACAACTATTTCTGTGGAACAGGAAAATCACTTGCAGATCAAGTCAATGAGTCATGCAACAAAGATCCGTCACACTTTTTCGAAACAGAGTACCAGAATCCATTTTCATTGCTCCTACATACCCTCAAGAAAAAAAGCGAATTATCTCATCTCTGCGTAATAGTTCTTCTTCTGGTCCCGAAGGATTTTCTTCTTTCTTTATAAAAACAGCTTTGACTGTTCTTGCTTCTCCATTATTCTTTATTTTTAATTTCTGTATTGAGAACGGCATCTTTCCAGAATCCTTTAAAAGTTCAAAAGTTATACCAATAAATCTGGTGCTAAATCTGAGGTAAATAATTATCGTCCAATTTCACTCTTTCCTGTGTTATCTAAAGTATTTAAAAAAGTATTACACAAAAGAATTAGCATTTTTGTCGAAAACTAATCTGTTCTTTCATCTACTCAATATGGTTTCAGGGCGAATTACTCTCCAGAACATGCGGTTCTGGATGTAGTTTCTACATGCTAAAACAATATCTCTAAACAGTGCACTGGTCTTATCATGCTCGATCTGAAGAAAGCATTTGATTTCGTGACTCATACAATATTACTGAGCAAGCTGGATCACTATGGCATACGGGGTAATGCACATAAATTACTTTCATCCTATTTATCCAATAGACGACAATATGTGAACATTAACAATCTTAAGTCTGACACACAATTTATTAACTATGGCGTTTCGCAAGGAGCGATATTAGGACCTCTTTTATTTTTACTCTACATAAATAACTTGGAAAACTCAGTGAATAATACACCTAGACTTTTTGCAGATGATACATGTATAATTACTAGGGCGATTCACGGTTAATAAAGTCAATTTTTTTTGGAAGTAGAAAATAACTCTAACAATGTGGAAACAAAATTTCACGGTCGTAGGATCAGTATTGATGAAGTTCAATAAATGTCAATTTTTTGTTTTTTAGATCGATTTTTTTTATTAGGTCAATTTTTGCTTTCTTGCTTTTTTTGCGCGATTCTACTTTACACTCAAAAAGAGATAACTCAGATAATTTGGAGATGGAAGTTCGTAACTGTTGGTGGTACCAGGGAGGTGTATGCTGTCACCAGACTGTTAGCGGTATTACAGTTTTACACATGCTTAATTTATTAATATAATGTTTGATGTAATTTCATTGATTTCGATTGTGAAGATCCGTTCAGACAGCTTTGCAAGATTGCAATTTTGGCAAAATTCGTTTATGATAAAATAAGCTTTTCGTCGTGTTTTCATTTGTTGCATATTTTTGTCGCTACGTACCGTTAGTCAAAAACATTAGAATTGAAAAACAATGCATTAGTTATTCGAACATACTTTGATGTTACAAAGATTGCAATAGAACGAATAGCAAAACACTTGAATACGACTCTGGATTCTGCGTAATTACGCAGAGCAGTTTAACTTTCTGCCAGAAAACGTGCGGCATTATATGTGCGTACATTATAATCTAAGCACTAACTGAAGTGATTTTGGTGTTTTTTTTTCGTTTGGACTGGTTCTTTTATTTCATTGTTTTGTTAGGTCAATAAAGTGAATTTTTTGATAAAATAAAATCAATTTTTTGAGATTTTTAGGTCAATAAAAAATCGCCCTAATAATTACCAATTCATCGTCTATTTTAAAACTAGAACAGCGATTAAACCTGGAACTGAACAAAATTGCAAGTTGGATATCAGCCAACAAGCTTACTCTTAATCCAACGAAATCTTTTGCCGTAATTGTTTCTCCTAAATCTAAAAATAATTCTATTACTATGAATCTATCTTACATTCACAACACATCGCAAGTATCTGTAAGTAGCATACTCAGCAGTCATGAGAAAACGCGCAGCCCCGCTACCTATCCCAAGTACACTACGACCTAGAGTGCACGATAAAGGGTAACCGGTTAACATTTATTTCGACCTGAAGGTTTCATCAGGCGCACTAATCCCCGTAAGCAGATTAGTCTGCCAGCACACTTTAACGCCTTGGAGGGCGGAGCTAGAAGCTAGCAAACAAGCACAAAGCGCTGCTTATATACACGTGATCGAGCATTACGCCATGGAGAGAAATGCATGGACAACAATTGTCACCATAGGCGCGGGAACGCATTTAAACAACGACAGCTTTTCATCACGTAAGTTAGCTACTCGATCAACCGGCGCAACATGCTGCTAGGGGCTCGACAAAGTCGAACGGTAGACACATCCATGTCACCGGGGTTTGCAAAACCCATGCCTGGTCAACCACCAGGGGCTCCAAGAGCGCATCCCAAATCCATGGGTGCTAATTGCATGCTAATAAATGAAACAGACAGTTGACTGAGCAAAAGCATTACATTCACAACACATCGCAAGTATCTGTAAGTAGCATACTCAGCAGTCATGAGAAAACGCGCAGCCCCACTACCTATCCCAACTACACTACGACCTAGAGTGCACGATAAAGGGTAACCAGTTAACATTTATTTGGTAGTCAACTGTCCGTTTCATTAATCTATCTTACCAACAATTCAAAATTGAGGTAGTTGAATGAGTCAAATATCTTGGAATACATTTAAATAATAAATTGCAATTCAAACAGGACTTTTGGATTAGGCTACTAGTTTGGAATGAAACCCTAAAATCTAATTTATCGAAATTGCTAAGAATCCAAAACAAAGCAATTCATTTACTTGCAGGAGCGGCTTGGCGAGATCATGCTTCTCTCCATGCGCAAAGTGATATTTTGTCCTTGGATAAACGTGTCTTAGCAAGTTTTATGTATAAATACCATCTCAGAAAATTACCGGAAATTTTTAACAATATATTTACTTTGGTATCATCAATTTACTCCCGATCAACTAGAAACCAAAAATCTGAAACAGCATACCCGATAAACTTAAACAACAAAATCACGAACAGTTTAAAAATAAATACAAAAAGTTATTACGTACACTTTAAGTTTTTGTCTATTTGGGTTAGATAATTATATAGTTCCACTGGTACTATATTCCGCAATTTGGCCACACATTTATTTTTTTTCTGTCTTTTTTTCTTTTCTTTTTAGAATCACGAACAGTTTAAAAATAAATACAAAAAGTTATTACGTACACTTTAAGTTTTTGTCTATTTGGGTTAGATAATTATATAGTTCCACTGGTACTGTATTCCGCAATTTGGCCACACATTTATTTTTTTTCTGTCTTTTTTTCTTTTCTTTTTAGATAGTATGAAACTTTATTATGTCATCTGTACTAGATATTTTCACAGGTGGTCGCTTGACTCGAAGACTTTTAGGTCCCTTCGCGACCTTCCTGTAATACATCTGCAGAGATGGGCAAGATCACGAGTTTTGGTGATCTTGAAGATCAAGATGATGTTATTGCTTGTGATTGTTTAACAACGTTGATGTTATTAATACTTTATTCCTCAGTTTGCTACTAATTTACTTCAACGTCATATCAAGTTTCGAGGCTCAAAAATCTGAAACAGCATACCCGATAAACTTAAACAACAAAATCACGAACAGTTTAAAAATAAATACAAAAAGTTATTACGTACACTTTAAGTTTTTGTCTATTTGGGTTAGATAATTATATAGTTCCACTGGTACTGTATTCCGCAATTTGGCCACACATTTATTTTTTTTCTGTCTTTTTTTCTTTTCTTTTTAGATAGTATGAAACTTTATTATGTCATCTGTACTAGATATTTTCATAGGTGGTCGCTTGACTCGAAGACTTTTAGGTCCCTTCGCGACCTTCCTGTAATACATCTGCAGAGATGGGCAAGATCACGAGTTTTGGTGATCTTGAAGATCAAGATAATGTTATTGCTTGTGATTGTTTAACAACGTTGATGTTATTGCTTGTGATTGTTTAACATCGTGCGCTTTCAGATGCAGAAAATAAACTCTGGTTGTTTTTATATTAACTAACTATATAATTAACAAAAAAGGGATTCCAAAAAGCGAAGTAATTAGTGTGTTAGTTTTGAGAACTGCCTCACACCATCGTTCTGCCACTAGTCAAATGCTTGACGCGGTGCTGAGCTATTGGTGCAATTTCTCGCTGATTACTTGTGAGGCTACTTTACGTTTATCAGTCGCATTATCCCTTATCTGATCGTCGATTATATCTAACCTGACGCTGGTGGCTGCTTGACTCGATGACCGTAAGGTCTTTTGCATCCTCCCCGTCGCCAAAATATATCTTTTATATTTTTGTGTCTATTTCTTTATTAAGTTTTATGTTCTTTTTTTTGCGACGAAAATAAATATGCTGTCTGTCTTGACTCGTGCTTTTTGTAATTTGCTAGCGAACAACAGCTTATTGTCGCTATTGTTGTTTTGATGACTCAAATTTGTTGACATAAATTGAGCTTCGAAGTCTTTTTTTTGTGTGTGTTTTTTGTTGGTGTTTTGTGTTTACTGTTTTCTTTGTGCTTGTTTTGTAAACTTTGTATATGGACCTAAGTCTGAAATAAATAAATACGCAATTATAACGGTGTGTATACGCAAGCCATACGCTCAACAGAAAACTTTTTAGTTCTTACGCTGAAAACTTGTGCGTATAGCAACTTCTTTAAAAACTTGAACGTTATACAAACGTTTTTCTCACACGCTGTAGTGCAAAACAGGCTTACGTAAAGCGGTATTGTTGAGTAATATAGCTCAACAATACCGCTTTACTCGCATGAAAAGCGACCACAGGGGGGTCCAGCGGGCAAAGCCCCCCAGATGTTAATACGGTTTGACTATTTTTAGCCCCCCTTGGCTCCCTGTGAAAATAAGTCCACTGTATTGGACCCCCCAACATTTTTCATAAATCGACGCGCCTGCTCCCTTCAATACCATTGAACTTTTCAATACTAATAAGCGCTCGCTTGCCTTGCTCCTCGAATTTAGAAAATGCGTTGCAACTGTTACCAGTGCTGAACAAAGCTCTAGAAAACTAAAACTTACTAAAACGTTCGATAGATCCGATATGGCAGACAGCAGACTATCTTCTTACTTTTTATTTAATGGCATTTTTATCTACCTATTACAGAAAGCGACGGGGCGCTACACGAGCTCGCTTTAGGAGTTGCCGGCCATCCGTCCACCACACTTAAATGGGGGAATCCCTTTAAGTGTCTTTCCCAATGGCACATTGCTGAATGTCTAGTAGGGAAGCTGTATATACTTATTTTTGAGTTATTGGTTTGACTCGACTCGGAATCAAACCCTGAGTCTACCGATCCAGAAGCAGACGCTCTATCCACTCGACCATCAGATTGGTTCTTCACTGGCCATGTTGTCAACTGAAAGTTAATGCTCCCGATTTCCAAATTATGATGCTGTCACAAGAGCATCTGCGAGCGAAAGTGTGCTCTAGAAAATTTTAATGGAAATGGCTTAACGGGTGCAACAAACTTGTCTTAAAATTGCACCTTTTGTATTTACACAGCGACTACGCGTATATTTTACCACAGCATTCGCATTGAGGTTAACTGGTGAGACGCTGAGCTGTTATCCCGAGAAAAACGCAAAACAATTTTATCGAAAGCTTAGTATAGGTTTCTAGAGGGGGGGGGGCAAAGTGTATCCCCTACAACGTATTTGTTCAGCACTACACAGCTACAATGTGTAGGGTTACATGGATCACCTTTCACCATGCCCAGTTTTTTTCTAGCTTAACGTCCAAAGCTTGTGCTTGCGTAATGCCGAATCCCCTCACCAAGCTGAACGCTTTTACCCACCGAACTACTACGCAACTCGACAAACTTTCTGATGCTTTTGGCCCAAAAATTATGGCAATTTTTAAAATCTGTGACCAGCCAAACTGTGTGTTCATAAGATGGGCTAGACCTGAGCTGAAACGAAGAGGCAGTAATAAATATTTTATTGTCTCAGTTTTTGGTAAGTCTTACTCGTGCAATGCGCCTAACACATACAGCAATTTGGGTAATTGTAAGAAATTCATTATTAAAATACAAAATTAAAAATCTTTAAAACTTGATGTGTAGAAGCAGAGTAACTTGAATCGCCAAGTTATCCATTCATTTACTGTCACGAGACCAAAAAACAAAAATCTATCAAGTGAGAATTGGAGTACAAAACAAAAGTTTTCAACAAAGACAAAACGCTTACTGCTATAAAACTTTCATCACTTTTAACAAACTTGGAAATAAGATCTGCGTTTGGTAAGTTCCTCTTTGCTCATGAGAGACTGCTTTTAACTAAGATATCAGGAAACAAAGAAAACACACCAGGGCTATAAAATCTGCTACGATATATGGAATATAAGGATAAGGATGCAAACATATAAAACATTCAGGTTTAGTCAGGTTTGACATAGCGTTTGATTCAAGAACTGCCAGCATTTGCACCACCTGACTATTAAGTTGCAATAACCAGCTATTCAAATATGAGCAGCTTATCAAACCAAAGCAAAGAATCACACACACAATTAAGTCAATTTATAGTTTTCGAAATTAACTTCAAAGTTTACAAAACCAGGTTTAATCTAATCAAATCTTCATCGTATTCTTAGCATTACGCCAAAGCGTGTAACAAGTGGTGGGGTCCATCACCGCGGCATAGCGCCTGGGCCTCACAGAAACGTCGCAGCGGTGGCGACAGTGTGTGATTTGACCGGCCCGGGAATAGAACACTACGCCAATCGATTTAATAACAAAAAAAATGTTCAACATAATTTCACAACAGTGAAAGTTTATGACTGATCGCAATACAAACATTTTTCCTCATCTTCGACACTGAAATGTTTCGTCTTGCGTGATAATGCCGAACAGCGTTTGAGAAAGCCTGCGATTTCCATTTTTTGCAGCAGAAAAACTACGTCGATTCAAGAAAAGCATCCTTATCTCAGCTTTTTCTATTTACCAAATGTTCAAAAAAAATTTTGTCGATTTTTCACATATGAAAAACTTATAGACTAAACCAATCCAACTTTAAAAAATGAAAATGCAACTTAAAAGTTCATTTAAAAAAAGCTCAATCATGAATGACATACATCTGGAACTGCTATCTTTTTCTCATCCAAAAATTGACGTTAGAAAAAAGATTAAAGTTGTAAACTGACCAAAATCTCAAATTACTATAAACTAGCAGTACTACAAATCAAAACTATGAAATATTACAGAAAAAAAAAATTGAAAAACAACAGTTGGTATGAATGTAATACTTGCATGAGCACATGTGATATTTCGGCAAAACTGATCCAATGCAGGTACAGAGTGATCACTAAATAACGAAAATGATTGCCAAACTTGGATTTTATAATTACATTTAACAAAAGCAAAGGCATTCAAGAGCCCTGAAGACTAAGTCAAATACCCATTACACAATCAGTTAATAATAGTCATGATACAACAATTGTTAAGAAGAAAATATAAAAATCGACTGATTTTTGCTGGATAAAAACGGAATTATAGAAATAAAGATTATTTGTAAGGTTCTACAAAACAGATACTATTCAAATAAGCTGCATAAGAGCAAAAAACTTCACATTTGGACAATATCAGGCGTTTACACCAGTTCAACATAGTTGGCTGGAAACAAACCATAACTTCCATTAGGTGCATAACCCCGCCACCATCCCTCATCAATTTGCTCAATATCAGTGATGACATCACCGGGGTCAAATGAGATCTCCGACTCATCTTCTGCAAAAAAAGTTGTGAGCGTTTAAATAAAGCTAGTGTAGCGAAGCACCGGCAACAGGTAAGTGAAGACACATCCTCAATCGCAATTTTCTCAACCAGGAAGGCAACCTTATGTCATTATTGTGAATGATTATTATAAAACCTGTACAATTTTCGAAGTCAAATTACATCGGTTTTCAAATCATTAAAACGAATCGGAACCCTTAAAAGTAACTGAAGTGTAAAATTATTTTCTCACCAAAAGATGTTAAAAAGTACAACGAATTCAACACTGACAGCAAAAATCTTCAAAATTAGTTAGCTAACCATAACTAGATGAGCAAAGCTCGAGGTGATGACGTACTACGGTTTTATTTACGCATCGAGGCATGACTCACAGCTGCAATGTTCGTCCACCAAATTTGCTTTTACTGATCAAAGGTCAAACTCCTTTCTCCTTAGTGATGATGAAGTAAAGCTTGAGTGAAGACGTTCGTTTTTTAATCAGCCAAAGCCATAGATTTGCAGCTGTAACCTCGTGCAAGCGGACACGAAAATATAACTGAACTGCTCTTAAGAAGTCAACTACGATCGAATGAAGATCACAATGAACGTAACATAATATACATTCATTTTCGGAGAAGACAATGGAAACAGTATCAACAATCAACATACTAAAAAACACCAATTTTGCCACCACAGGCTCGAAAAAATTTAATTTGACCGAATACTTTTCTGGCTACCGGATACACAATCCACAGAAATTCAACCGATAGTTTTACAAAGCAAAAATCTAACCCGAAAGCATCCGTCAGCCCTCCAAAATCTTTTTTTTTTTCCATATCGATAAACTTAGACCCACAGTTCCTTTATGAGTTGAAAAAATGTGGAGAAAAGATTTAAGCTTAAGATACCCAGTCTGTTCAAATCTTGTGAGCAAACATTTTCTTAGATATTAGCGTTTGCGTAAGGCGAAGATGATGGCAATTTCTAAACTCTACTACAGCCAAAAAAAGAGCAATATCGGCAATACAATTAGTACCTGCTTGGTAATCGTACAACGCTCTTGCGTTGGTGCCACTTGCAGCTGGTGGATCTGCTTCAGAGTAAACTCCTGAATGTCAAAATATAAATCGTAGAGTGGTAAATGATACAAAAACGCCAGCTTGTTAGCGATAAGACCAACCGTATCGCATTCATGTTTACTTAATTATATGTATCGTATCAGTACAAATGCACAAGCGACAAACAAATAAATGACTGAATGAACCGGTTCGCACGCGGACCACGCAAGTTCGGTTCATGGCTGGAGCTCACCACACGTAAGCAATCAGGTTCGCTGCTGACTTGACGAGCGCAAACTCAAACTTAAGTTTCCGTTTTCCTCCGTGTGCTGTCAGGTTTTACTTTATTGTCATGAGAATAACCTTAGTTATTTAATCGCCTAAGAAATCGATCACAAAAGAAATTCAATCATTAATTTATTACTTTTTAGTTGAGAAGAGTTACAAACTATGATAATAACAAAACTGTAATAGCTAATTTCCTAACTAAGGCAACTTTTTTCACTATTTCTATCACAATACCTTTTTAAACACAATTAGGATTTGCAGAATAAGACTATCATACACTTTAACACATTCATTTCTACATCATAAAGAAGCAAATGGTTACGCTATAGACGATCAGTTTTACTCAATGATGGAGACATTTCTTCAGAAAGGACTACTAGTAAAAAGGACTTTGAATCAACATGAAGATTACCGAAAACAATTTTCTAATCACTCTAGTTCAGTGGTTTTCAAACTTTGTGTTTCCACGCTTCCCTTACAGATATTCAGTCATATGACGCCTCCCCCCATTTTATAAAATAATAAAAACACAAAAAAATGTTAACACGAACTGTGGAACAAAGAAAGAGTAACAACATTCACTTTTGTCTTTCAATGAGATGGATGCGCTTGTGTATTAGCGGAAAGGCTGTTAAATCTCGGTGTTATTGACGAGATGGCTACTAGAAGCTAGCTATCTCGCTATATAGCTACTAGTAGCTATATGCAGTCGATAGGGCAGCTGGACTTAGCAATCCCATTTTGGAGCATTACTGCAAAATTATTCGATAATGCGAATCATATCGCATTAGGACGTCACAATAACCTTGAAAGTTTAGTAAAGACCAAAGTAAGACTTAGGATACTGGCTTACATTTCTTGCTTGCAAGCTAATAATTTCAACTAATAACCTCACTTGATTTTGCAACTAACACTTCGGTTAATCAAACAAATAGTTTTCGTTTCTATGCAATTAACCGCATTATGCTATGGGCTTATTAAACGAGTATTTTTAAATGATTGTGGTTAACATTTGCGCCTCCCAGTTTCAAAAACGCTGCTCTACTTTTTAGTGCATTTTGATTCAAAACAGATTGGATAGTTTGAAATGCTTTTGAGCAGCAAGTTTTACCGCTTGTATCATGGCGCTCCAATAAAAGCCTGGAAAAGGAGTCTCTCCGTTTTGACGGATAATGCAACCAAAATTTTACGTTTTGACGTACCATAATGCAAATTTTGCCATAAAATCTACTGAAAACACTTTCGTCTAAATAAACCAAGCAGATGGGCTCTAACTGAGTCAACAACTGCACTTGACCTCTGGGAATAACCAAATACTATCTGTTCGTTTCAGGGCAATTTGTTTTGCAAAAACTGAGTTCAGTATTATGTCAAGCCTTGGCAGACTTTGAAGCTAGTAACTACCGCTTGGCTATGGTCAATCAGAAACAACATAAACACATGTCTAAGAGCAAGTCAATGAGACAATCAAGCTACTCGTGTAGAATGAGACACCGAGATGACCTCAGACAATTACAACTTATTTGCAGCTCACCTTCTTCTTCATATTGACCTTGATCTTGATAACCTGGTCAAAATATAAGATCAAAAATCAATTCTTCATCATACTCGCGGTATTACGCTGAAGCGCGTAACAATTAGTGGCGAGAGTCATTTCCGCGGCTTAGCGCTTGGACAACACAGCTCCAAAGAAACGTAGCAGGGGTGGCAAGCCGTCGGCGAAACTGTCTGCCATTTAATCGGCCCGGGAATCTAACCCCAGGCCTCCGGCACCAATAGCGATGTCTTCAACCACTAGGCTAACTGGTAATTTGTACTTTGCGGTTACAGATATTGCTTTATTCGGAAGCAATTAACCGGTTCTGACAACAATAACCAATGAAACTTCTCAATTGTTTTTTTGATTCAGTATTCAAGCCAAAAGCAATAATGTCGCAGATTTGAATAGCTAATTATTTGCTGCGGGCTCTTTGCATCATCGGTAGTAAATCGATTGATCATATTTACCTGCATTATTTTGTTGCTCGGGTTCATTATATTGAGATTCGGGTTCATAGCTAGCTTCTTGTTGATATCCCTGATCTGCTTCACTGTACACTGCTTCCGGCTCCTCAGGCTGCGCCGGTTCTTGTTCGTACGTTGGTTCAGGTTCATATTGCTGTGGTTCGGGAGCGGCTGGCTCAGGGGCTGGTGTTGGTTCAGGCTGATAAGCGGGTATGGGGGGCGGGCGAGCTGGTTCAGGTTGTTCACTAATGCTCGATGTGCGGGATCCACCAGAACTGTATTTCCTACAAATTAAATTGCAAACAGTGATGCTCAAAGCGTTTGAAAACTAACGACACAAAAGCTCATGATCTTTTAATTTACTGACTGCCAATAGGAAGGGTTTCATATTCTCGAAGCTTTTCGTCCGACACTTGTCAAGAAAATCATCAAAATGAAAAGAACAGTTCCTCATTCTGACGATTCCCTTGACTGGTGCCAGAGGGAAAAGTTTCCAAGAATATGAAACCCTTCCTATTAGGGCTGCCCAAAGTTTCACATTTTTCTCCAAACATGGACATCACTATGACATTCTGTGAGGTTGCCGAAAATATGAGTTTTGTGAAAAAATCAGGAAATTTTATCAAGAATTCGCCGAGCAACTGCATTTTTAAGGTTTGGGGGATATTTTCTCGAATTTTGGGGGGTATAAACGTAAAAATGCAAATAGGCTCAGTTTTCATTACATTTTTTACTCCTTAGAGTCTTAACTATGTCTGCCAAACTACAAAAATCAGGCAAAGTGTATTTTTGCTTTTATGATTCCTAATATGTACATTGATATACAAAATTTTCGAAATTTCGCTAAAAAACTGCAACTTTTGGTAATTCATGTTCTAACATACGCTACGATGTTGTCTTTATTTCAAGCACCCTCTTTACTTGATCTCGTTGGATGTTTTTTGAAGGATTTCCACGTAGTTCAGAGTCCGTTTAGGCGCACATCGACAAAAATATCAAGAAAAGGTTTAGTTGTTTTTTAAAATCGGGATAAAGCTTTCTTGTCTCCTCTACACAATGTAGAATCATTTTCCTTTGCTTCATCGTCTGTCAACACATCTTTATACTCTTGCATTAACCTCACTCCCCTCTCTGCACCATCGTTTACCATCACCAAGCCACTAGCAAACTGGCTTAACTTCGTCCATCCGTCAAACACCATTTATTGCGAGCATATTTCAAGAAACGAAGGTCGTATACAGACAACTTCAGCCGTTGAAATAGAACAACAGACCTCTCGCCAACCAGATCAGAAAAACAAGTGTCCCGAGTTACTTCAAGAAAACGAGTTTTCTCTGGTGTTAGTTGCCTTCTTCATTTCTCTCGATAACAGCGACGTGCTGCTGATTCTTTCTATAAATGCTGAAGCCCAACTTTTCTAATTTTACACCCGACAACTTCCTGGAGCACAACGCCAGTGGAATCAGCTCTTCTGTTACATACCACCTGTGTCGTAAAAATGCATTTATTGCCGCTTCAGCAACTTGTTCGTCAACGTTGACGTAATCTATCACAGCCTTAAAAAAGTTCAAGTCATTAACTGCTGCTTCAGAAGCCAAGGGACATTCAAACCAGTGCGGTGAGAAAAAAAATGGACACAAAATCACAAAAGCGTTTCAATCTTTTGACAGTATTTGAGTCAAGGTCCAAATGACTTTGCAAAAGATACATTCTGAATGCGTAAATTGGTGCAGACATCCACCCATTCCACCGGGCATGATGTTAAGCGCCTAGACGCCGGAGGAGCTTTCGAAATTAAGTCTTTTCTTCCTTGATCACAGCTATTTTCATAAATTTGTATTTCGGCGTCCAGGCGGTGGTAAACGATATTGTAGAAAGGGAAGTGAGGTTAATGCAAGAGTATAAAGATGTGTTGACAGACGATGAAGAGCAAAGGAAAATGATTCTACATT
>OZ023250.1:18120031-18458255 GCA_964006365.1 Trididemnum miniatum | reverse complement strand
ATTCAACCAGTGCGGTGACGCAAAAAATCATTTACGGACACAGAATAACAAAAGCGTTTCAACTCTTTGCCCAGTATTTGAGTCAAGGTTCAAATGACTTTGCAAAGATACATTCTGAATGCGTAAATTGGTGCAGACATCACACACTTCACGGGCATCGATGTTAAGCACGACCCTGGACTTGCGGAGGAGCTTTCGAACCTTAAGTTCTTTTACTACCTTCGATTCAGATATTTCTCCAATAAATGTTGTCATGTCAGAGCATTCCAGTGCTTGGTGAGTAAACGATATTGTAGAAAGGGAAGTGAGGTTAATGCAAGAGTATAAAGATGTGTTGACAGACGATGAAGAGCAAAGAAAAATGATTCTACATTGTGTAGAGGAGACAAGAAAGCTTTATCCTGATTTCAAAAAATCTACTTTGGCCAAAAAATAACTAAACCTTTTCTTGATATTTTTGTCGATGTGCGCCTAAACGGACTCTGAACTACGTGGAAATCCTTCAAAAAACATCCAACGAGATCAAGTAAAGAGGGTGCTTGAAATAAAGACAACATCGTAGCGTATGTTAGAACATGAATTACCAAAAGTTGCAGTTTTTTAGCGAAATTTCGAAAATTTTGTATATCAATGTACATATTAGGAATCATAAAAGCAAAAATACACCTTGCCTGATTTTTGTAGTTTGGCAGACATAGTGAAGACTCTAAGAAGTAAAAAATGTAATGAAAACTGAGCCTATTTGCATTTTTACGTTTATACCCCCCAAAATTCGAGAAAATATCCCCCAAACCTAAAAAATGCAGTTGCTCGGCGAATTCTTGATAAAATTTCCTGATTTTTTCACAAAACTCATATTTTCGGCAACCTCACAGAATGTCATAGTGATGTCCATGTTTGGAGAAAAAAGTAAAACTTTGGGCAGCCCTACTTCCTATTGGCCATCTTCAAATTCTGTACCAGCAACCAGCGATTTATTGAATGTGGGAACTGTAAGAAAATGCAAGAAGACGGTAGCGCACTACTCACCTGGCTGGGGGCGGTGCACTCGCATCCTTCTCCCGTTGTGACCACATGGCACGTGGGTCGTTAGTGCGTTGCGACACCAACTGTTCAGCTTCCTGCCAAAGAATATGCATAAGTCAATAATGACGGTCGGCGAAGAGGTTAAACCGCTTTCGGCACGAGAAATCACGGGTTCTATTTCCGGGCCAGTCAAAACTGACACATGTCGCCCAGGTGCTAAACCGTGGAAATGTTCCCCACCACACGTTACAAATTTCGGCATAATACCGAGAGTATAATGAAGATTTGATTTTTCTTTAAACACCCATTTCTTCCGCAAATGCAGAGCCACACATACTACTGTAAATCGGGATTAATTAATTTTTATCAATCGGCCCAGAGAAACGCACAAGGACATATTAATCAAGCTAGCATAAGAGCAAATTTCCGTCTAACAATTATGACCGACTTGACTGCCAACTGGATTCGGTTCTCCCGGGTTCAAAGCAGAAGACCAATTGTAGCCCATGCATCAAGCCGCAAGCAACACTTTTTGCCGCTGCAAATGCACTGCACAAAACAACGAAGCCAAAAATTTGATCATGGCAAGTAAATACCTCACGTATTCGAACACAAACACTGATTTCATTTCAAAATCTTCATTAAAAATTGCTTTCTATGGTCATTTTTTAACGTTTATAGCGAACAGAGTTGTCAACGATGTAAAGCTAGAACCGAAACTATAACCAGAAGTATCAAAACTCGACCCAAGGCAGAAGTTCTACCTGCGAAATTGATTTAATGATGATCTATGGCGCGCGTACAATAACCTAAATTATTAGAATAACTTCTCCGTAAATAATTAAGCGTTCTTTTACATTTCAACGAGGAACCAAACGGCTTAACTTACGTCATAAATTTCGCAAATGTCACATTGAAAATATAAAGCGAAAGTAAATGCCAGGTAATATTGCAGCAAGCGACCATCGTGTGATAAACAAGATGAAGGAATGACACTAGTTTCCGCATTGCCGCAAACGCCCTACGTCATAAAAGGAAAAATGGCTACGTCACCACACACAACTTAGAAAGACTTACTATACTGAGATCAGAAGTTAAACATGTAACTAGGGTCACTCGGCGACCTGAGAGGCGGTGTTACAATCAAAAAGCGGAAGTACAACTCATAACGCCAAGGAAACGTATTGGAGATGTGCACTGACAGCTACTCTGTTAGTTTGCTAAATCTTGTCTTAGTTCTTATTATGTACTAATGCGATACGCGAAGTAAGCCAATTGTCTGTTCCATGCTTTTGCTTCAGTTCTGCACAGGCAGTAAATGCAGCAGCTTCGCACTATTGCGCAAAGTCAATATGGTACAAAAACTGGACAGTCGACGTTTATTTCTGAGCAATCGTGCAGTTAGCCCAGCTGATATGCACATCGATATTGCAGGAGGTCTGGGATTCAATTTCCTGGCCGGTCAAATCGGACGCAGTGTCGTCAACTGCTTTACACCGCTGCGTCGTTTCTTTGGAGCTGCGTTGGCCAAGCGCTAAACCGCAGAAACTGGGCCCCGCCACTCGTTACATGCTTCGGCGTATCACTGCGAGTATAATGAAGATTTGATTATTCAGATGCATTACAGGTGGTGGCTGACATAGAAGACCGCATGGTCATTTTCGCCATCTCCTGGTGCTGTATTTCAGTATTATTTGTGATATGTAATCGTTCGAGTTGAGCACAAAATAAATTGATATGATTGATTGATTGATTGACCACATGGGCCTAGATTGCATCCGTAAACACAAACTTGCGCATTAGTAAGGGAATATTTTTCGCCGCTTAAAAAAGCTCGTGCAAGAAATGGAATTTAAGCCACTTTTGGTACGCATGTTACACATGACAGTTTTGAGTAAACAATAACCAAAGTACACCAAACATTAGTTTACTTGAGCATGTTCTATCGACTGGCTTCGTCTGGTTCGTCGTAAATCACGCAGAGATTCTTCTTGCTCTTTCTCCTGGTCTTGCTGAAAATACAAAAGGAAACAAAACTAAACATCGCCATCCGTGCGGTAGGTCTGAGGTTTGATTCCCGCGCCGGTTAAATCGGCACAGTGTCGTCAACGGCTCGCCACCGTTGCGGCGTTTCTTCGGAGCTGCGTTGCCCAGGCGCTAAGCTGCAGAGACGGACCAGCCACTCATTCCACGCTTCGCCGTAATTACTCCAACAAGTTTTAATCGGGCATTTAGCGTGGTGGAAATTTTTTAACGTTATTGAAACGTTTCTAAATGTGTAACAGAAAATCTCAGAAGAGAAATATGCCACAGGTATCATTTTCTATTTGAATGAGATTTCATTTTTCAAAGTTTCAGTGTCCTCCCTGAAGAGCCTCACGGAGAAACAGCTTGCTGGAGGCTTTCAAACGTACGTTTATTGGTAATTTACTGCGCTGTTATTGGTAGAGGTAGAAAAATTCAAGAGTCGTTTAAAGGCACAAAGCCGCACAGGAGTTGTATTCTGTAGCCCAACTTACCCATTTTTTCTTTTCTTGGGCTCGCATATCAGCCTGGCTATCAGCCAACTTTTGGGCCTTCATTTTCTCCGCAATTTCTCTTTCCCTTTCTTTCACCAGACGATTACGGTTCTCCTCTGACCTATAAAGACAATTCACATTCAGAGGTGTAAAATCATTGGAGCGCAAAAGTGTTACAACGTCATCATTATATTAGGATTATATTAAATAAACCATTAATAACTGAGGTTATTTTCAAATTCGCGTCAGCAACCACCCGGTATACTGTATTTGTCGCATGCGATCGGCTACAGTTGTGAATCGAACCCGTCACATAGGATCTATAACCTGCGCGCGATATCGCTAGGCCATGTCGCTGACAAATATTAAATTAGACCATGCATTAGGTTGCAGTAATGCATTAATCAGTCTATCAAGAATTCTCGACGTTTTTATTGAAAAATCCGACTCCGGAATCAATACTAGCACTTACCATAAATCTACCCACACCGGCCTCCTCAAATATTCCAGTTTTTCCCCATTCGCTACAAACGCAATTTAATTAACAACCTCTTCCAACGCTCCTTTACTATCTGTAACTCACACCTGAAAATCGACTCTGAATGCCAATCAATCAAAACAACCCTTATGAGAAATGAATATCCTTCTAGCTTCATAGACAGATGCATCAGACAATTCTTGAACAAAAAGTTTTCCCAACATCCCAAAACTCAGACCTAAACTTGTAACCACTTCACCTTCAAACTACCATACCTGGGCAATATTTCACATAACATCGAGAAGGAATTGCAACAACTCATCAAGAAACAACTTCCAGACTCCAAATTACGCTTCATCCGCACAAGCAAACTTAAGCACTATTTTCATACCAAAGACCCCAAAGCCACCTCAGAAGAAACAACGTAGCATACCGTCTTAATTGTTCCTGTGATCCTTTTATATTGGCCAAACCTGAAGAAATCTCATCAAACGTTTACAAGAGCATCAAACCAGTGACACCTCGAAAGTATGTAACCATATCCCATCCAACACCGACCATAACGTAGATGTTAACAACCCACAAATCCTTACCCACTCCCCAGATAAATACAAACTCCTCATCCTCGAGTCCTTATTCATTCAACAACTCAAACCGGATCTTAACTTATACTCCACATCCTTTCCAATCCACCTATTTAACACGAGACCTACTAGCACTTCTCCAGGTTCTGTCTCAGTTTCCCTCTTTTTTGCATCATGGCTTAAGACCCAGCATAACGTAAGCTTTTTAGCGTTGACAATGGCACCTGATGTGAGCCGAAACGCCCGTCCAAGTATTTTTAGCTGTATCTTGGCTGTATTGTTTGTAATAAAATTGCTAACCAACTCCCAACTGTACCGTTTGCCAAAATTAAAGGGAGATTAGAAAACACAGTGTGACCAGATCTTCAAAGGCAAGAGAAATTGTGCGTTTCCTTGCGTCAGAGAAAAGCAAAACTTGACATGCTCAGACGCCAGAAACAGAGGTTTTCGACAGAGCTAGCTGTCAAAATGCGCAACCAAAAAGCGATCTTTTTAGGGCATCTGACAGACTGACACTGCATCAGACATCTAGATCTTTAACTTACGAAAATTGAAAATCTACGTTCATGACCACTACAATCACTAAAAATAGCTCGAAGCATAGCTTGATGATACAAGCCCACACAACAAGTAGACCAAATATAGTCAGTGCAGACAGATATTTAATATTTTTTCTAGCCAACTACTAATTTGATGACAGCCTGCAATCAACCAACTTAAGTGAATGGTCTTTTCTATTGAAGCGTATTCACATACGAAGTAAACGCACATTAGCAATAACACATAATGTAATTTCAAAACACACCAACACGATCATTCAATTCTTTCATGTATTTCTACCACTTTCTACTAAACACGAGTATAACAGATCACGACAAGCTCCATAAGTTCGAATTGGTACGCTACGCAGTCTGTGTGTTAATTTAACCAAGCAATTCACCAAGCACTCTACAATTCACCAAGCATGTTTAATGTTCAATTTTACGATAAGCGCAGTTTCTAAAGACATCGCTATCGGTGCGGGAGGTAGGGGGTTAAATCCGAGCCGGTCAAGTCGAACAGTGTCGCCACCGCAGCAATGTTCCTTCGGAGCAGTGTTGCCGAGAGGCTAAGCCGGGGAGATGGACTACGCCATTTTTTATACGGTTTGGAGTAATTCTGCAAGCAATGTTTTCTAAGGTTTGGCTTGAGGAATCACTACGCCATTTAGGAAGACGTAGCTTTATTCCAAACTATTGTAGAAGCAGATTTTGAGAGACCGTTTCGGTTCCTCAAAACGCCGTAAAAACACTGATCGCGAGCATAAGTTTTTTTTTTACGAACGTTTTACGGAACTAGTTATAAGTTAAAAAAACACGACTAAAGATACGAGTCCAAGCTCGCTTTTTCTAAATCAGGAGTTTAGTTTAAAATCTGGAGTACATGAATCCGTAAGAGGCCCAAGTAGGACCTTCAGGCGAACCCAACCTACAGATACGACTACTCAATATTTCCCATTTTATATTTTACGTTTCATATGAAACGGTCTATAAGTTTTGTTCAAAACTTTCAGGGATTTACAACTCAAAAAGGTAACGAGCACTGCTCCAAATCAACACCATTTTGAAACTTTAAACGTACTTTGCTTCTCTCTCCTTTAAATCCATCGCTTCCTTTTTTCTTCTTTCCATCTCTCGTCGTTTCTCATCTTTTTTACGATCCTCCTCTTCTTTCTAGTTTAATTAACAAGATAAGATTAGATTCGGATCTTGCAAGATCACACTGAAGATGATAATAGCTTAAAAATACGTGGAATATCAAGCAGCACTATTTAAAGCCTTTTATAAAAGTAGAGAATATGAATATAAAGTTTGCAGAAATATCAATAATAACAAAGCAGCGCTTCTTAACTACAAGCGTAAGATTTACAGAATGTGCAGACATCAGATCATCATTAAGATGGTTACTATGGTGAGATCCATAAATGCGGATACTACATAAATTACATGGTTTTGTAATTTCAAGTGTAAGCAGAATGCTCCTGACTAAAAACGAAAAAAAGCTACTCAGACAATATTTTCATTAATCAAATATACTCAAACTCAGTGCCGGCGCTAGGCCAACTAAGGCAACCCCCGAAAACTTCACATGGGGCCCCCTTTATCCGCAAGCAGAATGAAAGGAATAAGGTGGTTTTACACAGAATGCGGTTTTCACCCGATTTTGCATTTTATGAATATTCGACTTATTCGTGCGATGTTTGATGAACGATTCTGACGGATATGAGTCCCGTCAACCATGCAAGGCTAACGAGACTGTTATTATTGTCGCAACATTAATTTCCTTGCAAATTTCTCAACTGACGGATATGTTTTTACGCAAAATGCGATTGCGTTCGATTTTGCTTCTACGTAGGCCTACCCCAGTTAGAAATCTAAGCTAGATCGCTTGAAGTGCTAACAATGCTTCATGCCTATCTACACCTTGTTTCTTTGTGTTCCAAATAAGATTGTGTTGCTTTTATGATGTCGCAATAAATCTTTGACGGTAAGACAAAACATAAGGCAAGACTAATAACACAAAGCTTGGTCGATGAAGTCCAAATAAGACAAAATATAGACGCGAGCCAAAAATAAGGACATTTCTTAGAAATAAGGGCATTAAGATTTTCCACGATTTAGAGTGTAGACTCTTAAAATGAGAACAAATCTTTGAAATACGAACAGTATGAAATCAGTGGCGTAGCAAGAAATTTTAAAAGGGGGGTGGGGCATAATTTCTACATTTTTTCTAGCGAAGTTTTTTTCAGCAAAACTGATTTGAAGCTGATTGATAAACAAGAAAGGCTTTAGGGGGGTCCGGGGGCATGCTTCCCCGGGAAATTTTTGAAAATTTACATGCTGTGAAGGCTATTTTAGTGCTTTTTAAATATTTTCAGGCAAATTTTGTTTAAATGTTTCGACCCTAATTCTGAGTACTTCGCCAAATATGATGCAATGTTGCTCGCAGATTTTTAAATTATGCGAATGTACGTGCTGAAGACGTAAGGCTAATTGCTAACGAATCAAATCAAAAATCAAATCTTCATTATACTCGCGGTATTACGCCGAAGCGTGTAACAAGTGGCGGGGCCCATCTCCGCGGCTTAGCGCCTGGGCTACACAGCTCCGAAGAAACGTCGCAGCGGTGGCGAGTCGTTGGCGACACTGTGCCGATTTGACCGGTCCGGGAATCGAACCCCAGACCTCCCGCACCGAAAGCGTGTGCTTAGCAACTGAGCTAACGGCCGGTCATTGCTAACGAAGAGATTCGAAATTATGGAAAAATTGTATACATCAAAACATTTCTGAAAATGGCAGGTGGGAGGATGCACACTCCTCATCCTAATCCTCTGGGTCCGCTCCTGGCCATAATCTGCAGAAACCACCAAAAGAGTCTGGCATATTTTAGTCACTTGGCACCATTAATTTTGTTCTCTTACTAAACGGCAGAGTCAAGGGGTTAGAGTTAGGCACAATGCCCCACACCTCCCTAAACACGCTCCTGTATGGAATCCCTGCGTATAACTGGTTCGTGAAAAATGCTCATTTTTATTAAATTTTAATTCTTAAGAACACGATCTCTGGTGCCACAGAGCAAGCGTTTACCGAACTACCGACAAATGTTTTACCCCAACTACTGGCTGTTTTTTGTGCGCTATTAAGCGTCATAATAATGAATTAAAATTAATGACAAACTGCCCAGCACAGTGTGACATCACATGGGAAAAAGCAGGAGAAAAGTATCCAAGAAAATCATTAATCCATTTGGCAATAACCGGTGCATAGAAAAACAGTTGAAGTTAAAGTAGGTCTTACTTAAAGTTATAATATGTCATAAATTTGAACTTTTAACTATCCGTTTGACGAACCAATTTTGATCCTCTTTGCTTGCGGAGTAGCACACCCATAAAGCTTTAGTGGCTTTAGTGTAACAACCAGGATAAACCTGTAAAACCTTCAAGCCTCTAAACACCTACCATGTGCAACTTCATTCGAAGCAAGGCGCATGAAATCGGAAGTTAATATTGTTGCTATAACTTATATTTTATAAAAGGTGTATTTTGACAGAAGAAAATTATGCTTTTGTTCATTCAGCAGATCAAAAAATTGTTCACACACAAGCGATCATGCCTACATTTCAAACAAGAGCGGCACAATTAGAGTCCAACATTGTTCAACCCTTTCTCTTTTCTCTCCCCTCCCCCCGTCAGCACCTTTCTACACACACGCACACAACCAAATTAATGTTGCATCGTAAAACGTATTAAATCATTTCCTAGTATAAATAAACGCCGCGGTGTTCAGGGCGGGGCCCCTGACCAGGCCTGCGGCCCTGAGTCAAACTATATCAAGTCCATTAAAAATTTATCAAAGTTGACCAAGTAATTGAAAAGTCTGGGTTCGATACAAGATAGCTGCAGGCATGTACCCGTAAATAAAGCTGCTCTGGAACAGTTTTGTATAAAAAGTGGCCACACACCTCAGCTCTACATTGCGCTAGGATTTGGCATTTGAAAAAGCTGCTGGCCACAATTTTGTTTCTAGACAATGAGTTGAATTATGACCAAGAAAAAACATTGATTGATACACAACTATTTCCCAAAGGAAACTTGAACCAGTAATCTTCATAATGTCCAAGTCCGACTAAAAAATTTGAGAGCTACTCTTACAAACACAACTAAAATTTTGAGATTAAAAGATAATGCTTTAGTTATACCGTATTGTACCCTCACTGCTACACCTAATTCTACATCAATAAGCAAGGCGAGTGATTCTGTTTCACAGTAACAGTACACGCTAAAAAGTTACTGTTATCCAACTGAAATTTGCAAGAGCCTGAAATTTGATTTGTTTCAACCAGGGATGTCTATTTTAGACTATCGAATCTTATGGTACCGGTTTTTATTTTGAACCGGTTCCGTTTTTAAGATTCGGTTTAATTGTGAAGAAAAATTGCGCGTGAGAAATCTTTTTAGACGTTGCGCATAAACGCAAGTGCGCGTTCGGCCTCGTGTGCAGTAACGCGGTGCTCGTCGGAGGCCGTAAAAAATTTGTAGGAGGCCATGAGTGTAGTACGCACCGCTTGCATATATACTGGAGCCGTATTTTTTTCAAGTGTTTCTCATTTTAAGAGGGGCATGCCCGATTGCCCGTTGTCAGCTCCATGACTATGCCACTGCGTTATACATGCTTCCAATTTACAAGCTGTAATCATTGTGCTGGCTATAAATTCATTAAAAATGCAATAAATGAATGATTTCTTTTGTAGTAGTCGAGCGGTTGCGTGCTGAACTAATATCAAAATAGTACTAACGGCTATTTTATAGATTTAAGGTTCGGTTAAGGATTCGAAATTCTGGATTCGAAAAAAAAAAAGATTCGAAATTATTCTAGAAAACGTAATTATTCTGAAAAGGACATCCCTAGTTTTAGCGCGTCTTAAACGAAAGAGTACAACGCTTGCTTTTCCCAATTTACAAGCGCAAGCTTAATCTTATTCATATGCAGTCCTAAAGTCAAACTAGTACTAAGCTGTAGATGTTGCGCAGGCGGAGCTATCAGACGTACTCCAAGTTCAGAATGCATTTTAGAATCACAGGTGTTAAAAAATAGCTGTTCATTCACAAATTCAAACTTTATATGTTTCGCAAAACAACAACGTGTCTTCGCATTCAGTTTCGATTTTTCACAAATTCTTCACTTTACTTTGTGTTTTAACATTACGAATTAGCAGCCCATGCAAATTTACGTTAATTTTCAAACATCAAAACATCATTATATAAAACATAGAACATAAAAATACCTGGACTTTAAGCCAGAAAGCATCGTTACGAGTAGATTTAATTTCTTGTTCGGGATTGATTCTTTTATAAACAGAACCCTGCAGCATGCACAAGTCAAAAGAAAATAAAACAAGCCATAACACTGAACGCACAACTTTTCCTTATAATCACACACTTCCGCAATAAACTGCGCACATAATATTTGTCATAGTCAGATTATGCAAAACTAAAGCACATTGTAACTATTCAGCATCAATCAAAATCCCGGCTAAAGCAGAAACAATGAATAAATGCAATAACGTATGCATATAAAACAATGGTTTTCATGACAGATGTTGGAAATGATATGGTCTACGAATTTAAAACAGTTTGACAACTGCGAGTAGCTATGCAGCATGCGTACAATGTGATTGATGACCCTAGTTCAGGGTCTGGAAACCTGCAGCCCATGTCAGAACTTTGTGATGTGTACAACACACCAATAGAATAGAAAACCTTAATCTTTCTTAGAAACTGCTACACATTCAACCCCATGCTACATTTGTGACATAAAAACCGTGCAACAATCTTTGATCTTGCGGTGAAAAATAACTACCCTAAATGTTTAGCAAATTTGCGACGTAAAATTGTGTATTTTCAAAGCGAAATTAAAAAATTGAAGGTAAATTTGGCCCGCTGAAAATACTAAGCAATCGACGTATCCCCCTCTGCTGTGCCGGTTCTCCACCCCTACCCAATTCATCTTATCCACCATTGTAACATATTCTCGAACTATGGTGGCGTTCAGTTGGCTGATACAATGAAGTTCTAAATCACAAGATCGATCCCTAAGCAAAGCATCGATAAATTCATGGAAATGCACATAGTGCTATTTTCCTCAATAAAAAAACAAACAATCGGGCTTTCCGAGGTGATGATATAATATGATACGAGTAGCAAAAAGCAACAAAACAGAAAATATAAAGTCACCAAAAATTCGAAAAGAAAACAATAAACTACAGAATATATACAAATTATACAGTAAATAAGGAACGAAAAATAAAGCCACAACAAATCTTAAAAGTGGACGTTTTGATAACATAGATTCACGTATTATCATCAGCAGTGTAAGCAAGACAGTACAAAATTAAAAGTACCGCCTTGCTTACACTGTCAATTTGGCACTGCCTTGCTTACACTGCTGATGATGACAACTGAATCTATGTCGTCGAAGCAGTTTAAGAAAAAACTAGTTCTAACTAGAACAAGAAAAAAGCTGTATATCATATTTTAAACCAGTGGTTCTTAACCTTTTCACTTGATGGCACCCCTTTTGCATCACCAACCAATTCTCGCAATCCGATTTAGAGTAGAAAAATATTGATGAAGACAAAAAAAAAGGTCAACACCTACGCAGAAGTTCAGCTTTCCACGCAAAATCAGGTGAAGACCAAAAAAAGCAGAAGCCCAATTTTCCGTGCAAAATTACGTGAAGACCAAAAAAAAAAGGTCAACACCATTGCAGAAGTCCAATCTTCCGCACAAAATCAGGAGCTGAAGACCAAAAGGTCATCACGTCCGCAGATGTCCAATTTTTCGCGCAAAATCTGGTAGAGCAAAAAAATTCTTCAGCTGTCCTAGAAAAATAGCAATGTTTATCAACCCCGCACCCCCTACAAACGTTTTTCGCACCCCCAAAGAGTGCGGGCGCCCCTGGTTAAGGAATTCTGTTTTAAACAAAAAAAAAAAATGAAAAAAATCGTAACAATTTATCAGAAAATAGATCCATATTTTTAGCAAAACCTATAAAAAGATTATCTTCTAGTGAATATTACTGATGCATGTGGGTTAGTTCGTACGAACAATATGTAATATTACTGATCAATGTAGAGCTAGTTGTCAAACGAAGAAATCGTTTAAGCCACCTACGAGCATTTTAGCACAAACGTGATAAGATTTAACGAGAAGAGTTTTTGAATACACACATACACAACGCAGAGTAAATGGCAGCTGTAAAAAGTTGTAAATGTCAATCAAGGTTTGATCCTTAATAAAATAACCAGGTTTTTCATAGACTTTGCTGATATATCGTACGAGATGAATATGAATTATACATCCATTAGTAAGCTTGGAAATAAAATGTATTAAAATATTGCTAATGACTTTGTTTAGATCAAATGTTAATATTATAACTTGACCGTTTGATGATAATGATTGGGTAAAATGGCATAATCAATACATCAATTGGATGCAACACTGCATTACTAGAGCATACATCTGCCTCTGCAACTCTGGAGAGAAAAGTTAGAGGTTTCAATTTGGAGCTACGGTCAAACCAAAAACTTTAAAAATTGGCAATCACAACTTTCCTGCTTCACGTTCAACATTGAAGCGGATATGTGCCGAACAAGCCGGCAAATCTCTGACCAGTCAATAATCTCCCGAAAAGTAAGACAAGCGGTAGGCAACTTCCCAGTGAGCTCCTCATAACTAATGCTCGTAAGATGCTTAGTTTGGACACGATACTGATTTGATTCATTAAGTACAAATTTAATCAAGAAATTTGGAGTTTTAAACACTTTAAAAACACAGAAAAACAGACCGATTTAGGTACACGTCAGACAGCATTCTGTGGATGGCCAACTGATGAAAAAACTGTCATAATCAGTGGCGTAGCGAGAAATTTTAAAAGGGGAGGGCCATAATTTCCACATTTTTTCGGCAGAACTAATTTGAAGTTGATTGAGAAACAAGAAATGCTCTAGGGGGGTCCGGGGGCATGCTCCCCTGAAAAATTTTGAAAATTTACATGCTGGAATGGCTATTTTAGAGCATTTTGAATAATTTTCAGGCAAACTTTGTTTAAATTTTCGACCCTAATTCTGAATGCTTTGCTAAATATGATGCATTCGCTCGCACATTTTCGATTATGCGACTATGCCTGCTTACAGCGTATGACTTGTCGCTGTCGAAGAGATTCGACATTGTGGAAAAATTGCGTCCATCAAAAACATTTTTGAAAATGGCAGGTGGGAGCTGGATGCATACCCCTCATCCTACCCCCCGCTAAATACGCTCCTGGTCATAATATTATGACAACATTGATGTCAACATTGTTCACCACGATTATTATGTATATAATTAAAAAATTAATAAAACGCTGAACACTTTGCATCCATAATTGTTTTACGTATCTCTTTGACAAAATTCACCCTGTATGATCGAGAAAACTAAATTGACAATCTCTTTCTCAAATAATCATATTCACAACTGTCTTACCAGGGATACATAAATACTATAGAAGTAGATCTCAAAACTATAATGAATTATTGACGAACATACGACAGTTATTGACAAGATTGAATGTAAAACATGATAGATACTTGCTGTAAGGCTCTGAAACTGTTGTTCTTTTTTTTTTTTTTTTTTTCGGTCAAATTCCAAATTAAATTCGTAAAAACCGAAAAAATTAAAGCTATTTCCGTCAATTGACCGAAGTAAATATTTTGCCAATATGCAAGCAAAAATTACAAACGGACTACCGGTGTCACAGTGTCAGGTTTAATAAACATCAAACTGATCAAAGTAGTTTTTATTTGTGTTGCGGTTACAAAGGAGTTGGTGTATATTTTATTCCACGTCTCGTAATTTCAAACATGACCAACAAATAATTGAAATGACCGAAATTTTTGTAGACAGTTAGGTCAATTGACCAAAGTCAAATTTTGAAAAAAAATAACCCAGCTCTGAAAGACCTTTGCAGTATAAACAAAAATTATAGCTAGTTGGAAATAGTGTAACACAACCTTATTCAGGTAAAAAAGCAACACCGAGTTTTCGGATCAAAAAACCTTGGCATCGCAGCAAAAGCAAGAACTATAGCATCGAAGAGATGTTATTGAAGCACACCAAAAAAATTGCACCAATTAGAAATTCTCTGCATAAACAATCACTGGTAACGATTTGTCAGTAAAAATGATTTTCATACAAAATAATATTATAATTGAAAAAATAAACATAGTAAGTAATTGAGAGAACTCCACACAATTATAATAATTGAAAAAGTAAATTTACAAAAATCAGATTGATTGCATTTCAACAAAACACCATTAATGGAAAATGAAGCATGCATTTTGTTTATAGCTACCTACTGCAACTCTAAAATAGAGCTAAGAAAGAATACTCCACCCTGGATGGAAAACAAGATTAATGCAAACCACAAACAACAAAATCTAAGCATTTTTTGTTATAAAAAAAACTAAAGCAAAAATTGTGCTTTAATCAGAACTAATTCATAGCGAAATATTTTAACAAATTCAAGGTATTCTAGGGCTACTTCTAAAATTCATATACAGAGCAAACAACAAAAATAGATAATTGAGGCTAGCTGATTTAAAAATCTACGCTAAGTATCTTTGATTCAAATTCCAAATTTGCTCTCACTGATATATCTACTTAATATAGTGCCGTATCATTATTTGCAATCGTCATGAACATAAACAGACTGTTGGTCATTTAATTCATATTCAAAATATTATAAACAAAATCTATGCAATATCTGAAACTTCACATCCAATTTACTACAATGGTTCAAAACAATCAAAACCTATATTTACACAATAGGTCTATTTACAGCTTGTTACAACCTTAAGGGTTTGTTAAAATATTCCATTTTTTACATATTCTAAAGTAAAAAAGGATGTACCGCATATCATACACATTGACAAGGCAAAGCTTCTCAATAAAACTAGCTGTTTCCGAACTGCTACCAAATGTAGCAATGAAATTGCTAATGATTTAGTCTAGTTAGGAGGAACTATTAATTTTCATTTCATATTTTTGAAATTTTAAAGTGTACTATACTGTAGTACTGTAGCACATAGATGTACGTACCAGCACTTTATAACTATATCTTACATGCCATAAAGAATTTTTCACAAATTTCATTCTGAAAACCAAAACCTCACGAAGTTACTGCACTTAAGCGCAATGTGGATTGCATTACAAGAAAAGTTATTTTCCAAAAAGTGACTAAAACAAGGACTAACCAACAATGCAAAAAACATACCACCGCTTGCGCTTGGGCTGATTGGTCTTCTTTGGGAGCAACAAACGTGAAATTCGACGTACTTTTTTTAACTTGCCGCATAATTTCATCCGGAGCAACGTCATCCTCATTTCGAGCATATAAGGTTACATGACTACCCTGAACCAGCAAAATAAATGAGAAATGTTGCTTACTAAACATTGAATTGAAAATTAAGAAATATTACACTGAGGGAGATTGTACAGTGAACAGTGAGTTCGTGCTCTTCGACTTTCGAACCACTTGAAATATGAATCATAATAAGAGCTAGGGGTCGAGTTAGAATTTGGGTAGGTTTAGGGCACATGTTAGAATTTAAAATTACTGAACTTTGGTTTGGCATCTCAAAGTCGAGCTGGTTACGCAGACTCGGTCACGCCAACAAGCTGCCCCATGCTAAGTCAAACATTCGAAATAGTCGCGCATTCCTCATTGGCCTACCAATGTAATCTCAAGTCACCTTAAAAAATCGATTGATATCCTTCACATGATTTGCACAGGCACCTTTTCGAGTGGCAGGAACGCCTTCACCTTGCTGAAAACAGAACTTCATAAATATGCAAACACAAGCTTGCAATAAAATGGGTCATAAACTGCTGATGATGCAGCCAGTTACATTCAGGCCTACTTGTAGGCCTAACCAAAAATCATCTACCAGTAACTAACATAACCATAATCTATCATTCGAAGTACCTAAATTTTGATACCACAAGTAGCCCTGATTAAACCAACCAAATTGCTTAAAAATACTGTCACCAGTGCAGTGTATTAACACTAACAACTGCAATCTGAAACTTCAATAGGCTACCGTAAAATGGGGATACTTTGCCCAAAAAAATTATAGGTTTTTGTTATTTTACATATAACTTTTGTTCTAATAATGATTTTTGCTTCGAAGTAGGTATACACTATCAGAAACTTGTGTTATACCATGCCTAACAACCAATAGGGTGCAGTCTTATCTCAATTTTTAATCTCTTTTTTTAATTAATCAATTTTTGATTAAACTCAGCATTTTTAATCTCACAATGCACACACCTTACAAGTTGAAATATTGGTACCGGTAGTTGACTGGCCGCAGATTGTCAGACACTCTATTTGTACCATATTATGTACATTACAGCTATACATGCTCATATGGGCAAAGTTATAAGCAAAATGCAAATCTGCCAACTTTTTTCAAAAAAAGTCTTGCAACCATTTTTTTGAAATATCTTTGGCTTAAAATTTTGTTTTGCATATTGGTGACCTTATAACAAGTTTCTCATTAAGTTATAACTTGTCTGCCATAAGTGACCTTTCATCCCCATGGCAAATTTATAGGGATACATTTTTATGTTTTTTTTATACAACATTTTCTTAAGTAGGTTTGGTTAAAAATTCTTGTTCTGTATCACATTTTTTGCATTAAGATTTAAGCTTATGTAGTTGCTTCAAAAGTAAAACCAAATAAAGTTGAAAAACTGTTGTGCAAAAATTATGGCGATTGACAATAGAAAAAGTGCAAAATGTGGGCAAAGTTGACCCTAGAGGGTAAAGTATCCCCATTTTACAGTATGTACAGCTTCAATTTTTCAACCTCACTTACCCAAACAATGAGAACAAATTTTTTTAGATTGGTGTTTGGGTCATCGATTTTAACAAAAGCATACATAATCTTCCCACTGTTAAATTCTGACTCAAGTTCATCAAGGCCTTCATCTAAAAACACTCAAAATAAAAATCAACGGAAGACTTTAACTAGAGTCATATTCCAGACTAATTTTACTTAAAGTTATCTTGTTACTTTGGTCACTAAGGGCTATAGGACAGAGCCAAATAAGTGATCAGAACTACTTTACAAAAGTAATTGGCCTAAACATTGTTGTGAAGCAAACCGACTGGTTAGCGCATTTGTTAAAGACATCGCTATTGGCGTTGGGAGGTCAGGGGTTCAATTCCTGGGCCAGTGAAATCAGACACACTGTCGCCAACTGCTCGCCACCGCTGTGACGTTTCTTCAAAGCTGTGTTGTGTAGGCGCCAATGCTAAGCCACAGAGATGGGTCCCGCTACTAGTCAACACCCTTTGGAGCAATACTGCCAGTACAAGGAAAATTTGATTTTTTTGTGAAGTTCATGCTTCTTTTATGAAATTGACACAGTACCGGTATTTTCATTGATTGCACTGACTCATTATAAGAGCAAGCTCTAGTTGTTTTTACTTTGCAAGTTGGGATGCATTTTTATGTTTTAATAATGTAAAACTTGGCTTAAACAAAATTCTCACTGCCTCATTCTCTAGCTTTATGTACTGCAAATAACCTTCTCATTAAATATAAAAAAACGCTGTGCTGTAAGATACAACACAGTCATACCTCACCTCCAGTAGATTGAACCTTCAACTCATTCTTGTTTCCTTCATAAGAAAACAAAGCCCTGAAAATGCAGAAAAAATTTTAGTAAACCAGCATCAACTTGCAATTTATTGCTACTCCACAAGAAACTGAAATGCACCATCTACAGCAATAAACATCCATCCAAGAAAGTACTAACAATAAGTCTGCGGCTTTCTCAGCTTTTTAGCTCACTCATGACTCCGACTAAGGAAATTTAAAGCACTTCTGGCAAAGTCCAAGTTGGCTCATGTGAGATCAGGTGAAGTATCAGGCAACACTTTTTCTTTGAAGTTTATACGTAAGTTGTATACACATGAACACTCTCAAAGCAAACCGAAAAAGCAAATAATAGCTAAACACATTAACAACTGAGGTTATTTTTAAATTTATTTTATTTATTTATGAGAACAAATACATAATGGTGCTTGACATCACACCAACGCACACTAACATGTGAAAAAACATACAGAAAAACTAACAAAAGATTGGCTGAAATAAGGAGTAAATTAACACAAAAACACAAAAGAAATTAATAAGTAAGACAACATACAGTGTGCAAATCAAATTTTTTCAAACGCTTTTTCAATACTTGAAGACTGGTGGAAGATACTAAGTCTCGAGGAAAGCTATTCCAAATTCTAACAATATGATTAAAGAAGAAATTACGAAATTGATCACAACTGGCATAAATTTGGATTGAAGGACAAACTCATGGTAGTGCAGATTATATCTTCTTTTGGAATGAATAAAATAATCATCAAATTGTAAATCAGAAAGATTATAGTATGCTAAATTTTAAACATCAAAATAACATCAAACTCTAATCTACGATATTCCAGAGATTTAATACCAAGCTTATGGGGAGATGATCAGCATAAGAAATGAACGATATATTACAACGAATAAACACATCACGACTGAAGTTTTTTTTGGTAGATTCTAATAAATGAACATCTTTTTTGAAATACGAGTTCCAAACTGGCGAATTGCGTTCAAGTTTAAGTCTGACATAGGTGATAAAGACTTTAAGCAGGATCCAGACATTTTTGGTAGAGAAGGCACGCATAATTTGGTAAGCACAAACATTAGCAGTGGAATAAATACGTTGTATGTGACAAGACCATTTGAGGTTTCTGCAAACATACACACCAAGGTCTTCAGTAACTGAACGAAATTGTATGAATCAATACAAAAATTATGAGTCTGAGAAATGAAAGAGTGGGAAATACACAATGTTTACATTCACTGGGGGCGAGAAGAAGTTGATGCTTACATAACCATGTAGATATTCTGCTAAGTGATGATTGTGGATCGTTTACATCAGACATGTCAAACATACGACTCACGGGTCGGACCCGGCCCGTCAGATGATTTAATCCCGCCTCGCATAAATTTCTGAGTACCGTATATCAAAAGAAGAAGAGAGTCTCCAGGTCATTTCTATCAAAAGTTTTTTGATTTTTTAAATTAAATACAAACCAAATGCTCCCTCCGGCAGCGGGAGGGCAATAAATGTGAAAAAAGCTCACGTCCAGCACACGAGCACTAATCTTATTGCCCAGACACTGCTATAAACTGGTATTTCTTTTTTTAATTTAAAGCAGTATGATAATTAAGGCAAAATTATTTTTGTCATAGCTCGCACTTGCGTTTGCTTAGTGTGAAGAGCTGGTTCAGGTGTAAAACTGCATTCACTCAACTGTTACAATAAACCAGTTGTAAACACATTCACCACCTCACATGAAAAATATTTTTTTCCATTGTTGGTGAATAAATGTGTCAAACTGTAAAAGGATCCCTTTGTTATCTGTTATTAGAATATGAAGGGTAGGCTACAAACGCAGGCTGAAGGAAAAAACATAGTACTTGATAAACAAAGCTAAACATTCGGAGTTGACATTCTTTCACTGATCCGGCCCACCAGAGAACAGAAAGTTTGGATCTGGCCCTAGAACCAAACTGAGTTTGACATGCCTGGTTTACATTATTGCTAAAAAGTATGGCATCATCTGCATGTAAGTGGAAAATACATAACGGTACAAAGGTACATACCACCATATGAATCATAGATAGAGTTTGGAGACTGTAAATTTTACGGTTGCCAGTAAAAATCATATTGAAATCATAAATCATAGGTATTGACAAGAAAATTCAACCGCAATTGATAGAGATAGCGAAGTGAGCTTGCACTCTTTGAGTGAGCAGCCACACAATGTATGTGTCATATGCCATTGCTCCAGTTGAGAATGAAACCTGTTACGTAGGATCTGTAATCTTCATGTGGTACTGCTAGGCTAAGTAGCAAGAAAGAATAGTGACAGCCTTACAGCTTAAATGAAATCAGCATTTACCTCAAATCTGAGTAAGAAGTGAGAAGTTAAAGAAAGCAATTCAACCCATTACGCAATAATTGAGCACATGTGGTGCAGCAGAGTCATGAACCTTTACTTTGCCCCTAAGTTTGTTTAAGTTCTTCCGATACCTTATGAGCATCTATACCAAGCTGGCAGCCGACACTGTCATTTAACATAAAACGTAACTTTCTTTTTCAGCAGGGAAAAAACAGGGTACTATTGGTTTATACATAAAACAAAATTAGAAACTAGATTTTTATGTCATTTTTTTGAAAAAAAATATGGTCCCGGTGTCAACTGATAAAAATTTGTTTTACAGGTACTGATATATACCGTTAATCAATTAGCAAGACACTTCATTCAGAACAGATAATAACTAAACAATTAACCTCCCTCAAGCAGCCAAAGCATATTAAAAACAACAATACAACTCAGCCCAAAATCGAACTTACCAATCAGTATCAGATTTATCATTGAGAACATCGTTGTATGCATCAAGTAGTTTTTGACGATGAGCAAAAAAACTAACACTCATGATGTAGTTTCCAAGTATATGTTAATGAACAGTAAAATCAGACTGTAAAATATAAAGGTAAGGCCAGGGGCGCACTCAACATATTTCAAAAAGGGGGGGAAGTCTAAAAAGATCCTCGATTCCGCACTCCCCAGCGAATCCAGAGAATTTTAATTGGGGGGGGGATAAAATTTTGAATTAGGTTAAATGTTAACTAAATACAAAGACGTTAGACCGTAAAAACCCCTTTAAAAAATGTTTTTATGTCAGCGGTGTATTCAGAATTTTTTTCAGGGAGACGACAGATTTTAGCCTATTATCAAGCATAGTTTTTTTTCAGGGAAGCATATTGAGAATGAAAAAGGATCTAAGGAGGTTTGGGGGCATGCTCCCTTGGAAAATTTTTGGAAATTTACATGCTATAATAGCCATTTTAGTACCATACTTTTTGAACAATTTTTAGGCAAAATTTTGTTTATAAAATTTTTTGCCCCTAAATCTGAGTGTTTCACCAAGAATGATGCATTTTGTTCGTAAATTTTTGATTACGCGTGCTTACAGCGCTAGGCTTATTGTTATCGGAAAGGTTTGAAATTATGGAAAAGTTGTATTCATCAAAAACATTTTTGAAAATAGCTGGTGGGAGGATGCATCCGCTCCTGCTCGCACTGATAACAATGTGTTTTACTACCAATGCTGGGCAGTAACTAGATACAAGAGTAACTAGTTACTTTTTTAGTAACTGTAACTAAGTTACTTTTTTGCAACAGTAACGCAATTTGTAACTAGTTACCACTTTAGAATCTCAAAAGTTATAGTGACTTTTATGAGGCATCTTCTTCCGCTAAAAAAATGGAAAAAATTATTTAATTTCACTCCATTCGTAATAATGAGCTTGGTTCTTTGACGAGCCCACTGAAACTGAGGCCGAATTGAAAAGAAAAATGATCAATGTACTAAACAAGACAACTGACAATGCTCTAGATTAGTGGTTTTCAAACTTTTTTCTGCCATTGCCTCTTTATGGTACTCTGCATATCATCATCGCCCCCTCGGCCTAATAACGTTGTGTTCTAATAAACCTCGCAAGGGCGAGAGCTACTGATGAATGGGAATTACCCAATTTGCAAAGAAAAATGCGGTGAAGAGCAATAAAAAATGTCTTACACAGTTCATGAGCTATCACCCCCTTCGCCACTTTTGCCCCCTTTTGCTTTTCGCTCCCCTTGGGGGCGATATTGCCCACTTTGAGAAACACTGCTCTAGATACTTCAACAAGTAGTGACACCGACAACGACCGTGATGCAAGCTCAACTTGCTTAAGTAACAGTTTTTTGGCTGTTTGTTTGCACAATCAAAGTGACGAAGATCTAGCAATATTGATAAAGTACAGAGGAGTTGCTTTTTGCCTCGCTCTCACAAACTGTTGATGCAAACGCTTTTATGCACGAAGAACTTATGGAACTTTTGATTTATTACGATACTGCTCTTCCTTCTAGTCATGAGCGTATTTAGGGGTGAGGGGTCAAAAGGGTAATCCCCTTTTGACTGTGCCTTTCAGTAAAAAACAACAAAATTAACGGTGCCAAGTGACTGAAGTACCGGTATGCCAGATTCTTTCGATGGTTTTGTTGCTTATGGCCAGGGGCAGATCCAGGAAGTAGGATTAGGGTTAGTAGGCCTACGCCTATCTCCTTCACCTGGCATTTTCGAAAATATTTTTGATAAGTACAATTTTTCATAATTTCGAACCTCTTTGATAACAACAAGCTTTACAGGTTGATCGAAAATGTATGAACAAAATGGATCATATTTGGCGAAGCATGCGCAATCAAGGTCATAAAGTTTAAACAAAATTTGTCAGAAAATTATTCAAAATGCATTAAAACAGCCCTTTCAGCATGTAATTTTTCGAGAGAGCATGCCCCAGACCCCCTACAGTATTTTTTGTTTCGCAATCAGCTTCAAATTAGTTCTGCCCTATAAAAACTATGCTTGAAACAAATGTCAAATTAGTGGACCCTACCCTCTTCTAAAATTTCTCGCCTTAGCCGCTGCTTCTAGTGCTGCAGTTGAATGACTTTTTAGTATTGAAAAAGACATTTTAAGGCCAAAGCACTGTGGGCTTGGTGATACATAATCACTTTTAAATATTATCATTTTTGAAAAGCAATCAATTGTTATTACTGTACCGGTAGCCTTTATCGTATCAGAATTGTAACCTACTTCCGTTTGGTTTCAATATATAGATCATATTGGTTTGAATACACACATGGAGCTCTAGGTCTACATGTTAAGAATTGATTTTTTTTTTGGTTTTGCAGCATGCAAAAAAGTAACTGTAACTAAGTTACTTTTTTAAATTTGTAACAGCTTGTAACAGTAGAACATTTGAAATAAAACCTTCAAGGAATTAGTACATGCTGGATTATGATGTCACAGATTCCCTGTAAACAATCGAAAAAAATAGAAATGACTGGTTGGTTTAAACATTATTTTCCCGGTAATCTGAGGAATTTTTTGTTTACGGTTTGTAACCAGTAACTATACCAGTTACCAAAACCTGCAAAAAAAAAAGCGGGGGACAAAGCAATGCAAAAAAGAGTCTTTACGGTCTGAAATGAGTTTAGCCTGGATTGGCTGTGCGTAGCAAGGCTGACGAGACTTTTGTTATAGTTATAACAGTATAATTTATCAGTGATGGAGTACTCGAATACTGCACTTGTACTCGAGTACAGCTTTTCTGACTACTCGAAACTTTTAATCTCAAAAAGTACTCATACTTGAACATGAAAGTACTCCGACTCTGTCTAAAAATCAGTCGAGTACCTGAGTACCTTCATATTTTTTCTTCAAGATGTCACGATCGTGGCTTCATTTAAATAAACGGTGTAGCTAGTTTTAGGGTATTCCCCGACCCCTGGACATTTGCTGGCTGGTTCCGGCTCCTGTTTTTTCACCAAAATAAGTGATTTAAATGAAAGTGACCCAAGACTTCTGCCGTTTTCAGGGAAAATACAACGTAGCCAAATTTTAGATTTTTTTTTATTCTGTATTGCATACATTTGATGTTTAGCCTCTATTCTTCATTAAACGTAAAAATCAAATTTCTATCGGATGTAGTTTTGGAGATATTGGCGAAATGAAATGGAAAAACACAACGTCGTGTTTTATTATTCATTTTAAAGTGTACAGTTTAACTGCAAAAATCAAAATGTACTCGGTACTTGTACTCGAGCTTGCATGCTAATATTTGTATATACTTGAAGCCAACCACCAGTACTTGTACTTGAAGATTCTCAAGGCAAGTATTCGTACTCGAAGGTTAAGTACTCGACTCCATCACTGTAATTTATGCGGTACTGTAGGGCCTAGGCTAAAATATTAAGGTAAGACCATGATAGAACAGAACAGGACAGTTAATTTTTTTTTCTACCCTACACCACAAGCGATTGATTTTAAAATACAATGTTCAGTGATAAACTTGCATCTAGAAATCAATTGTAGCACAGATCAGCAGATTGGGGAAGCTGAAAGTGAAAAGCCAGTTTTGGCTACCTGTAGTCAATTGCCCCAAACAATCTGAATTGAGATACGTAATTGCTACACTTTAAACACAACACACACAAACCAAGCCAAAAACCAAAACCACATAAAAAATACAAAGCAAGAAGCAATAACAAAAGTAAACACAAAAAGCAGTGACCAGTTAACATTAAAAGGACTTCCTAATACAAAATCTTCTCAAACGTGTATACATACTAGAACAAAGCACATATATACATGGGTTGCCAGGAACTTCGCCACATGGTAACTTCGCCACACTTTCATACATCGAAAATTTACATTGCCTACACCGAAACAAGACTGTAAATTCCCGGTTGCCATAAAAATTTTATCGGGCTTTTCGAGTTAACTTCATTAAGGTAACATCGTCACATGGTAACTTCGCCACATAATCGAAACGTGGGGTAAGATGTGGGAGAGTGCATGGAGTAAATAAGGAAATGCGTTGGGGTGTAGGGGGAGGTCAGGGGAGCTGTGGGAACAAATATGGGGGGTGTGGGGGGAGATGTGTTGGGGTGTGGGGGAGGTAAGGAAAGATGTGTGGGGAGCGTGTGGGAGAGTGTATGGGGTGAGTGAGAAGTGTGTAGGCGTGTGGGGAAAGGATGTGGGGAGGGGAATGGGGGAGATGTAGGAAAATGTATTGAGGTATGGGGCCCCAACACACTTTTAATTCCCCTCATCTCCTCCCTACCCTCACCTTTCCCTACATCTCCCCTTACTTCCCCCACACCCCATCACACTTTCCTACACCTCCTCTCATACCTCTTCCCACATCTCCCCTTCCTCCCCCCACACCCCAACACATTTTCCTACTATCCCTACATCACCCTTCACTTTCTCAAAGTGTGGCGAAGTTACCATGTGACGAAGTTTCTGTGGCGAAGTTACTGTGGCGAAGTTACCATGTGGCGAAGTTACTGGCAACCTATATATGTACGGTACATATTAGGACATAGCACCTAACTTTAGGGGGAGGAAAATTCTGAATTTAAATAGTAGCCTACTTATATACCCCTGCACGAAAAAAGTACAATCTAAATTTGAATAGTACGGGTATAGGCCTATACCCCAGCAGGAAAGCAGGGAAAAAGTACAATCTGCAAAATTGTAAAAAAGAAAAAAAGTACAATCTGCAAAAGGTTCCGTCAACCGGGGTGACTTAGTTCAGTTTTAGTTTTACACCTATATACAGAGATAGGGGTCATGTCTATCGGCCCCCATGCTTTTTCTCTCTGCTAACCTTAACCTAACTGGGTAACGTCAAATATCAGCCCCCAGGTTCAGTAAGGGTTAGGTTTGGTTAGGATTAGGTTTGGTTTAACCTGGGGGCTGATACTAGACGTTACTCCCCTACATCAATTATTATTAGCATTGTTTAGAACAGTGCTACTGGTTGCCAGTAACTTCGCCACATGGAACTTCGCCACAGAAACTTCGTCACATGGTAACTTCGCCACACTTTGAAAAGGTGAGGGGAGATGTGAGGGTAGTAAGAAAATGTGTTGGAGTGTGGAGGGAGGAAGGAAGATGTGGGAAGAGGTATGAGAGGAGGTGTAGGAGCGTGTGTTGGGGTGTGGGGGAGGTAAAGGAGATGTAGGGAAAGATGAGGGGAGTGAGGAGATGTGGGGAAGTGTGTTTGGGCCCTACACCCAAACACACTTCCCTACATTTCTACCAATCTGCTCCCCACATCCTTCCCCCACACGCCAACACACTTCCCACTCACCCCATACACTCTTCCACACCCCTCCCCACACTTTTCCACTCCCCACACATCTTTACCATGTGGCGAAGTTACTGGCACTTTAGAACACACTTAAAAATGACTTAACCGCTTGACCAAACTTAAAACTTTAAAGTGTTGATAAATTAGTAAGGGGGCCAAGCGGTTGTCAGAGTGGCAAAGTTTGAAATTAAGCACAAAAGCCACAGTTTTCAAAAGAGTAAGCTTGTTGATTGGGGGGGGGCCAAGCATTCCGATTGGGGGGCAGGCCCCCTGTACCTCCCACTTGGCGCCGGCCCTATCTAGCTTTCTCACGATTTGTGTTTTTTGAATTAGGAAAGTTGCATCCCCTGCACTTGAAAGCAAAATAAATATACACATAAAATGAATTTTTTATCCATTCCCTTTGAAAAAATTTTCCGCATAACTCCTTCAAAATCTAGAATATAAACAAAATCTCAACCTGAATGAACAAAATCTCAACCCGAACAACCCCGAATGCGGGGTGACTTTGTTCACGCGCTCGTAGGCAAATAGTGCTCATATGCCAGCAGATACGAAAGCAAACATTACCGGTATGTGATAGGAAAGGTGAGACCTCAAGTGGTCTGTCGAAGTAGGTTTTTGAGTTCCATCAGTTGCAGGTTCAAAACTGTAAAACAAAAAGTGTCCATATTGAACAAAGTCACCCCGGTTGACGGTTGTTCAATACGTTGTAAAAAGTTCATATATCCAAGTAATTATTTAGAAGATCACTACTAAATGTTTTATGAATTTGTTTAAGGGCAGCTTTTTAATTACTTTTGGAATTTTGTTCCAGTGTTTTGCTCCAATTACTTGTGTTGATTTTAAGCCCCCAGTAGTGTTGCATCTAGGCAAAAATAAATTTTGATTACTCGCTGATCTCATACCATGATTATGCTGCTGTCTTACCGGTATTGGTCGAAAATATGCTTTGTACGCATTAGGTAGTTTATTGACATGAAAGAGATGCATAAGCCTGCAAATTTCTTTTATATAGATATCTTGTATTTTTAGTACCGTATAACTATGGTTTATTGTATATACCGGTGAATAAATAGGCTTTATAAGTTACTGATAACACAGTAGAAACAATTTTTGCTTTTGTGCATGTCCCAACTAAACAACTTTGTCAAAAAAGCGACCAATTTTTCTACTGTATTTGGTAGGAATTGTTAAGGATCTTGGGAAAACGCGGACGTCCGCGCCTCCGCGGACGCGTACTAGCAGCAACTGGCAACGGTGGACTTTTTGCTGACAACCGTGGACTTTTTGCTGACAATCATGGACTTTTTCTGGGCAACCGTAGACTTTTTGCCGGCAACCGTGAATTTTTTACTGGCAACCGTGAAATTTTTGCCGGCAATCGTGGACTTTTTGCTGGCATCCGTGGACTCTTTGCTGGCAACCGTGGGCTTTTTGCTGCTAACCATGGACTTTTTCCTGGCAACCGTAGACTTTTTCTGGCAAATGTGAACTTTTTGCTGGCAACTGCGGACTTTTTTTCTGGCAATCGTGAACTTTTCATGGTAACCGTAGAATTTTTAGTGGCAAGCGTGAACTTTTTTCCAACAGCCGTAAGCTTTTTTCTGGTAATCGTAGACTTTTTGCAATCTAGCGTGGGCTTTTTTCTGACAGCTGTGGTTTTTTTTGGCAAGCGTGGGCTTTTTTTCTGGCAGCTGTTGATTTTTTTTAAGAGCCGTGGTTTCTTTCTACCCTAGAGTTAGGGGAAGGTGGGGTTATTTCGGACAAAATTTACTTTTATGACTCTAGAGCAAGATTAAAAACGTGGAATTACGAACTCTTTGTACAAAATTGTAGGTAGCCTTTTGACTTCAATATGAAATTGTTAGTGAGTGCAATAGCCCCAAGCATTAAGCCACTACTTACAAAAATGCAAGGTGGTCTAGTACGTCCGAACTTGCCCCAATAGTGGGGTAGGTCCGTACAAGCAGTAGGGTAGTCTCGGACATCAAAAAGAAGGTGAATTTATTGCGATGAAAAAGCGCTCTGCATCAATTTCTGCTGATGGAAAGAACAGCTCGTTTCAGTTAAATTCAAATACACAATTTCAAAAGTTTACAACAAAGAATGCAAACGAAATTAACCGAACGAAAGAAAGAGACTATGCACGATCTCAATAGTTTGGTAAAATTAAATTTTAAAAAGCAAAATTCAAGTTAAAAAGCGTAAAAATGGACGTCGAGAAGACCCACTAATTTGTGGCAGTGGCAATTTGAAAGCAACATCTTCTCGTCGTAAAATTATTTTCATATTGGTTTAAATTCATTTTCAAATTTGAAAACAATATGTTCACATGCTATTTTGAAGGGTTTGCTATGTAGGGGAAGGTGGGGTTATTTTGGACATGGGGCTATAGTTCGGACCAACCACTTCCAGTTTTATTTTTGCAGCATCATGTGACCTGTAGCAGTCACCGCAATCTTCTCTTTCAATTGCCATATACTGTAGGTAGCAAAGCCAGTTTTTTGTTGCGGAATGGATGTGAAGAATCAGTGAGGAATCTCCAATTTTTTTTGATCTCCTACACTTATCAACAAAATCATAAATGATGAACAATAGGACGAATGATCTTACGGAATAATGAATGAAAGAAAATTTCTTTAGTCTGTTGATGCTGTCCAGTTGAAGGGTTTTATATATCTGTTATTGCCAGTTTTATGGTAGGCTAACTAATTTTTTTTCTTTTTAATCTTATTCTTATTTACATCCACCTGATGAGCCCCAAATAGGGCGAAATCGGTCGTGAAAAGATATTTTAATTCACATTACTACCATTTTTGTAGTAGGCCTAATTCTCATATTTTTAGTTTTTACCTTATTTGGCATTTTTTCCAAATTTTGTTTTTCCCACTTGTTTGTTTTCCTTTATTTCCTATGTTCACGATTTTTAACAAAAAGTAAATTCAGTTGAGACGAAAAGGTTTTGTGCTAGCGTGGGTACAGTTTAAGCTGACGTGTAGCATTGATACTGGTCTGGCATATATTAAAAACACCCAGACAAAATGAATTTTTTAAAAAATCAAGCTGTGTAGGAACAGTTTGCCATTCGCTACTTTTGCTGAGTGTAGGGTTAATTCGGACATATACAGCATAACAAACCGCTCAAAGTAGCATGTGAACATTGATTGTTTTCAAATTTGAAAATGATTTTAAATCAAATTTTTCAAATTGCTAGTGCCACAAATTACTGGGTCTTCTCGACGTCCATTTTTACGCTTTTTAACTTGAATTTTGAACAATAGGACACTTAATTTTACCAAACTATTGATATCATGCATAGTCTCTTTCTTTCATTCGGTTAATCTCGTTTGAATTCTTTGTAGTGAACTTTTAAAACTGTGCATCACAGTGTATGTGAATTTAACTGAAACGAGTTGTTCTTTCTATCAACGGAAATTGATGCAGAGTGCTTTTTCATCGCAATAAATTCGCCTTCTTCTTAACGTCGGAAACTACCCCACTGCTTGTACGGACCAACCCCACTATTGGGGCAAGTTGGGACGTGCAATTTTGTACAAAGAGTTGGTAATTCCACATTCCTAATCTTGCTCCGGGGTCACAAAAGTAAATTTTGTCCGAAATAACTCCACCTTCCCCTACGTCCGAATTAACCCCGCGCTCAGCCCGAGTAGCAAATGGTAAACTCATCCTACACAACCAAAATTTTTTTTTAATTCATCTTGTCTGCGTGTTTTTTATATATGCTTGACTAGTATCAATACTAGACTTCAGCTTAAACTGCTGCCATGCTAGCACAAAACCTTACGATTTCGTCTCATCTGATTTTACTTTTTTGTTAAAAATTGTGAATATGAAGTTCAACAAAAAATACTTGATTTTGCTACCTAACCAATACGGCGATTGAAAGAGAGGATTGCGGTGACTGCTATAGGTCTCACGATGCTGCAAAAATTAAACCGGAAGTGGTTGGTCCGAACTAGCCCCATGTCCGAAATATCCCCAGCTTCCCCTACATGTGCTTGGAGAAAGTGGGGAATCACAGATCAGCTATCAGCATGTTCTGTGTTGATGATTTCTGTCTGAAAAAGTCTTAGTCTTAGTTTGCCAGTAAAAAGTCCACGATTACTGCAAAACTGCCTATGGCTGTCAGTAAAAAACTCCACGCTTGCCATTAAAAAGTCCATCTTTATCGCCGATGAAAAGTCCGCGATCGCCACAAAAAAGTCCATGGCAACCAGAAAAAAGTCCACGGTCGCCAATAAAAAGTCCTCGGTTGCCAGCAAAAACTCCATGGTTGCCAATAGAAAGTTTACGGTTGCCACAAAAAAGTGTCCAGGCGGCTGCCAGAAAAAAGACCACGGTTGCCAGCAAAAAGTCCACGCTTACCAGAAAAAAGTCCACGGTTGCAAACAAAAAGTCTACGGTTGCCAAAGGAAAGTTCACGGTTGCTAGCAAAAAGTCTACGATTGCCAATGAAAAGTCCACGGCTGCCCGAAAAAGTTTCGCGCTTGCCACAAAAAAGTCCATAGCTGCCCGTAAAAAGTCCACCGCTGCCAATAAAAAGTCCACGGTTGACAGAAAAAGTCCACGGTTGCCAAAGAAAAGTCCACCCTTGCCAATAAAATGCCCACGACTGCCGAAAAAAATCTAGGGTTGCCAGTAAAAAGTCGACGGTTCGTGAGGCCTTAAATAACTAACACCACATAGCCTACACAATTAGGCTCATGCGCCTAAAACTTGCCAAATTGATTTCTTCAGAAATATTGAGGTGTTATTTTCCAGTACTATGCTTTAGTACTATACTAAACTAAAGCACAGTACAAACGAAAAGTTGAACGTTTCCAGACAACAACGACTATGCTTCATCAGCGCATTAGGCCCTTAATTAAGAGCAGAAAGTCAACGCAGGGCGAACTAATATTATGCAGAAAACAGAACAGCGCCACAGCGGGGAGTTTGACACAGTCTAAACTTTTAACGATTTGAAAAAATATTTAACAACCATCAAATAAGTGGGATAATAAAACTTAAAGCTCAACACATTCGTTAAGGTATACCGTACACAACCTACGGTACGTCATGAGCAACAATCAAACGAGATCACTTTGCTAGTAGATTAACGTGAAATGAAACGAAAATTTAATCTTCATTATACTCGCGATATTACGCCGAAGCGTGTGACCATTGACTTCTTACCTATGAGAAGTCACTGGTGTGACGGACCATCTCCGCGGCTTTGCGCCTGGGCAAAACGGTTTCGAAGAATAGTCACAGCGGTCACGATTCATTGACTACCTGCGTCCAATCTGACTGGCCTGGGAATCGTACCCACGACCAACGCTCCCTCTAAGAGCTTGCTTAGTGTGCGTGGAATGAAAGGCAGTGTGAGCTCCAAAAAAAAGGCCTGCGCGGAAAATTTAAAAAAATAAAAAAGAACACAATATTTTAAATGAATACTGAATTAATTTATGCACTCAAATTACAGCAATAGAGAAGCACAAGTGTACACAAAAGCGACGTTTAGTTTGTAAAATGAATGCTTGATGATCACCAGCCAAACAAGTATACTCATGTCTGCTGCTCCTTGATAAGTTCATGTAACAGCATCTGTTGTGTTGCTGAATGTTAATGACAAATTTAACCTCCAACAACCTGTTTCACTCTGTTAGAAATCCTCAGGTAAAGTTATGAAATAAAAATTATTTAAAAGCTATTAATGTGCGAAAATTTTGCTGCAACGGTTGTTTATCAGAGCATGCATATCATGCATATAGCGGCTGTTTATCAGAGCGTCCAGTGGAACTTTATTACAACGTAAATTCTAAAGGTGGAGTGGGGTGGCCAAACACATGTTTGGGTGGAATTTATCCGGTAAACTCCATCTCTGTTAGCTTTTTTCACGTTTTTGCGTAGAATTTTTTATACTTAACTTTCCAAACCTTTCTCTCGGGTGGTACAGTACAATCTTTACCGAAATTTTCAGGTGATATTTTCCACATTTTAAAGAATGTTTTATCACCGAAATTACAGGGTGGAATTTACCACCTTAAAATAATATTTTTGGGTGAAATTTTCCACACTTTAAAGTCTTTTTACATCATGACATTGCTTGGGTGGAATATTCCACTCTAGCAAAAGTGAAACATGAAGTTGGTAACGCGTAGCTCCAATCGTTTGATGTCACTAAAAAAAAGGTCATTAATGGGATTATCACCCAGAGGGATATTTTGTTTACCGGTACCTTAAAATCGAGTCAAGTTGGAGCAGGGGTCGGCAATCTTTTGCACTTAAGGAGCCAAACTAGCCCATTTGCTGCAATACGAAACCCACCGCGAGCCGTAAAACTACCGTAAGGCTAAAAAATTTCAGTTTCTCTGAAAGCGATTCATAAAAAAGGTCTTCGTTTACCCCCGCAAAGAGCCGCAACTGGGTGTTCAAAGAGCAGCATGCGGCTTCGTATCCAGGGGTTACCGACCCCTGGCCCAGGGTTAGAGGTTTAGAAGATCAACAAGACTGCCAGCTATCTTAGTATGCCTACATAGAATGATAATGCACACGCGATGGGTATCGGTAAGCCTTCCACAGAGGATTTTTTTTTCAATTAACATCATCAAACCTTTGTTTTTCTTGACGCGTCAGGCGTCATACAGTTCAGCAGGTCATGTATTTGGACTTACGAAACATAAAAAGCAGCATGCCGCCCAATAACTTTTATGATTGTAGAAGCAATGAAAATTAATGTAGACTACGTGCTATAATATTTCTCTGGTAGATTACTAAAATTAGTCAACTTACCTATCATATTTATATAACAAAAGAAGATTAGTAATTTTTTGAGCTTGTAATTTTTGACGACAGGCAACAATTTGAAGGAAGTAACATGGTTTTTAAATGGATACAAAAAGTGATCAATGCAAGCTTATAACATTGAGATATTGACGAAGAAGGTAAGCCTATAAGAAGTTCACGGAGAAATGTTGAAAAAGTTAATCCTACTTTTTTTTACTTTTTCGGCATTTCCTCGTAAGCTTTCTAGGCGTTTCTTCTGCATCAATATTTTATTGTTTTTAAAGGTCATGTCTATGGTCCAACTTTATTTTCGGTCAGCCACTAATTTAATTTTATCCTTGGGATTAAAAAAAAAATTTAGGAACTAATTTTTGTGTGATCTAATTTTTTTCGAGTGTAAAAGAATTTTGATATTCAACATTGACCATTTTGTATTGTTTGCCCCTTTTCCTAAAATAGATTACGGAAATAATCGAAACACTGATTTCACCATTTCATGGTTGCACGTGTTCTTTTTATGGCAGCAGAGTTCTCTTTAACTCTGCTGCTACTATACCTTTACCTATCAGCGGATTAATGTGCTTATAAATAGTCACGCAGGAATAAGGCTATACGAAGATCGTGATATTTTTGAAAAAGATGCATTCAAACCTTGCGCTTGCGTTGATTTTGCTTTTTTACAATAAAATTTAATTACTTTAATCAGAAGTCCAATGACTGTAGTATGTTGCGGTCTATTCTGTCTGAACAGTTATGACCACCAGTCACAATTGTGACTCAATTTTGTAAAGACAATGTAACTTTAATAAAGTCTGAATATTTTTCAACAAATATGTGAAAATGTAAAATAACGAACAAGCAATAGGCTTAGCCTATGTCACACCCCGAAGTTATGTTAGAAAATGCAAGAAAAACTGTTAACTATTGTAGTTATCTGTTCGTTAGTTTCTGCTCGTAATACTTACCGCTCATCACCTACTGCCAGTGTAAAGGTTCGGGGTAATACACCAAAGACAGGTAAGCAGTCTACAGTAGGCTAGATACTGTAAGCCAGCCAGTAGGCCTACACCAAACAAGCAGTGGTGCAGTCAAAGGGGGAGGACAGCGGGACACAGGCAGCCATCTCTTTTTGAGAAAGTTTAATCTGAAAAATACTTAAAACATTCATATAAAAGATCGCAATCGTTGTAATTTGCCAATTTTAATTTGACCCTCTATCAAAAATATTCGTTAGTTACACTTCTGTCCACAAGATTTGTTTAGTAAAGTTTGACAATAAATTGTGCTCTGAGAAAGTTGACACAGAATGCAAGATTTAGAGTTTTTTTCTCAGCGCTCTGTTCAGGACGCTTTCAGCGCGCAGTTCGATTTCTTTGTCACAGTTGTATATGCATAACACGACCAATCACTTCGGAATACAGTAAGTATGGGACGAAAATAGTTTAAGAAGAACAAGTAAAACCACAGTTATTCTTAAAACCGAACGTTTCGTCAACATAAATTCAGCTGTCATCATCAGCAGTGAGAGCATTTGAGCAATGCAGTGAGTATTTTGTACTGCTAGCTTAAACTGCTGATGATGACAGCTAAACCTATGTTTTTACGACCGATCTATGTTGTTGTCATCTCCTTACGACAAAAGAGTGTATCATTGTAGCGATACCGGGTCAGCGCAGAACCTTATCGAAATTTGTAGGCTTGAAACAACAAAAGCTCTGCAATACTTAAATCCGAGAACAACACTCTTTTAAGTATTAGTATTTATTGTGCGAGAGGTCTTGGGTTCGATTTCCGCGTCGGTCAAACCTGCACGCCACCGTTGCGATGTTTTTCGGAGCTGTGTTGTCCAGGCGCTAAGTTTCGGAAATAGGCCCCGTCACTCGTTATCGGTACACACTTCGGCGTAATAATGCGGCTATAATGGAGATTTGATAGTTTTTTAATGTTTTTATCTGAGTTGACAAGAATCGTTGAAATATGATCTGTTCTATCGAAAAAAAAAATCGATACAAATCTTCATTGACCTCGCGGTATTACGGCGAAGCAAACAATCTTCCTATAGCCTATAGCAGTGGTTCTCAAACTTGTCGGAAGTATCGAACCCAACAGGTGTCATGCAAGCATACATCGAACCCTTAATTATAACCAGGAGCGGATCCAGAAAATTTTTGAGGGGGGATGCAGTTTTGAATTAGGTTGAATGTTAAATGAGTGCAAAGACGTTAGACGTCTAAACCGGAAAAGGGCATAAGCTCTTTGAAAATGTTTCACGTCAGGGGCGTATTCAGAATATTCTTAACGCGGTGGAGGGTGGCATAAAATTTTTACATTTTTTAAGCGTATTTTTTTCCGGAAAGTTAATTTGAAGCAAATTGAGGAACAAAAATATGGCTCTAGGGGCATCCGGGGGTATGCTTCCCCAAAAAGTTTTCAAAAATTTAGACACTGTAATGGCCATTTTAGCGCTTTTTGAACAATTTTTATGGCAAATTCTGTTTAATTTTTTTGCCTCTAACTCTAAGTTCTTCACCAAATATGATACATTTTGTTCGCACATTTTTGATTTATGCGTGCTTAAGGCGTAAAGATGATTGTTATCAAATAGGTTTGAAATTATGGAAAAATTGTATTCATCAAAAACAGCGTTGAAAGAGCATGGTGGGGGGATGCATCATTCCACGCAGAGATAGTCATTTACTACAACTGTATGCCTTTTTGCAAAAACTTATTCTGATCTTAGCCGAACCCCTGCTACAGCCTCACCGAACCCAGTTTAAGAACCACTGGCCTATAGTTTTGACCTAAACTGCTTAAGTGCCAAGTAGCCTACGGCCTAAACAAGACCTACCCTACCTGCTTACACACTAGGGCAATGGAGGCTGCACCAGGATTCCTAGCACAGCATAATGACTAATCAACAATTGCTTGCTAAAGCCCGAGTCACACGAAGCTAATTTATTAGCCGCTAATGCACTAGCTGCTAATAAATTAGCCAACTCGCTCAGTGTGACCGGTTATTCGCTACTAGCTGGCAGCACTCGCTAGCTAATTTACTCGCCGCTAATAAAGTTGAACATGTTCAGCTAATAAAGTTGAACATGTTCAACTTTATTACTACTAGCTAGCTAATTCGCTACTAGCTAGCTAATTCGGCAGCACTCGCAAGTTATGACATCACAAATTGATATATCCAATATATCAGATCCAAATGTCATGGCACCTCTCTGCGTTCTGCTGTACAATCCTACACAAAAACTAAAAAGATGTCAAAAAACAAGGGTTAAAATGAAATGGTAATGTGGTAGTTGATTTTTTGAACATTTACGAAAAATAAACCGGCCGTTAGCTCAGTTGCTAAGCGTACGCTATCTGTGCGGGAGGTCTGGGGTTCGATTCCCGGGCCGGTCAAATCTACACAGTGTCGCCAACGACTCGCCACCGTTGCGATGTTTCTTCGGAGCTGTGTTGCCCAGGCGCTAAGCCGCGGAGATGGGTCCCGCAACTCGTTACACGCTTCGGTGTAATACGGCGAGTATAATGAAGATTTGATTTGATTTTTTACGAAAAATATGAAATTTTGTGGGACACGAATAATGACAATTATTGTTAAAAAAATGCCAAGCAGCACAGTTTTAAAAGATTATACGAAGAGCTTAAACATGCTGGTCCAGAGCTGCAAATTCCGGACGAGGAAACCTTAAAAAGAAAAAGTATTAAAGACTGCTACAGGATCGAGCTGAACAAAATAAAAAAATCAAGAAAAAGCGGGTGTGGAACAGATGACGTTGATCAATCGCCTCGTGTGACCATGTTTTGTAGCTGATATTAGCTAGATAATATTAGCAGCTAATATTAGCGGCTAGTAAATTAGCGCCGTGTGACTCGGGCTTAAACGTACCTTGGCCTAACCAATTCAACTAACCGTTCAAATATTTCATTCCTACTCGACACGCCAGCGCGTCAAATCGAAAACAATTATTGAAACATTAATTTGTAAAGTTGATTTGTGCCCTGAAACGTGAATGCAGCGTGCCAGATAGAAACAACTTTTTAATTTTTTAAAGGTAAATTAGTTTGCAACTTAAAAGACAAATCTGTCCTAAATCAAGAGGGAAAAATTTCTAACTTTTTTTTAATTCAGCACGCTGGCGCGCCAAATTGAAAAAATTATTGTTACTTTAAATCAATTTGCAACCGTAAGAGACAAATCTGTCCTCAAACGAGGGTGAAAAATTCCCATATTTTTTTTATTTAGCGTGCTAGCGCTCCAAATCGAAAAAAATTATTTCAACTGTGAACTAATTTGCAACTCTAAGAGACAAATCTGTTCTACAACATGGGTGAAAAATTTAAGTAATTTTTTTTAACTGGCGCGCCATATCATGTCACAGGTTTAAACCCATTTAAATACATTGTAGGTGTTTCCAATCGCACAGCCATTCCAAGCAACACCTCGGCATTTCTCAATTCGCTAAGCTCAACTACTAGCCTTAGTAACATTACAATGGCTCGTCAAAATGAAAGCAGAAAAACCGAATTTGCTGATCATTCTTCTTCGACAGTCGAAAAGAAACGTGTAAAGTTTTACCTATTTCTTGTCTTTGTCATATCATTGATCATGTCTGCAGTAGTAGGATGTTTGCTGCAATCTTTCATAAGGTGATGATGAGCTTCTGCATGAGTTTTATTGTTACCGCTGGAAAACGATGGAGGCGCTGTACTAAGCTTTTAGAGCACACATGTGGCGACAAAAAGTAGGTTGATACGTGTCGGACTACGGCCGCATTAAATCTAGGCTGCATCAGATCAAACTCGTTAAATTTACAGTGCAAAGTACACCAAAAATCTACCTTGGATATCGTAGTAGGCCTACTGTGAATTCATCGAATGCTCCGTTGCACCGGATAAAAATATCTGGTTTAGCCGATCGAAACAAAATATGCACGTACAAGTCTTCTTTGTAGATTGAAATGAAATGTTGTGTGGTTTTATGGAGCTTTATAACTGCTGAGGTCCTTTAGCTCCAGGACTAAATTTTGTCCAGAATTCACTGACGTATTTTTACTCTCCGTTCATTTTATCCTCCGCGCTACACTTAATTGCTGAGCGTTTAGCAAGTGTGACAGCAGATGCGAGTTTTAAAGTCTTTGGTTTGACCCGACTGAGAATAGAACCCAGTCTACCAGCTTCCAAGGCGAACGCTCTTAACCACTAGGCCATGGCAATTTGCTAAGGCTCATCATGTACTATTTACCTTTAAGTATGATCGAAAAGCATTTCGGATTACCTTTGTCACATCATTATCGCAGTAACAACAGAAGAGCAAAATCATAGCCGAGAAATTCTGCCGATGTGATTTTGCGAGCATTCGTATGGTGCAAGCAAATGTGTATTTTTCTAACTGTTCGCTGTTCCCTCATTTCATTAAGAATTTGGCAAAATGGCTCATCTGCTAACCCAGGGCTGGAGAACCTATGGCGCGCGTGCCAGATGTGACACGCGGCAGATTTATTTCTGGTACGCCACTTGATACTTTATTCTTGATTTCGTTTTCGGAAAGTGTGAGTCCAAATTGCCCCCACAAAACCTCTTCACGTTCGTTGAGATGCTATTTTTCCCACTAAAAACTGGTGAAGACCAAAAAAGATCTTCGCGTCCGCAGAGCTACTGTTTTCCTACTAAAATTGGGTGAAGACCAAAAAAAAAGTCTTTCACATCCCCTAAACCAAATTCATTTATGTTTTTGTTTTGTTTAATGTAATGGCACGGCTTTAATTTGCTAAACTTTATTTTTAATATTTTGGCACGTTCGCCAAAAAAGGTTCGCCACCCCTGTGCTAACCTATCGAATGCCGAAGTTTTGATTCCGCTAGGTCTGAGCATTTGTCTATTGCAAGATCCTTGCCACATTTGAACAATAAGGATGAACAAAAGTGTCACAAAAGACCGCACATGTATAGTTGTAGGAGTTGCTCTCAAATTAACGTCTTAATTAACTGGCAGTAATTCGGATTCGCAGTACAGGTTATAAAACCGCATTAATACTGCATAGAACTTTTTGATAAAAAACAAAGAAGAATTTTCAAACCAAGCGAACAGTTGTATTCTAATTAAACACCAATTATGTCAAATATATTAATTTCTTTAGCTGCTAATAATACACAGTAGTCTACAGTATAATAACTTATCATTGACTTTGCTATATGCGAGGCAAGTAAAGTTTATCGTAATTTAAGTGAAGTAGAGACGCAAGAAAATGCAAAAACGAATTCAATTTTTGTAACAACATTTTATTTTCAGTTATCATCCTTATTCCTACCCAAGCTGGGCCCCGAAAAATCCGTTTTGCTTAAAGCTCCGAAACGGTAAAGACAGGAGCTGACTTCATGCATCTCAGTGAAGACCAAATTGAGAAACGAAGAGTTTCTGCGCATTTTATTCAATTGTTTACGAGCGATGCATAACATTCGTAATGAAACAGCATCAAGCGAAACAATAAACTTGGCTTGTTTTCATGAGCTCGCTGTGAAAATGCTACTAGTACCATCCTGATTAAAAATCATACCGGCAGATTAGCTCTGTTGTCAAGTACACCGCTATAGGTGCGGGCGGTCTGGAGTTCCCGCACTGGTCAAATTGAACACAGTGCCGCCAACAGCTCGCCACCGCTGCGACGTTTCTTAGAAACTGTGTAGATCAGGTGCTAAGATGGACCCCACCATTCGTCTACACGTTTTAGCGTAATATCGCGAATAAAACAAAAATTTGATTGTTTTTGATAAAAAGTGATAAGTAATCAATGAGACGGAACGGATTATGTCTGGTGTTGTTCAAAGCAAAAAATGCACTGCGTAGGCAGTGCTAGGCGCGAATCCAAAATATTTTGGTGGGGGATGCAGAATTGCATCAGCTTGAATATAAACCAGATAGCCTACAAGGACGTCAGACGTTTTTGACGCGGAAGAGAACGTAAATTTTTCATGTCGGAGGCCTATTTAGAATATTCTTTAGGGGGAAAGCACTAAATTTTGACACCTTTTAAGAGCATGTTTTTCAAGCAGAATTAATTTAGAGCAAATTGAGGAAAAAACGGCTGTATGGGGTCCAGGGATATGCTCCATCGAAAAGTTTTTGAAATGTTACGGTGTAATGGCCATTTTAATGCGTTTTTAACAAATTCTATTCAAACTGTTTGCTCCTTATTCGTAAATCTTTACCAAATATGATACTTTATATACACAAACGCAAACAGTAAATACTGTTTTGACCTATTAAGCCTTATCAGTGCAACTGGTGTGACCGACATTCACTCAAGGCAATATGTACCTGAGAATGTGACCATAGAAATGACATTCACAGCGTTTTCTTGGGTGTATGCACGGACACAGCGCCTGCTTTGTCCCCCGCTTTTTCACGGGCGAACTGGTTGGGCAGAGAGTTTTTGCAGGTTCTGGGGCCGTATTACAGAGTGATTTCGACAAAGCCGAGCGAGCTGAAAACGTCATATTTCCTCGCTACGCTAAATTAGCTATTACAATCTTCTTCTCGACTTCAAATTTGTCTCGGATTCCTCGCTAACCTATAAGCGAGAGCTGAAAAACACTCTCTAAGCGTTCGAATTGGAAAGTTTTGCTGAAATTCTTACGCTTGGCGGCAATTTTGTTCTAGGACGATAAAACAATTGCGAAAAATAAAAGAATCAAAAGAGTGGAACAGATTCTTTCACCACATCTTGTGATGAAAAAGTATCGGTATATATTTAGAAAATACAAATTAAACAAAAGGCGATCATAAGCTTAGCTTAGTTTAGCTAAAAAATATTTGAAGCTAACATTATGGCAAAAACATGATATTCAATTACAAGTTTTAGCTTCTTTCAAACAGCTTGCTTTTGTAAGTTTTTTAAAAATTCGCACTGACCGAAGCTTTTGCCAAATCGTGATAAGTAGTTTTCTGAAGAATCATTCAATCAATTCAAGTTTTATTACCGTACTCGAACACTAAAAGCAAATAGCTCAAATATTGGTGCGGAAAACCAAAATGCAGCAAAACGGGTTATCGTTGAGGCATGCCAGTCGAAACTGACTGGGCATGGCTGCATGACTATAAAAAGCCCATCTCTACATTGTCTTTGCCTGCTAACGTAAACTAATTTGTGCATTTATTAGGCAAAAGTCTCGTCAGCCTTGCTACGCACAGCCAGTCCAAGCTAAACTCATTTCCGACTGTAAAGACTCTTTATTTGCGTTGCTTCTCCTGAACAGCTCGACTTTGTTTCATACTGGAGCAATGCAAATAAACAGTCTTTACAGTCTGAGATTAGTGTAGCCTGAATTGGCTGTGCGTAGCAAGGCTGACGAGACTTTTGTTATAGTCGAAATATTAGGCAAAACTTTATTCAATTTTTTCAACAAAAGCCAAAAAACTATGACAAATTTAACCCAAGAGTGCATGACTTTTTTTGTGTCTGTTACTGCATGAAAGGGTCTGTGAGACCGCAGCGTCCGAAAACTGGGTTTTGGTATAGCTTTAAATAAACCATACGGATAACTTGGTAGTTTGAATATAGAACGTTGTATCTTCATAAATTTGTTTGTTAAAGGGCGTTACACCACTTACATGAGTGGTCAAAAAGGTCTTAAATGGTCATATGAACTGCCCAAAAGAATAGGTTTAGTTGCTCTTCAGTTCTTTACTTTTATTAGTATGTTTATTGACTCAGTTTCATGAAATTCTCAGTTTTATGAAGTCCAAAACAGCTCCCACCTAAATTCTATCACCTTTTAATGAAAAACGATTAGAAAAGGCGTTTGTAAAATTAAAAGTCAGTTTTCGGCAAAGGTTGAAAAACAGTAGGGGCAACTGCACTGTGAACATAAATACAGACAAACATAGACTTATAACACCGGAATACAATAATTATGGAATGCAATTAGCTAAAGAGGAAGAAAATTACAGCCACAGTAAATCGCAAAACTGGACATTTCGACAACAGAGATTCAGCTGTCATCATCAGCAGTGTACTGTATAAGCAAAGCAGTACGTTTCTTTCAGTTTTGTACTGGTTTGCTTACATTGCTGATAATGACAGCTGAATCTGTGTCGAAACGTCCAGTTTTGAGATTTACTGTGGCTGTACTTTTCCTCTTTAATCTTAGCCTACACCGTTTTGAATAAAATACTCATACACAATTGAGCAGCTTTTAGCAGAAATCGGTAGTGTTTTACGCATAATGGACACCCCTGCAGCAGTAAGCAGTCTTTGCGTTGGAATTATGATCAACGGTGGTGAACGAAAACTTGCTAACTTGCTTGAATAAAGCTTCCGGTTGTGATCACTTCGTACTGCTAGAAGTACTCATAGTCTTATAGTACCTATAGAAATGTCAAATTACGTTTTCTCAATTACTTTGTAAGGGATAGGCAGGTGAAAAAATCATTATCTATTGTAACATTTTTGTCTTCTGTGACATGTCTGGTTGCATTCATTATCACGTTTTCTAAACTGCGTGGTCCGCGATCAGTCTTCTGGTCCTTCCCGGTTTATATACAGAAGTGCAAATTTATCTTGAGCATTGGGGGGGGGGGGTGATTTGGCAAAATTGATCATTTTCCTAGGCTTATTACACATCGTGTGGGTAATTTTCCATTTCCATGAAAAATATTGGGAGGTCAGCTGCCGGATTATTGGAGGGAATACATCCCCCTGGATTTTTACCCGTGTTTATGTACATACGCACGAAATGTAATACTGTATGATTGAGCATTAGCTGGCCTTCCAAACTACAAACCATGTTTGGCTGTTTAGCAGGCTTGTTAGACATATCGATATATATTGAATGTATGCATGGGCGACTGCAGTGTTCCCTCTAAGCTGTGAGCGTGTGCGCGCCCACACAGCTTTCAGAGACTGCGCGCACGCATAAATATACTGCCCACAGACATATCATGATGAAGCAATGTTCTCGGTTGGCAAGTTGGGGAAAATTGTTTTTGGACTTGCTAAAACAGGGCTTCTTAACCTGGGGTGCGGGGTTTATGAACGAAAAATTGGACATCTGCGGACGTGATAACCATTTTTTTTATTCATGGGTTGCTGCACAAACGTTAGCCATTTCTAAAAAAGTGCGCACTCGCCAAAGTTTCTGCGCACACAGACTACAAAAATTAGAGGGTACATTGGGCGACTGCCTCTAAATGGGTACAGCTCCTCATCAATAGTCACGAGTTGTTGTTTTCACTGGTAGGCCCATCATTTTCAATCTGTCCTAACTCAACATTATACAATAGTCTAACCAATTTGGCCTTTTTTTTCTGCATAGAATACAGAGAAAGCTCACTAATGGCAATCGTTTCTAATTGCCATGTTTGTATTATTTGAAACTGCTTCTCGTGGAGTGTTTCAAATTATTTGAATAACGCAATTAGACATTGTTGTGACCAGAGCCGGCGCCAGGACAGTCGATTTAGGGGGGTCAAGCGTTTTTCAAGGAGTGCCCAAGTTTGAAATTAAGCACACAAGTCACTATTTCCAAAAGAGTAAGCTTGTTGATTGGGGGGGGGCAGGTCCTTCTGCCCCCCAGACCTCTTCATGCACTCTAGGGTTAAGCGAACTGATTGTTGTAAAAAAATCTCTTAACTATTTACCTGTTTTCTGTTAATTTGAGTCAAAAAAAATTTGAGTCAAAAAAATCCAAGCATAAACGTTAATTTGAGTCAAAAAAATCCAAGCACATTAGCTTATTTAGGTTGCTTTTCCGCACCTATCAAGAGAATGTTAAGTTCTTTGAGTGCATTGCAGATACAGTACATACTTTTTTTTCTCATTACTCAGCATTTAATGTACAGCTTGCCAGTTGTTGTGCAGTTGATCTAGCAAGTCATTGATTCATTTAAACTAGTGGTTTTCAATCTTTTTTATACAGCAAACCACTATCCGGTCCAACATAACCAAACGACCCTCTTCCAAAATTATGAGTTATTAAACACATGTGTTGCACTTGCGCATGCATAGTAGCAATAAAAATGGCTAACTAAAGTATTGTAATATCACCCTTTTAAAAGAAAGACCCAACAAATTTATGTGCATCATAGCAGCTGCGCTGATGAAATGGCTGGTGTTCGCCAGTGGCGTAGCGACAAATTTTAAAAGGAGGGGGGCCATGATTTCCACATTTCTTCAAGAAATATTTTTTCGACAGAACAAATTTGAAGCTGATTGAAAAACAAGAAAACCTCTAGGAGAGTCCGGGGGCATGCTTTCCCGGAAAAATTTTGAAAATTCACAAGAAGTAATGGCTATTTTAGTGCTTTTTGAATAATTTTCCGGCAACTTGTGTTTAAATTTTTTGACCGTAATTCTGAGTGCTTCGCCAAATATGATGCATTTTGTTCGCACACTTTCGACTATGGGTGCTTAAAAGCAGAATGAAGCCCAACGAAATTTGTTTTTAAAAAATAACGTTAATGTTTCTACACCCTACGCAGAAAAAAAATTTTTGCAAAACTTTTTAGTTTTTGAAATAATCAAATAATCCATTTCAACTCCGTCAGATTATGACGTACAAGTAGTCAAAAATAGGCAATTTTTCCCGTTTTTTTGAGAACTTGTACGTCATAATTTGACGGAGTTCAAACGGATTTTTTGATTATTTCAAAAACCAGAAAGTTTTGCCAAAAAAATTTTTAAAACAGATTTAAAAAGCGCCGAAAACATCTTTTAAATTTAGGTAGTCTTGAAAAAGACTGTTTTTGAACCAAACATTTTCGTCTCGCTCTCTTCAGGGTTCAACGCGAGAGTTATCATCAGCTTCATCGAAAAATCTGCAACAAAAAAGGAAAAAAGGGCTCTGATTGGTTGTTAAAAGACAGACGGATTGTGATTGGTCGAATATGGATGAATTTTAGAATCTAACTCAACTATCGGAGAATTTGGAGTGAGTAGACAAATTCCTTTTGACGGCACAGAATAGGTTTCAACGTTTTGATGAAAGTTGCCTCCAGCGCCCCCAAGTGGAAATTTGTTCTCGCTTTGGCTGAAACCGAAAACTGGTCAATATGATAATGAGAGGCGCAATCAGGATGTTGGATTAAGTGTAGACCAATATCTGAATCACAGTCTAGCTGATTGAGTGGAGTAGCAATTTTGCAGTTGCGTTTGGGAAGAACTTTGGTTGGATTTTCTTTATTTCGAATTGATTTTGGAATGTGTTGATTGATTCTATCTTGCAGTCGTAGGGATGTGCGACCCACGTACCGGCAATCACAGCGGCACACGTATTGGTATACGACCATACTTTGATGAGTGATGGGCACAGCATCCTTATAGATTGAAGGCAGAATCTTTCTGGTTTGGAAAATGACACGAGGATCGACGGCTCTAAAACAATTTTGAACGTTAGATTTTACCTGTTTTTCGAATTTACGAGAAATATTGCCAATCCAGGGTAGTTTTAGATACACAGGGCATTTCTTTGGTCCTTCTTTGGGCAGTAATTGAAAACGGGAAATTTTCTTGGAAATGCTGGAGTTGATTATTGTTTCAGGGTAACCATTATTCTTCAGAATGGAGCGAATGCAGTCCAGTTCTTGTTTAACTTTACCAGGTGAACAGATTACGAGGGCTCGATGAACTAACGTTTCGATTAGGTTCGTTTTGCGCTTGGAAGATGCAAAAGAATCCCAACGCATGTAGCGACCAGTGAATGTAGGTTTTCTGTATACTGATGTTTGAAATTGTATTTCGGATTTGTCAACTTTCACGTCGAGAAAAGAGAGTGCTTGATCGGCTTCTTTTTCCATGGTAAATTTCAAAGCTGGGTGTAATGAATTGAGAGCAAGAAAAAACTGGTCTGCATCCGCTTCTGTTCTAAAAATAGAAAAAGTATCGTCAACGTATCTAGTATAGAAAAAGGGCTCGTTTATAGTTTGAAACAACTTATTTTCATGGTAGCCAACGAAGATATTGGCTAGTGCAGGCCCGAGTGGACTACCCATTGCAACACCATCAATTTGCTTATACATAACGTTATTAAAGCTGACCTCAGCAGAGGTAGTAGCGATGTTCATCAGCTCAATAAAAATTTCTTTGGAAAACTGCGGAGGTGAAAGATCGCCATCATAGAGGGTGTCAGCACAAATTTGAATAGTTTCAGCCAAAGGTACATTAGTGAACAAACTTGAGATGTCGAAGGAACAGAGAAAGCAATCATCTGGGTCAAAAGTAAGCTGCTGCATTTTTTGAGCAAAAGAAAAAGAATCTTTGGTGCAATTGCTGGAAAATAGATCGTGAACTGGTTGAAGGGTCGCCGAAAGAAATTTAGCTAGTTCATGCTGAGCAGAGCCAATCATGGATAGGATGGGTCGGAGGGGAACACCATCTTTGTGCGTTTTAGGTAGTCCATACAGTCTGGGTCTTTGTGAACCAGAGGGCCGAATAGCTTCATAAACAGATCTAGTCAACGCTTCACTTTTCAGCAAGGTCAAGAGACGCCTTTGAATGCTTCCTTCAATCCTCGCTGTGTTGTCATGCGTGTCAACAGGTCCAATTTCTTGAAATTTCTGCGAATTCAAAATAACGTTCATTTTAGTCAAATAATCAGTTTTATTTAAAATAACTACTGTATTGCTCTTGTCTGCTTTGGTGATGACAATGTCAGCATTGTTACGTAATGACTTAATAGCTTCAAAGCATTCACGATGCATGTAAAAGTTTGACATGTCAATTGGAGTGCCACAAAAAGAATGAGCCAAATCTGTGAGCTTTGCTTTAAGAGCACAAAGACCTTCTTTGGATTTACTAGTGTGGTGAAACAGCTGACCCATTAACACTTCAAACTCGGCAAAAATCTTTTCACGATGGATGGTGGAAGGAGGAAGGCAGAAATCTAAACCATAGGCTAACACGAACTTTTCGGTGTCGGATAGTTCATAACTGGACAAGTTATAGATATTGTCACCAAAATTTGAGGGAACTGAACCGAATCGCTGTTTCAATAGCCAGTTGAGGTTGCGGAAATGCTTGGCTTGAATCCGATCTTGTTGAGTTTTCTCGATGTCAGCTAAGTAGCGGGAAAATCTAATCCAGTCAAAAAAAGAAAGAAATTTACAGGTGGCAGGCCAAATCTCTGAGAGCTTCAATTTTAGCTTTTTCAATTTGGCTTGATTTTTGCATATTTCATCATTAAGAAAAGCGCGCTCAATGGAGGGACTGTACTTCAATTTGGATTTTTCCATGCGCTTCATGATAAATTTGGGCGAAACACGCTTTAAAATGCATTCTTTTAAAAATTTAATAGAAAGATGGAGTCCTCTAATTTTGCCACGAATTTTGACCACATTATTCAATTCCTTCATTTGAGAATCATTGTACCTTCGGCGAAAATATACGAAAAGCTTTTTGGTGGTACAGAATTTCAAAACAGACGAGAAGAGCGAGCGAGACGAGAAGAGAGCGAGACGAAAATGTTTGGTTCAAAAACAGTCTTTTTCAAGACTACCTAAATTTAAAAGATGTTTTCGGCGCTTTTTAAATCTGTTTTGAAATTCTGTACCACCAAAAAGCTTTTCGTAAAAAAATTTTTCTGCGTAGAGTTTGAAAAAAGTAATGTTATTTTTTGAAAATAGATTTCGCTAGACTTCACCCTGCCTTTAACGCGTAAGGCTTATTGCTATCGAAGACAGACTCGGAAGAGGTTCGAAATTATGAATAAATTGCATACACCAAAAACATTTTGGAAAATGGCTGGTGGAAAGATGCATACTCCTCATCCTACCCCTCTGGATCCGCCTCTGGCCATAAGCTACAGAAACAATCAAAACAGTCTGGCATATTTCAGTCACTTGGCACCATTATTGTTGCTCTTTTTTAGTAAAAGGCAGAGTAAAAAGGGAGGCCATGGCCCAATGCCCCCCCTCCCCTAAATACGCTTCTGGGTGTTGTATTTTGGTGACAAGCTTGTCAATGCGTGACTCGGTAGTGGATAGAGCACGTGTCTGATCTAACTATGCTATTAGTTTATTCCTGGCCTTGATCTTTATTCCCAGTAATGCTGAGAAGCATGCCTCACACAGCCAGGTTGATGAATTTATTTTTATTTATTTAGTTGCGTATTTATCCTCCTACCGCGAAAAAGCGATCAAAGCGCTATACAAGCTCGCTTAGGAGGTGCCAGCCATCTGTCTACCACACCAAGATGGAGGAATCTCGCTGAGTGCCTTTCCCAACGGCACAACAAGTAAACTTGCCGGCTTGTTCTCCTCACTGTCCTTTTAAAGCTGAGCGTCTAGCAGTGAAGCTGTGAATACCAATTTTAAAGTCATTGGTTTGACCCGACTTCAAATGGAAAAAGATTGAAGGTTTAGGTTTCACTCAAGCCAGGTGATAGACTTGGTAAAGAAGAAAGCTAATTACATGGATTTAACGTGTAAAAACTGGGAAACACTTTTAAAAGTATACAAAAAGCTCACTGAAATCAGACATGTTTCAAATTTACGGTTATAACAATCAGATAAAGTTTAAGTGGCTGTGCACTGGGTTCCAGTACCATTTCCGAATGAAGCACTTTACGGTTATCTAGATTCTAGGAAAGGATCATGGTGCTATCTCCAGATGCGTGACAAAAGTTGATCAAAAAGATTTTCAAATGGTAATTCATTTATGTTTGAAATGAGAAAACACCAAACAACAGAAAAGCCCATTGGCAGCTACATACCGGTATATGTATTAGAATGGGAATTTTTAATCAAATATGCAGGACAAGAGCCTTTATGCGGAAAAACTGGTCGCAAAAGTGCTGAATGTGAAAAGACAGAAGAAAGAAAACAGTGGCTTAAGTTGTAAAAAATAAAAAACCTGAAAAAAATCTTGCTACTGGTTTCAAAATTCTAGCGAAAATTTGAATTCTCGCGATAAACAGGATACACCTACCGTATTACAGACTGAGAACAGCAAAACCCTAACTTATAACCGACAAATTCAAATAAGGATTGGTTTGATATAGTAGAAGAGGATGTGACGTGCAGGTCTTTTCATGAACGAGTAACCGAAGTGCACAAATGCCAGAGGTCATAGAACGAAACCCAAAAACATTCAGAGTGTGAAAACGCTAGAACGAAAATGCTTGAAACATGTCTTAAATGGCATGGCATTGCTCATTTTGCAACAAAATTGGCCAGTTCGATCCTGAAACGAAAAACTTTACGAGCACAAATTGCAAGTGTGAACAGGAAGTTAATGACATATGTTTTAATGGTAAATTAAAAATACTGTAGTTCCACGCGGGTTCCATTCCTGTCGATGTCTGGACTGCTACACAATGCTTGATAGATAAGACGTTTACGAAAGGAATGTCAAAGTCATTTTGATTGGTGGCATATTGAACAAATGCAGAAGTTGTGACAGTGTGTTAGTAAAGTGTGATTGTGATATGTCAAATGTACTCCCAGAAGACAATAAGAAACTCAAATGCAGAAACTCGATGTGCAAAATCCAAACAATAAACTGTAATTGTGGAAAGGTTGTAAATCAGGATTTTGAAAACAAATCTTTTTGGGACTACGAATGCGGTATGAATTTTCTTAAAAACGATGATATTGGAACCCTTAAATACGCTAAGTAGAAATTTGAGTTCATTTTCTTCTTCTACCTACGGTTCTGCGAATAAGTCTTCTCACTTTGAATCGTAATAGAATCAGCAGCTGGGCAAAACAAAAACCTATCTTTAACTAAATACGAGCAAGCAAAGTTGACATAAATCTTTTGCAAGAAACTTTTTCTACACCGAAAATCGAAAATCATTGGTCAAAAGAGTGGGGTAATACTGCTACTAGGAATTCCACCCAAAATACTGTAATTCTGAAGGTGTTGCAATCTTATAGTATCACAGTAATATCGTAGTTAAAAAAACGATACTAGATTCCAGTGGCATAATAATTGCCGCTGATTTGTCTATTTTTGGGGAAATTTTTCATGGAGTAAATATTTATGCTCCTGTAGGTGGGATCAATTCGCCAAATGATGAGCAAAATCGTTTTTGCAACTTTATTTGCGTGTGCAAATTACTTTTCAAGAATTCAAGAATTTACTTCGACAAACAAGAAACGCAGTGCCTAGAACTTGAACTCAGTATTTTAGGTCAATGACTTGGTTAATGGTAGACGAGTGGTATCAAAATTTCGTGAAGTAAAACAAGAAATTAAAAAATGTGATTTCCAAAAAAATTTGCCAGCTTTCAAAGTAAGTTCTCATGCCGAAAACCTTGATAACGGTTATAAATTCGATGCTTATGACACTTGTTCAGAAAGCTTAACGAAAATCGACAAAAGACCTGGGCTTACATTCACGCTCTGCAAGAGAAAATGTCAAACAATGATCTCCTTATAACCATGCCGCTTGAAAAACTAGGAATTGCAAAAAAAATTCATGAAAACTTATACTCATCGGCAAATACAGTATTAATGACGATTTTCAAGAAAAGTTTCTGAAATTTCATCTCAAATATAATAAGTGAAGAGCAAATGATATCTTGAGTGCTCCGGTAACCAAAGGTGAAATCGAATTTGCTTGAAGTAAAACCTAAAACAGGGAAACCCCCTGGACCAGATGGTTTAAGTGCTGAATTTTATAAATGATAATGGTTAATAATTGGTGACGACTTTACTAAAGTAGTAAACATCATAACAAACGTAACAAACGACATCATAACATATCATTACAACATCGTAACGTAACGACCACCAACACCAAATTGTACCTGGTATTTTTCAATGCGATATTAGTGATCATTTTCCGGGTTTTTTTTTTTTGCAAGATTGATATAAACCATAAAACCAGAATCACGAAAAAAAGGTATATCAGAGACTTAAGTAATTTTAAAATCGATTCTTATTCCCAAGAGTTAAATTTAATGATGCAAACTTACTAGCAAAACTTACCGCAAAACCGCAAACTTACTACAAAACCGCAAACTTACTACAAAACTTACTTACTACAAAACCGCAGACTTACTACAAAACTTACCTATTCCTAAGCGAGCTCGTATAGCGCATTGATCGCTTTCTCATGATAGGAGGATAAATATGCAACTAACTAACTAACTAACCTAGCTCGTTTAATTTAAACACAAATTATGAGCAAGCATTTCAAAAATTTGTTGACATTGTAAAATCCGTTGCTGATAAGGATAAGCAATAGCATGCTCCTTTAAGAATTGCCACTCGCACACAAAGCAAATTAAATAAAAAACCATGGATTACTAGAGGTTTGATGACCTCGATTTGTAAAAAGCAAAAATTATGTAAGACACATTTTTTGAAAGGAAGTGATAGTGAAAAAAATGTTACAGACAATATGCAAATAAGCTTAGCAAATTAAAATATATTTCGAAGAAAATTTATCTGAACAGAGAGCTTGAGGAAAATAAACATAACCCACGCAAAATTCGGAAAACTATTAACTCCCTTCTATACAACAAAACAAAATCTGTTGATTTTCTATCTGAAATTAAAGTTGACGAGAGTATAATCGATGACCCAACAGAAGTAGCAAACTGTCTGAACAAACACTTTTGTAGTGTCGGTAAAAAGCTAGCGCAGAAAGTACAAAATTTTAACGAAATATATTATGCAACGTACTTAAAAGACCCTGTATCGTCGTCCATATTTTTACATCCTACACAAGTATCGGAAGCGTATAACGCAATAATGTCTTTAAATTCTTACAAATCACCTGGATATGATAATATTCCAGTGTATTTCATACGAAGCGTAGCAGAAATACTAGCTTATCCACTTTCGATACTTGTAAACAAGGGTGGAAACCTGGCTACTTGGCGTTAGGGTGTCAGTTTCAATTTCGGTGTGTTGAAACCCAAATGTCAGGTTTCAGTTTTGGTTTGGTTTTACGGCTGTTGAAAAATCGGTTCCATTTCGGTTTCAGCTTTGCTTACGCGCAGCTTCGGTTTCTGGGTTTCAGTCTCGGTTTAAGTTTCATCCAAGAAAATTATTTTACTGTGAATACGAATTATTTAAATCCTCTATTTCTTGGCGTTTTTGCTTTATTACGATGATAAGTAGCAGCTCAGATGGGCGAGTTAGGCGAGCAATTGCTTCAGAAGTTGATGACTTGGGTATGGTTCTGAGTCTGGTGAAACCAAAGACTCAAAAATTAGTATTGACAGCTTCTCTATTCGACGCTCAGCGTTAAAGGAACTGTGCGGGTAAGGATGGTGATGACAATTTTTAAAACCTAATACCTTAGAAAATTTTGAACAGGTCGTAGTTTCAGTTTCGGTTTTGAAACGGTTTTGGTTCAAGTTTAGGTTTTCAAAATTTTGGCTAAGTAGGTGTCAGTTTCAGTTTGGGTTTCCAAAATTTCCTTTAAAACCGGGTTTTCAGATTTCGGTTTAGGTTTGAGTTTCCGCCCTTGCTTGTAAATCATTCTTTCGAGCTAGGCTACTTTCCCAACTGCCTAAAAACTGCCAAGATTATTCCTTTGTACAATAGTCTGTAAGCTGAAAATTCTACGAGCTTTAAAACAGGAGTTTGTTCCGAATTTCTAAGGGCTACTTTAAGAAAGAAAATTATTAAAGAGTATGGTCACACAAACTTTTTGTAAAAAGTTCTCCAAAAAATATCCTGCAGTATTTTAGTGATTTAACCTTCAAGAAATTGCGCATGAATACAAACGTTAGAGTTGAGTCGAGTGACGTGCAACACGCTTATCCAATGAAAAAAAAGAACACTTTAGGGCATTCCCCATATTTCCAAGGAAGCTGAACGCCAAAGCGATTGGCGATAATAGTAATCCGTAAGTATAGGTCCAAGTTAATCAAAGCAAATTTGGTTTGAATTGATTTTGATTCGAAGCCGTTTTGTAACTTACATTTTAAGACTTATATCAAGCTCAAAAAGTGATATGGGGCATAGTAGGCGACAGAGAAGATACTGATGGGGTTGGATAAAACAAATCTTTCGAAGTTCGTCGTTACTATTTGACCAAGCGTTCATTCCATATCAAGTCCCAGCAACTCTGAGGCCAAACATCTATCCTTTCACCACCTCAGTTCTAAGTAGTAAATTTAAAGTGCACTTCAATAAGCATTAATCCAAAAATCTAGACGCAAAGGTATGGCTGTGCATTTACTAGGTTGGATCTTGCGTTTTCGCAAGAGGTTTAATCAACGTAAATCAGTTCAGTTCAAATACATCTATTACTTGACATTGAAAATTTTATTTATTTACGGTATTTTATTTGTTTAAATCAGGCACAACGATGCGGTATGCATTCACAGAACACAAACATACCCAAAAAATAATAATACGGTACTGGTAATAATAATAACAAAAGCAAATTTAACGTGACTGAACCACAACATTGTTTTAACGTGACTGAAAATTTTACAGCGAACTAACACATCCGAATTAGCAATAATTCGTCGATAGAAACTATAAACACTCTTACGCATATGAGCATCAAAGGTGGAATATTGGCATTAACTTAACTCAATCATGTGCTGACATACCTTGGTATACCGTGTAATGAACGAAAAGCATTGTCACACGCGACTCGAATCTTGTTATTGCTTGACCTTAATTAATTACACTACAAATGAGCTAAGTACATATCCGCGCAAAATGTGACATTTTTTACTAGTTAAGATCATATATGGAATTGAGATCTAATGGTGTTAGCAGCACTATATAAATAAGAAGCTTGCCTGGTAATGTCAGCATCATTTTTATACTTTAATTACATCAGTAACAAATTTAATAGCACAGTTATCCAACTTGATGTTAGGTTGGAAGTCTAGTAAGCAAAGGAGAAGAAGAAAGCATACCCACAGTCTTATCAGGATTAAATTTAATTTCATGAGTCAGAGCATATTTCTCGCACACCTGCAGCATTTTGCGTAGTCCCTTAACACTCCCAAGAGAAGTTACAAAGGTCATCAGCAAACATTAGGTAATTTATTTATACGGTTACCAATGTAGCAACCAGCTCTGATCTGATTTAATGCAGAAGACAGGCTATTAGTATGTAGAGCATACAAATAAGGAATCAAAGTACCACCACGTCTTATGCAACGTTACTGAGCGTATAAAAGATAAAAAAACAAGTTCCCCATTTTACAACCATTTGTAATGTGACAACTAAAAACTAAGCAAACAAAACAGAGAGGGGCATTACGTTCAATTGAATTATGAAATTAAATATTGAGACTAACTTGATCCAAGCTTCCGACGAATTAACAAAGACAGAAAACACGGGACTAACTCGTTCATTATAATGGCCAACAACCTGTTTTAAAGCAAAAACACACAAGTCAGTACCATGCTTTTCTTTAAAGCCAAAGTGGTTGTCACACATAGAAAGAAAAGCAATTTAATAGAATCCAAAGTGACACGTAGAATGTTGGTTCATGTGCAGATGCTGACACATTTTCAAAATGAAATACTGGCACTGAAAAATTATCAGTCGTTATAAAATACTGCAAGAATCAAAAAATGCGTAAGGGCTAAACTACACAATAAATTCAGAGGTTAAGTTTACTTCCAATTAATGAACAATAAATCTGATCACACAAACCTCCATCAATAGTTCAAAAGGTTTCATTTGACTACTAGATCTTAATTCTCTTGAAGATGATATTATTTGGGAAATAGTGGGATCAGCATTTCCAATTCGTTTTCTGTGTTGTTGTAATCTTTTGTTGTCAATAAACCGCTTGTAAGAGACGTTCTGATAAGTAGATGTTCATTCTTAGACTATATCATTGTGCAAAACTTTTGGTTCGAAAAATAAGCATCAGCATTTTGAAAAACTCACTCCTTTTCTGTTTCCGTTAGGTTAAACTCTTTCCACTCATCACATTTGGTTTTCAAAGTTTTCAGCCGAATGGCCGTCAGCTCCTTGACAACACTGTTTGTACTGGTATCTAAACTCTCATAGTGAACTATGCACGTTTGACCAATAAGGCTAAACTGAAGATTACAATTGCTGTGTTGTAATGTTACAAAGCAAAATTCTGCAATAGTACGGTAATTAAACACAAGATACTGTTTAAAAATCACATTACCACCACACGCAAGCATAGAATAATCTGAATTAAACAACAATAACGGGTCTTGTCTAGAGTAAGCCGTCTGCGTAAGGCGATGAAAGGTGTGAACGGCTTACTCTAGATGAGACCCAACCTAACTACACTTATGGCCAACTAGTAGGGAGTACCGGCAATTGAAATGTGCTTTACACTTGCATTATATGGTAAACTAGCTGAAAAGTATATACTTTTTAGTTTCATTTAACATGCCCTTAAACAATTAAAAATGAACCCCGCAAAAGAACTGATAATCGGTACTGATACCTAAGCCTAGTACCGTACAAAACTTTTATTTTGCCAGTGACTTAAATCCCGGTATATATGTATATAAAATATAAAGGGTTTTCCAATGCTCTAGACACTTCCTTAAAAAAACACTGCTGGCAGTTTATCTAACAGCTTTAACAGTTTAAGGTGCCTTTCACCACCACATTTAGTTGGCAAATCTACTGGTTTAAAGTTGGATGTGGTAATGGTGAATAAGACTAAAGTGATTTTTTGATAAACCTACTAATAGAAATAGCATGATTTAACTGAATACACCTGAACAATGACCTACCAGTACCGGTATGATTGGCTTGCTCGTAGTCTAGAGAAGTTGCACAGTGTATCATTCGTAGGCAAGGTACACTAGCTACCTGGATTCCCTTGTCTTCCTGCTTATTCATTTTGTTCTTAATTTTAAACAGCATAAAAGTGGCCTTGATCGATTTAAGTTCGTTTCTGCTTTCTTTCAACCTAAGCTTAGTGTAATTGACTTCATATTCTTGCACTTTTGCAAGTCGAGTTGATTACTAGTTCCATAGAAACCAAAGGGAAACGCCCTAACTACACATTATTTCATTGGACAAGCGCTTTGTTACGTCGTTAAAACGTCATTGGTACAAACAAAAATGTTTGTATTCATCCGCATAGTTTAAAGTAAGATTGTAAAAATACTGCAGGAATTTAAGTGGAGAACTTTTAAATTTAAGTTATTCACACATTTTTGTACATAGTTGTTGAAAAAATAATTAGCCCCTCGCTAGCCGGAACGAAGTGACAAGTTACAGCTTTCAGCTTACAGACTACAAATCCGGAGACAAATCTTTACCTACAAATTATCGCCCTATCTCTATTCTAACGTGTTTTTCAAAAATTCTCGAAAAAATGATATATAGCAGATTAACGAATTTTATTGACAAGCACTCTGTCATTTTTTCCACACAATACATATTTCGAAAACATCACTCGACTTCACACGCTATTGCGGACGTTGTAACTCTGACTTATACCAGTTTTTTTTTTTATTTATTTATTTTTTTTATTATTATTATTTCTTTTTTCGTTGTTTATTAGCTCTTGCCATCTTGAGAGACCACCAGTTTCCTGAAACAGTCTTGCCCCCAGATTCGCAAACAACTTGATCTTGTCAATTTTATTACACAATCTCTGTACACACTCCTGCATGGAATGCATACTCATAGCGCATTGTTAAAATCCTAACAAAACTATTTCAATTACGAGATCAAATATTTTTTTTTCTCATTTGTGATAGTTGTCGTAAATCTGCGGTCATGCTGGACAGGATTTCTTTAGGTAGGTTTCTTTGCTTGTCTGGCTTTTTGTGGTTACTCTATGGTCTCAACGGCGCTTGGTATGGGGTTAGGTTGGGACTTTCTGTTCATTCTCGTTGCACTGTGACGACATTGAGTAACCTCGAAATGCCGTACACTGTTGTGGTTCCTACCATTGCACTATATCATAGCGGTGTTGGAGCTATGGTCTCTCCAGTGTCTTTTTATATCTCGCCGTCATATGTTTGCTTTTTGTTCTTTTTTACCCTATTTTAGATTAATCGGGTGTTGCGACCATGCCTACTAATCCCCTTATCTTCAAGTTTCACTCTCGCTAGCATGTTACAGCGTTGATCGTTTTGTCGCTTCTTCCCTTTTCTGCGTCCGTTTGTATTTGAAATCCTATATTGCTGTGTTAATTTATTTTGACGGTGCAGAAATAAAAAACACTACTACTACTAATATCAATAACCATGAATTTACTGGCTTGGTGTTCTTAGACTTAAAAAAAGCGTTCGATTCCGTTTCCCACTCAATTCTTTTACGCAAATTAAATCATTACGACATTCGAAGACAGGCACATAACCTGTTAAGTTCTTATCTTGAAGATCGAAAGCAATATGTCACAGACAACAACATCACTTCAACAACTGAATCTATTGAATATGGGGTACCTCAAGGCTCTACACTCGGGCCATTGTTATTTTTGATATATATAAATGATATTGTTAATAGTACATCTTCACTACCTAGGTTATTTGCTGACGATACTTGTCTCAACATCAACGCAGACTCACTTTCAAACCTTAAACTCATCATTAATTCGTAATTAAAAAAAATTTCAGAATGGGTCAATGCAAATCAATTAACTATTAATCCTACAAAATCGAACATACTTCTTGTCCCATCAAAACTTAATCGCGCGCCTAATAACATTATCGTTGCCATCAACTCTACTCCAATAGAAGTAGTTAAAGAAGCCCAGTATCTTGGACTAATAATTGATAACAAGTTAACCTTTGGATCACACATTGAATATTTAAAATCTAAACTTTCTCGGGCAGTTATCATAATATCAAAACTCAAACATTTTTTTCCTACGTCTGTACTTCTAAACTTTATTACGCGTTATTTCCTTCAAATATATTGTATGGGTTATTAATTTGGCATAATGCATTTGGCATAATTGTATGGGTTATCAATTTGGCATAATTGTATGCTAATAAAATATCCAGACTTCAAAACAAAGCCACAAAGCTGATTGCTAATTCAAAACGTGCTCCGATTTATGAAAAGCTTAAAATTTTGCGACTTCACGATCTTCACATCCATGAAACAGCGACATTCATGTATAAATTCCATAACAATAAACTACCTGTTTCTTTTTCGCAATATTTTAACCGAATTGCTGCAATTCATTCAGTTCGTACAAGAAGCAACACCTCTGGACTTACATACTATATTCCACAATACAAAACAACTCGTCTACAGCGCTCCCTGTAATATACTGGTGTGAAAATATGGAACAAAATACCTAACTCGATCAAAACTAAAAGTTACAGTCAGTTCTTAAAACAACTCAAATTATACCTACAAGGCAACTAAACATCTCATCTTTCTTTTATCTTTATTTATTTATTTTTCTATTTTTTTTGTTTTTTTTTCTTTATATTACAGCAGATCCTATACGAATCAGCAGAATAATGCACAGCAACTCAGAAAAAAGTTATTTTTTTTTATATTTTTATTTTTTTATAGCAAGGGTGGTTGCTTGACTCGAAGACCCTTACGCGGTCACTTCGCAGCTTCCCTGTTGCATTCATTGTAAACTTTTTTTTTCTTTTTCAATAATGTGTTATGTTTCGTTGTTGAACTATATTTTGCTCTTGTTTTTATTTACTATATTTGTTTAAAAATCGTATGAATGCAATGAAATAAAATGAATCTGTGAACGAAATTCTTTTGAGAGTATCCAAGTGCATTATTTGGCAGGCCTACTCAAAAATTCAGATTCAAAGCTTAGGATTTTTCGGACTACAGACCTGCTACGTCGCTTAATGTAGATTATAAGGTTGTCAGCAAAGTAATTAGTAATCGGTTGACGCAGTTGATGCCTATTTTACTACATCAAGCACAATTTGCTGTGATGATCATGATCATAAAGCGTATTTTGTTTCAATTGGTTTGCATAAAGCTTTTGATTGCGTTGAGCATATTTTTTTGCGCAAAATTACGAAGAAATTTGGTTTCGCCTCCTTTTTTGTGATCTTACCTTTAAAACGCTCATGCATCAGTAATTGTAAATGGATTTATAAGTGATTGTTTTGATGTTCATCCCGGGGTTCGACAAGGAGATCCATTACGTTTTTATCTTTTTTTTGCTTTTCTTGAAATCTTTACGCAAAATGGTAAATTTAGTACAGGTGCTAAGGAAACCTATTGTGCAAATTGTGATTAAAGCATGAAATTTGGTACAGTTGTTCAGAAAACCATAAGGATCATTTTCAGATGTGTGGCCACTTCGAATTCCACTCCGTGGCGTCATTATGACGTCATATTCATAAAACTACTTCAAAATGTGTTGCTTTTTTGTTTACCGTTAATAACTTGGTTTTAGAGGAATATTAGCTTTAAACAGACTTCAGTTCAACAGTGTGGGGCTGGAATATTTTCCCTGAAAGTAATGACGAGTACTCTGATGACGTCATTAGCCACAAGTTAATTGTATATAAGAAAAATTATCAAATTTTTCTACCCGGTTGAATGCTAACTTTCGCCAGTTCCGTTTTGAGTTAACTGAGTCGAAACAAATTTTTTTTGATGACGTTATTCATCATTGACGTCATCAGTAAGTAAATCTTTTACAGAAAACACTTAAACTTGAACTGTTGAAGGAATGTCGCATTAAGAACAGTCAAGACTCAAGCTTCGTGATGGAATCCAACCAGCATAGCATAGAAATACGGTCTATTAAAAACTGCAAAATATTTGCCAGGGCTACGAACTCGGGTCATGAATTGAAACTAAAAGCTTAATTTTTTTGTTAAACTCGACCTTGAAGTTGAAAAATAAAAGTGGCGGACTCGATTTCGCGTAACTCTGATAAGCGTGAGTTCTTTAGCTGAGTACTACGGAAAAACAATATTTATGGCTCCTGCGGCAGGCATAGCCTACCGTATCACAATTATAGTTAAGAATTAAGATCTTTTTGATATTTACTGCTACGATAAAGTCTGAAACATAAACACTTTGTTGATATTGAACTCAATCAAAAACTTTGAAAACTTAGAAGCAAAAACGTCTGATCTGGAGCTTGAAGGTGAACAAGCCCAGAGCTGGGCAAACTACGGCCCGCGGGCCGCATGCGGCTTGCGTGACTATTTTATGCGGCTCGCCGGCACTTGCAGAATGTGGGGTTCGAAATATGGATTAGAAATCGATATCGATATTCTCTATTTTTTCGTCATCGAATGCAAAAATTCTCTACTTTTTTTTTCATTATCGATTGGGATTTTCCCTACTTTTTTGCGTGGTAAATCGATATTAATTAATCGATACTTTTTTTCTGAATAAGTTCTTTCAAAAGTTTTTATTTTTTGTTATTTTTAGTATCTTATCTGTTTTTTGTGGTGTTTGCAGGTAAATATCTTTTTAAATCCGCATAAGAACAGTTAGCGTGCGGAAACTTCCGTATGCACTGTCATTTTTTATTTCATTCCAAAATAGAACACGAGAAAACGTTTGTTTAACGTTTGGTGGTATCGCTTTGTGGAAGGGTCTCGGCAGTCCAGGGCCAGATAGTCCAATGCAGTTGTGAGGCTAATAAAGTAGTTTTTAAATTTTTGTTCACCAGCTTTTTTTTAGTTGAAAGATTACATCTGATACTGGTAGGAATACTTTTGTGTTTCGAACATTGTAGAAAAGGTTTATAGTCAACAGCATTTGCAGTGGGCCAAGATCAAAGGTAAAAAGTATTTACGAGAAAAAGTGATATTTGATCTCGTTTATAGTGAAAAGGGAAAAGTGAGTAAGCCTTCTGGTATTTCTGTTTTAAACTGCCCATCATAATATGCTATGTATGGGGCGCCGTTTGGAAAAAAAACTATTCGTTCTGTGAACCATATTTTTTGGGCTTATTTAAACCATAGTTTGTCCGATATATACATTGGAAATATCGTAGGCTTCTTATATATCAGACAAACTGTACTCCAAGTCGGACCAAAATACACGCGCAAAATAAGTGAGACAAAATCGTTTTTTTCCGAACGGCGCGCCACACACCGTTTGGAAAAAACGATTTTGTGACCCATGTGTTTTGAGCTTATTTAGGCTATAATGAATCCGAGATATATCAAGGAAATATCCGACTTATATATCGGACAAATTGCACTCTAAATCGGACCAAAAAACACACGCAAATTAAGTCGGGTATTTCCGATTTATATATCGGACAAATTTGCCGTTTGGAAAAAAAACCTTACGTTTTGTGACCCATGTTTTTTGAGCTTATTTAGACCATAATTTGTCTGACATTAATGGGGCGCCGTTTGAAATAAAACTATAAGTTTTGTGAACGATGCTTTTTGAGTCTAAATAAGCTCAAAAAACATGGGTCACAAAACTTATATTTTTTTTTCCAAACGGCGAATTTTACCGATATATAAGTCGGAAATATCCGGTGACACGTCTCAGTGTAGCCGGCGCCCCATAGCTATGATACCGACATTCTCCACTTTGCCAAACCTGAAGCCAAGCCCCCCCATTAGCATTAACATATGTTGACGTTGTCGCTGTCAACTGAGTCAGAGAAAACTTTCTTAACCCTATCAAGACTGGGCTTTTTTGAGACCTTAGCTGCCTTTGTCATTTCTATTCAACTTCATATGCTATAGGCTAGTATGTTACTAAGTTGTAGCGGCAGCACCATAACTCATAAAAACCAATTTAAGTTGGCTTCTAAAACTAGCTGACCGTCTGCCGCATGACCAAGGATTCCATCGATCTGAAACCCAAAATAAGAACGACTGGGAAAATAATTAAACTGCCTGAGTATTACTGTATTATTAAGCTAAAGATACAACACCTTCCCATCTAGCATTGACAGCCTGAAGTGCTAACAATGCTTCATGCCTATCTATCAATCAATCAATTTTCTGGACCCGCTTATCCTTGGGGGGTCGCGGGGATGCCTATCTATACCTTTCTTTTTTGTGTCCGAATAAGATTGTGCTGCTTTTATGATGTCACAATAAAGCTTTGATGGTACGACAAAAAATAATGCAAGACATAAAACACAAAGAGCTGTTTATGAAGTCCAAATAAGACGTAATAAGGACGCAAGCCAAAAGTGAGGACATTTCTTAAACATAACTACAATAATACTTTCCAAGATGTAGACTCTCAAAATAAGGACAAATCTTTGAAATAAGGACGGTATGGAATTCCTGCGTATAACTGGTGCGTGAAGAATGCTCATTTTTATTAAATTCTAATTCTTAAGAACACTCTCTGCTTCCACAGAGCAAAGTTTACCGGACAAGGCAAATGTTTTACCTAAAATCGTTTTAACGCTTGAACTATTGGCTGTTTTTTGTGCGCTGCAGGGTAACCCAAAAAAACGGGCCCAAATTCTAATTATTTTAAATACACGGGGCCCGTTTTTTTTTTTGTCACCCTGGTATTAAGCGTCACAATAATAAATTAAAATGACAAACGGCCCAGCACAGTGTGACATGACATGGGAAAATGCTCGAAAAAAGCATTCAAGAAAATCATAAATCCATTTGGCAATAATCTGAACTTAAAACAACAATTGAAGTTTAAAGTAAGCCTTACTCAAACTCATAATATGCCATAAATTTGAACTTTTAGCGATCCGTTTGACAAGCCAATTTTAATCCATTTTGCTTGCGGAGTCGCACACCCCTAATGCTTTTGAGCAAAAATCATAGTAAACCTCAAATCTTCTAAACACCTCATTAAAAGCAAGGCCCATGAAATAGGAAGTTAATATTTGTGGTAAGATGTGAACCCATAATTTAGAATTTATCTTATTTGTGTGTCACGTGATCGTTAGTTGTCGCAGCTGCTGTGATTCTCAAGTGTCGCTTTGTTCTTGCATTTTCAGTTCCTTGTAATTGTTCCAATTTAGTTGTTGAAGTTGACAGTGTAAAGACACAGGAGTTTTGTTTAAGTTGTAAAATGTTACATGTGGTTATTTTTCAGATGTCAAAATTATAGTCTTTTAAAGCCTAATAAAGGTACTTAAATAATTAACTTCTTTGATGAATATTACAATATTGTTGCTAATAATTTATATTTCATAAAATGTGTACTTTTGATAGAAAAAAATTGTATGCTGTTGTTCATTCAGCAGATCTAAAAATTCGTTTACATACAAACGATTTTGCTTACAGTAGCCTACATTTCAAACAAGAGGAGCGCAATTGGAGTCCAGCATTTTTCAACCCCCCCCCCTCTTCCTCCCGTCAACACCTTTCTACATACACGCACACAAACAAATTAATCTTAAATCATAACACGTAGGCTACTAAAATCATTTCCAAGTAAAAAAAAAACGCCGCGGTGTTCAGGGCGGGCGGGGCCCCTGACCAGGCCTGGCCCCCCCCACCCCGGTCGGGGGATTCGGGGGGCGGTTCCGCCGGCCTTCGAATAGCTTATACACCGGACCACCTCGGCGGCTTAGCACCTAAAACAGCCAATACCGACTCTTCATGCAGTATAAATAAAGACAGCGACGTGGCCAGCGAAAAATTTAGGGGGTGCTGTACCCGGATTTAGGCAAATCATTATGGAAAAAGGTCTTTATTTTTACAAGGAAAAAAGGTGGGCCTCCTTCCCCCGACTACGCCACTGAGTAATGGTTAAAAAAACTGTGAAAAATATACAGTATGTGAAGCAGAACCGATGTAGAGAATACAAAAATAACACTCCTTAAAATGCTTCGCCGAAACGCTCTATTAATACTTTTGCAGGGCTGCCACTTACTGGAATCAATTGCAAAAACCTCAAAAAATTATCATAACATACAGAAGTGATTCAATGGCCATCTAAACTTTTCATACTTAATTTGATGAAATTTGAAAAACCGAAGGGGTCTTTTTTTGAGGACGCTATTGACAAACGACAAACTTTTTATCACTGATCGCCCCCCCCCCTCTTAATCCGGCTCTGGGCGTGTTTTCTACACTACAGTAGCATTTTTGAAATAACCCATGGATAGATTGATGAACATCTCGTGCACTGCCAAGGATGAATCTGTGGGACTTCATGTCTAGACCGCAAATAAATTCGAGGTAGGGCCACTTAAAGTTGCACGCTTTATTTCACGCCGTGAGAGCTTGTTAGTTGCTTTAGGTGTTGGCTTTTTTTGAACTTTGTTGGTTGACTAAAGATTCATTGTTACATCAGCTACTATGCTTGTAACCGCATTTCTTGACTTAGCATACTTTTCGCTCATTACATCTTGTAACGTCGTCAAAGACTGGGATTCGTTTCAGTTGTTTGCTGGTGAGATTGCTACACACATGTCTTTCATACCTGTCTTTACAATCTATACCCGTGACAGGTCTGCAAACTGGAACACGCCGAACTCGAAATTTTTTGCCGACTTTGAACTCGATGATGAACAACGATTTTGAGATTTTGTAATTAAATTTTTGATGTCATAATCACTTTTTTTTTCAATCATTTGTTAAAAATTTTGCATGATGTCGAAAGCAAGTTGGTTTTTGGTCCACTTAACACGGACATGTGGACCGGGTATTTTTTAAAGGGGGCAGTTGGCTCTATTTGCAAGGCCAAAAGCAATCCCCCATAAAACTCTGTCATAAACCCTTAATTTTATATATTTACCCATATAAATATGGTTGGAGGGTCACAGCAGAGTTGGTAGTACAAAATTTAAACTGGTGTTTCATTCGGGGATAGCCTACATCGCAAACAATTAAGTTTTTGGTAGTAGTATTATAATGAAAAAAAGATTTACGATTTTATGTCATGAATTTGACAAATCGTTTTGCAAAAGATTCTCGTATAATTGTATCACCGCATGTTATTTTGTAGCAGTGCCAATTGCGTGTAGCAGCTAAGAGTTGAAAAGGGTGTGGAAGTTTCTACACACAATAGCCTTTAAAGCAGTGTTGACCTGGTGAACTGAGCATAGTGATATAAATATTCTCAAGTAGCATCATGATAATAAAACAATAGCTATAAAGTTATTCATACAACATAATTGATTGATGAAACCAAGGGAACACGGTCGCAGCCTTAGAGAAAATACAATAGTTATGGAACTTTTTCCATACATTGTCTTTCTTCTGTGTCCAATAATAATAACAATTATATTTACGAACCGTGCATTCCTATAGCGCTGGCTCTTTTCTGACGGAAATTTACATCAAAAGCGTTTGACAAAAATAGAATTAAATATAGTAAATATAAATATGAAGTTTGCATTGGCAACAACAAGAATGCTATGATAGGTTTGAAAAACTTGATCACCGGTATTACTGCAATTTAAAGCATTTAAGTTTTGCCTAACACTAAATGTAGAGCGACAAATGAAAATAATATCAATACGCAATTTTTTTCCATTTTTATATTGCGAGGTTTATGCCTAAATTTGAGGTTCTATTCCGATCTTGGGATTAAAAACAGCTTATTCTTTTTATCAGCAAAAAGTGAGTTAGGTTTACTCTGAACTGCAATGTGAATGTGTTACCATCACAGTCACTTCACTCAATAGTAAGTTGCAAAAGGCAGAATTTTGTATGTATTTAGTTGCATGTTTATTCTCCTATCACAAAAAAGCAATCAAAGCGCTTTAACAAGCTCGCTTCGGAGTTGCCAGCCACACTAAGATGGGGGGAATCCCGTTAAGTGCTTTTTGCAACGGCACAGCAAGTACGCTCGGTGGTTTGTTCTCCACACTGTACTTTTAAAGCTGAGCGTCAAGCAGGGAAGCTGTGAATACCAATTTTAAAGTCATTGGTTGGATGCGACTCGACATCAAACCGAGTCTACAGCTCCAGAAGCGGACGCTCTTACTTCTTCGCCATCGGAGCTGTAAATACAGTAGTTTATAGTTTACTAAAAATTAAACTCAATTTTGTTTTATGCAGATTAGGTAGTAGTAGTTCATATGAAATTTTAAAACTTTTTCGACTTTACAACAATTTGTAGTATTGAAGGATAAAATAAGTATGCTGTCCTTTGCATTGTTTGTTATCGTCATTGCCCTGACATTTCCAGCAATTTGTAGAAACCAAGAATTGGTTTGTATTAAAAACTCCGAATCGTCAGATTCTGCAAGTGACTGTGTTTACAGAGGAAATGCGGGAGAAAAAGGGCAAAAAGGTGACACAGGAGAAGTTAACGATGATTTGGTTAAACAGCTTAGAGGTAAAATCAATTATGCAGTTTGATAACTTTTGCTGCAATTTACTGAGAATTTATAACTTGCAAAGAGCTCGTCTGACGAAGTGGTTCAAGTCACTGCTATCGTTTCGGGAGGTCTGGGGTTCGATTACTGGGCCGATCAAATCGGACATAGTGTCGCCAACGACTCGCCACACCTGCCACATTTCTTTGAAACTGTGTTGCTCAGACGCTAAGCTGCAAAGATGGGCACCGTCACTCGTTACATACTTCAGGGCAATGCCGCCAGTAGGCTACAATAAAGATTTGATTTGATTTTTTTTTACAACTTGTTGTAACACTCTATAGATCATATATTTTAGTTAATAGTTTTATAAACCATCCGGCAAAAGGAGTGGGTTTCAATTCAAACATGAGCTGCCCGATTATAACACTAATTTTAGTTTAGACTTTAGAAAGATTAAAGGTATTGTTTAGAAACAAGAATTATTATGCGATACTCACAAGACGCAGCAGTTACAATGACATAGCACAACAGTTGCTTGAGATTTGCTCATTAATGTCACTCTCAACAGGCCGGTTAGCTCGGTTGTTGAGACATTGGCATCGGTGCAGGAGATCTTGGGTTTGATTTCCAGGTCGGTCAAATCGACACAGTGTCGCCAACGGCTCGCCGCCGCTGCGATGTTTTTGCGAAGCAGTTTTGCCCTGTCGTTCGGCCGCGGAGATTATCATTATTATTATTGGCACATTAATTATCCTCCTATCACGAGAAAGCGATCAATGCGCTATACGAGCTCGCTTAGGAGTTGCCGGCCATCTGTTTACCACACCAAGATGGGGGAATCCCGTTAAGTGCCTTTCCCAACGGCACAACAAGTAAACTTGCCGGCTTGTTCTCCACACTGTTCCTTTAATGCTGAGCGTCAAGCAGGGAAGCTGTGAATACCAATGTTAAAGTCATTGGTTTGACCCGACTCGGAATCAAACCCGAGTCTGCAGCTCAAGAGACAGACGCTCTATACCGTACCACTCGGCCATCTGAGCTGTATTTAGATAAACTTACATCAATTTAAATTTCATCAATGTTGTAGTGCAAAAGTTTAAATTTACAGCTACGTTGGTCATCTGTTTGAATATAGCTATGGGCTTGCTTACCATTCTTTGAAAAAAACTTACAATCCATGCTCAGTAGCCATGTAGTTCAGCTCAGTAGCCTGCTTGTGATACGATACTATAAGCCGAGTGTTTAGAGCCGACAAGTCTTATTTCTGCCAATTAGGGTTCTACCTTATTTTCTGTAACTAGCATGCGTTAATCAATGGAGGGCAAACCCCCTTCATCGGGTGAAAATTAGTCTAAGATATGAAAAAAGCACATTGAGTTGGCCGAGTGGTTGGTGCGTAGAACTACGGAACTGGTTTCGCGGGTTCGACACTCAGCTGGGTCATCTTCCATGATGCATATACTTCATTTACATAAACACCCAAGATGCAATTATGTGGCTTAAAATAAGAAAATGAAACAATGAAAAAAGATATACAAACAGACTAATGAAATTGAACTGATGGCATGGACTACACTTGCTGTCAACAGCCAACACCCACAGCCAACACTCACCCCCTTGACGATTGCAGAAAAAAAGAAACCTTTCTTTTTTGAAACGAACCAACTTTTTTTCGAGCGGAGCTTGTCGCAATTGCTATCATGCTTTTTCTGTTCTGTCCAACTTTCTAATTTAATCTCGAAAAACTTTCACTACGATGCGATGCAACAATACTGGTAGTCCAACTTTTCTGATGTGTTTTGCTTGAACTGCATTTTTGTCATAGATGCTACTGCGAAGCACTTAATATGTAGGAGTTTCCTTAAATGCGGTGTATCTGCAGTAACTACGGCTGCACACAAAAATTGCTTCAAAAAATTGAATCAAATCTTCATTAAACTTACTCGTTTCGTTACACTCGCTGTAGTACCGAAGCATGGTAACGAGTGGCGGGGCCCGACCCGGCGGCTTAGCGTCTGAACAACGCAGCTGCGAAGAAACGTCGGAGCGGTGTCGAGCTGTTGGCTACAGTGCGTCCGATATGACCGGCTTGGGAATTGAACCTCAAACTTTCCGCATCGATAGCGACATCTTTGACAACTGCGCAATAATTAGCCGGTTTCTTGAAAAATTATTAAAATATAAAAAATTAAATTGATACTGCCGTAGTGCTAAGAATAAAATACAAATACAGCCAAGGAAGATCAGACCAACAAAAGATTTAAAGAGGCCCAGGGGCGAAACAGGAGGGGGGAGACAAAATTGTTTTTACGTACCGTAACTGTCTCAGGAGCTGGAGTGCTCCGTTTTTCAGACATCTCGATTATGTGTTTGAGAGTATCTGATGATATCGACGCTGTGATTTGGGTGAAAAATGCTACGACAATATTGACGCTATTTTTGGCCTTAAGCGCTTGATCAGGGATTCCTCTCGCACGCAATTAATTTTAGTTTAAAGATGTTTCGGTAGGAAGGGCAGTGTTTTCTCATGCTCCACTATCTTCACTTTTCCAGACAGTTATGGAAAAAACTTCCCCCTTTATAATGAGAGCATAAATTTTCTGGCCTCCCCCCCCCCCCCCGAAAAAAACTGTTTAATCTGCGCCTATTATTGACTATTTGTGACAGCAGGCTATTGTAGGTAACAACCAGCGCGAATTGACAATTTCCTTTTTACAAAATACCAAATTAATTTGACACTCAATAATTTGTTCTTATTCAAATAAAATAGATATGAAAAACTAATACAGGTACACCAAATAAAAGTCATAATTAACATAGCTTCATTACTGCAATTACAAAATTTGAACTCAGCTACGATACACTTATAATACATAACTGACTGAACCGGCGAACTATAATATTTTGTTTACATGTTATCGCTAGATTAATGTCTATGGCGTTAAGTGGATCTAAACGAAAAAGCAAAATAAGAAGCTACAATTAGAAGAAAGCTCAAAAAACATGCATTTCCATTGATAAAATCATCAGTTGAGAATAAATTAGAACAGTAAAAATTGGAATCTGACTCATCACGCGAGAGGAGTAAAAAATTTAAGTTAATGGAAGATACAAGCACAATTTCGATTTGAGAAAAAGCATCAAGCAGCAGCAAGGAAAAAACATTAACTTGATGACGCGCTTTTCTACTAAGCCAATTTCCTTGTTTTTATTTTCCTCATACAATCTTCAGAGGTACGAAAGCGGCCGTTACAAGCACGTTAGATCTGGGGTTCGATTCCCGGGCGGGTCAAATGAAAAAATCGGCCACGGCTGAGAAGCTTTTTGGGTGCTGCCCAGGTGCTCAGCCGCGGAGATGGGTCCCGCCACTCCTTACAGCTCTGATGGCCAAGTGGTAAGAAAGTCCGCCTCGGGAGCCGTAAACTTGGGTTTGATTCCAAGTCGGGTCAACCAAATACTTTAAAATTGGTATTCACAGCTTCCCTGTTTGACGCTCAGCATTAGAAGGACAGTGTGAAGAACAAGTTGGTTAGTTTACTTGTTGTGCCGTTAGGAAAGGCACTTAGCGGGATTCCCCCATCTTGGTGTGGTAGGCAGGTGGTCGGCAACTCCTAAGCGAGCTCGTATAGCGCATTGATAGCTTTCTTGTGATAGGAGGATAAATATGCAACCAAACTTAAGCAAAATTTTTTTTTATTTGTGTTGAAAGTCGTCAATCTCGTAATGAAAATTGTGTCACCGCTACTCGATAAATTTTGATTTGCAAACCAAGATGTCATAAGCTGTGACTAGCTCCATTTGTTTAACTAAAAAGTAGTTTCCGAATTGATTTTCTTGCGGTCTATGACTTTTAGCATTTGAGCCAGAAGCGGCTCGTCTAGAAGAGCTGCGGAGCTGCAGCACCCCCAAGAAAATCCCAACAAAAATTCATAAATTTCAATTATTTTTTTCAAATTTATCATTTAATGTTTATGTGCTATTGAAGTTTTCTTGAAAAAAAAAAGGGGGGGTGAGGGTGGACCCCCACCCCTTTTTTGAAAAACCAATAATATTTTTAATTTTTGATGAAATTGCTTAAAGTGGCGACACTTCTGCGAAATCTGCGGCTGAAATGGAAACATTAATTTACTCAGCGCCAACTCCCGCGCTTTCATGTTGCCATTTCAAAGCAAGTTAATACTTGATTGTTAGTTTTCTATTCGACTGACAATTGTTTGTCCCTGTAGTGCAATAACAAGATCAACATGAAACCAAATTATTTTTTAAAAGAAATAAATGTTATGGTTAGTGGCTTTCTCAGTAATGCCATGAATTTTGAAAACGTAGAAGGAAGCTTTGGTCGGAATGTACTTCTTTCTGCTATATTGCGATTCTGGATCTGCAGAAGCATTTTCCGACTTTGCAGCGACAATGCAGTTATATTACAACGGTACAATCATAGTTACGTAATAATGGCTACAATACGTTTGTTCGCTGAATGGCAGGTGAGATCTTTACAACCTGTTAACTGCTGCAGTTCAAATAGTTAAATTTACAGATCTAGGCCTAGTTGAAATAGTAGAAGCTGCAATTTAGACTAAACTTAAAAATCGCTGAGCTGCTTAGTTCCTACAGATGTACTTGCCCACATGGTCCAATGGTTTTACGAAAAGCTTCAATTGCGGATTTGCATTTGTGGGCTTACCGGTACTGAGTAGGGTATGGTATTCACGTGTAGCTACCCTAACTAAAATCAAATCTTCATTATATTCGCGGTATTACGCCGAAGCGTGTAACGAGTGGTGGAAACCATCTCCGCGGCTTAGCGCCTGGGCTACACAGCTTCGAAGAAACGTCGCAACGGAGGCGAGCCGTTGGCTACACTGTGCCGATTTGCTCAACCCGGGATTTAAACCCAAGACCTTTCGCTCCAATAGCGTGTGCGCAAAGCAACTGAGCTGACGGCCGGTCTTTAACTAATTTGGAAATAATACTAAGCACATACCACTGACTAGTAGACCTGTAGGTATAATTGAAGCTAGGTTTATTCGATATCTACCGGCACTGTAGGCCTACATTTAGGCCTATGTAAAAATTTTATTCAAAAACAATACCACAGGTCTCCCATTCGTGCTTGGTGTGATTATTGCAATAATTTTGTAATCGTCATTGTTGGTGGCTTGATGTAAAAACATTGATTTCACGTCATTTAGGTGTATTGTTTCACCTACTTTGTTGTTTGTCATGTTGTAAACGGCTCGTAATTGCTTATACTCGGTCGAGTTTGTTAAACAGCCAATTAAAGACGCAAAATTGAAATAGAATTCGATTAGAATTTTAACATAAGTTTGAGCCGTGCGCGTGACTGCTAAAAATCCGGTTAACTTTTGCAGATTCATAAACATGCTTTTAGACAGCTTTATCGCTTGCGTTAATATTTTTATAATGTGCTGTTATTCATGAATGAAATTATTCAAGCATTTTTGTCGAGTATCCTTTAATTACTAATTGTTGTTATTACCTAAAAAGTGACCAGAACATACAACGTACAGCACGTGAGGACGGTTGCTTTACGTGTGAAAAATGTTGCTGTTTGACGTTGAATATAATTCTTGCAGCACCCCAAGTTTTTACTTCACGAGCCGCCACTGATTTGAGCGATATAATTCGGATAATCAGAGAGGTTGATGATCACACGGGGTAGCATGTTAGTTGATGGATCACCCGGTTACATTACTTAACCTTTGGTTCTTAACGTTTTCACTTGCTGGCATCCCTTTTGAACCACCAAGCAATTCTCGCACCCCCATTTAGAATTGGAAAATATCGATGAAGACCAAAAAAATGTCTTCCCGTCTTCAGATGTCCTATAAAAGAGTAGGTGTAATTAACCTCAATGACACATTATCCTCGCACCTCCTAGGAACATTTTTCGCACCCCTGGTTAAAAAAACCAGCATTATCATTTTTAGTTGCATATTTATCCTCCTATCACGAGAAAGCGATCGATGCGCTATACGAGCTCGCGTAGGAGTTGCCACCCATCTGTCTACCACACCAAGATGGGGGAATCCCGCTAAGTGCCTTTCCTAACGGCACAACAAGTAAACTTGCCGGCTTGGCCTCCACACTGTCCCTTTAATGCTGAGCGTCAAGCAGGGAAGCTGTGAATACCAATGTTAAAGTCATTGGTTTGACCCGACTCGGAATCAAACCCGAGTCTGCAGCTCAAGAGACAGACGCTCTATACCACTCGGCCATCTGAGCTATTAAGACGCAGAATTACAAAATTAAGGCTAGAAGTTAGTCAAGTTAGGAAACGCAACGGTGACAAGTGCTTGCGGACTAACCTCAAAACTAATCCGCAATGACAAGTCCGCAACTCTTACTGTTGTGTGGTATCTATCCAACTCCGCTGGTTTTTTGTTATGAGTCCGCGAAGTGAATTATGAAGACTGTGTTCAAAATATCCCAGTAGACGAAGTGGTCAAAACTCAACATAACGTGGCCTCCGGATTTAAACTTTTAAAATCAGCATTTAATTTGAAAGCAGCATTTCTTGAAGCTCTCACAGATGTTTGCCATAGATTCGTTTGGCAAACATCGGTGAGAACATTGGCAAAATTGTATTTCCTACTTGTCATATCAGACAAATTGTACTCTAATTCGGACCAAAATACACGCGCAAAATAAGTCGGAAATTTCCAATTTATACATTATATCAGGCCAAGTTATATCAGGCAAGTTTATCTCTTTTAGCGGGACAAAATTGACCTGAAAAACAAGTCGGAAATTTGCAACTGATCCATCATCATCATATTTTATTTTCGAGATAAAGCAGAGAGAAAGAAAAAAGATACACAAAAATAACAAACAAGAGTTTAATATATACTAATTGAACAAAGGATTTAGAAAGTAAGAAACTATCTCGCAGGAGACTGCGAAGTGACCGGTAAGGGTCTTCGCGTCAAGCAGCCACCTGAAAGAAGATATAGATAAATTTTTTGGAAAAGTGTGCGACACTGGGCAACTAAATCAGCTATTTAGGACAAGATGGAAAAAATTTTTCAATTGATGCTATATTTTTCAATAAGTATATCTTTGAAATGTGCCTTGAACTTATTAAATGTCATATTTCGTATATTGGCAGGAATCAAATTCCAAATTTTAGAGCCTTGGTATTTGAAGAATTTTTGAGTGCGAAAAGTAGAAAATTTAGGAATATAAAGCCTATTTTGAGAGGATGATCTTGTATTGCGACCATGAATATCGCTCACGTTTTGAAAGAAAGAAGAGAAGGAAGAGGGCAAAGAATCGATAGAGTACTGATGCATTAGTTTTGCCATTTCATAAGCATAAAGGTCTGAAATATTTAAGATACGAAACTTATAGTAAATGGGTGTTATTGAGCTTCTATTCTTAGTATTGGATACAAGGCGAAGGGCTTTGTTCTGCAATATTTGCAATTTTTGGAGATGGAAGGAAAAGTGCAACCCCAAAGTGGAAGCCCATATATAAGATGAGGGTGAACTAAAGCATAATAGAGAAGCAGTAGAGTAGATGTGGGAAAGAAATAGCGCAGTCTGCTTAGTAGACCCACGCCTTTGGCTATTTTAGTTTCGATTACATGAAGGTGAGATCTGAAATTTAATTCACTGTCAAGGATTACACCAAGGTATTTGCAGGCATCATTGCATTCAATGCGAGAATCATTATAGTAAATTTGTAGATCAGGACACGGTGAGCGTAATTTGGAAGGAATGAAGAGACAGAGAGATTTAGCAGGGTTAATCTGTAGGGAATTAGCATCACACCAACGCTTTAGGCATTGGAGTTCTTGGTTACAACTTTCCGATAATGTAGAAGAGATGATGGGGGAAGTAATGACAAGGCAGGTGTCGTCTGCAAAAAGGCGAGGTTGGCAGGTTGTAGCATTGGGCAAGTCATTCACATAAACAAGAAATAAAAGCGGTCCGAGAATGGAACCCTGCGGTACTCCAATATTAATGGGCATTAAAGTAGATTTTTCATTATTTATAGCAACAAATTGGTGGCGAAAGGAAAGATAACTATCTATTAAATCATAAGCAGGGCCACGAATACCATGGTGATAGATTTTGTGCATCAGTTTTTTATGGGAAACAGTGTCAAAAGCTTTCCTAAGATCCATCAAAAGAAAAGCTGTTGACTGTTTATTTTGGATTGCGTCATAGCTAAGAGAAGTGACATCGAGCAAGGTATGTATCACGCTGTGCTTTTGACGAAAACCATATTGATATTTATACAAAATTTCATGACGTTCAAAGAAATTTACGAATCTAGTTTTAATAAGTTTTTCCAAGATCTTAGATAAATTTGGAAGGAGAGAAATTGGCCTATAGTTCGAAACCTGATCTTTTTTTCCGGATTTAAAGATTGGAATAACTTTGGCAATTTTAAATATTTGTGGGAAAATACCTCGCTCGAGAGCGTAATTATAATAGACAGTCAGTACAGGAGCTAGAACTATATTTCCAAGGCGTAAAAAATAAGCAGAAATGTCGTCGTATCCACAAGCTTTACATGGGTGAAGGGAATTGATAATGTTAAAGATTTCAACAGGTTGTGTGAGTTCAAGGTAAATTGATATAACAAGTCGCTTGTATATTGTATATTGTATATTGGAAATTAACAAATTACCCTTGTATATTGGAAATTAACAACTTGTATATTGGAAATTTCCGACTTGCCATATCAAACAAATTGCACTCTAATTTTAATTTCCGGCTTGTCATATCAGACAAATTGTACTCTAATTTGGACCAAAATACATGCATATTGGAAATTAACAACTTGTATATTGGAAATTTCCGACTTGCCATATCAGACAAATTGTATTCTAATTTGGACCAAAATACATGCGCAAAATAAGTCGAAAATTTCTAACTTATAGATCGGAAATTTTCGACTTGTTATATCAGGCAAGTTCATCTCTTTTGATGGAACAAAATTAACCTGAAAAACAAGTCGGAAATTTCCAACTTATATATCGGAAATTTCCGACTTGTCATATCAGACAAATTGTACTCTAATTCGGACCAAAATACACGCGCAAAATAAGTCGGAAATTTCCAACTAATAGATCGGAAATTTCCGACTTGTTATATCAGGCAAGTTCATCTCTTTTAGTGGGACAAAATTGACCTGAAAAACAAGTCGGAAATTTCCAACTTATATATTGGAAATCAGTGGTGTAAAGTAACAAAGTAGTTTTACTTAAGTAGACTACTTAAGTATTATCGTTTGGTAACTAGTACTTACTTAAGTGATTTAAATTTCGACTACTTGTGCTTTTACTCATGTATTTCAATCAGAAAGTAACGCTACATAAGTGGCTCTAAAAATGATAAGAAGTTAATATTAAGCAATGTATCACGCAAATGAGAAATAATCGTGCTTCACTTTTATATTTTCGTCAAATAAATGTGCTAATTGTCGTAAATATACTTAAGCATCGGCAAAATATATGTCAAGTTTGGAAGTGAATTTTGTCAAAGTATCTTTTGTCTTTTGTCAAAGAAGTATCTTTTGTCAAAGCTCAGCTTTATGGCCTAGGTTGTGCAAACGCTACTTTTTACTTAAGTAGCTTCAAATTGCTGGTACTTTTTACTTTTACTTGGTTACTTTTTACGTCCCCTACTTTCTACTCTACTTTAAGTAGTTTCCGCCATCAGTAACAATACTTTTACTTTACTAGATTTCTGGACTACTTTTTACCCCACTGTGGGAAATTTCCGACTTGCGATATCAAACAAATTGTACTCTAATTCGGACCAAAATACACGCGCAAAATAAGTCGGAAATTTCTAATATACATAAGTTGGAAATTTCCGACTTGTTATATCAGGTAAATACATTTCTTTTAGTAGAACAAAATTGACCTGAAAAACAAGTCGGAAATTTCCAACTTATATATTGGAAATTTCCGACTTGTGATATCAGACAAATTGTACTTTAATTCGGACCAAAATACACGCGCAAAATAAGTCGGAAATTTCCAATATATAAGTCGGAAAGTTGGAAATTTCCGACTTGTTTTTCAGGTCAATTTTGTCTCACTAAGAGAGATGAATTTGCCTGATGTAACAAGTCGGAAATTATAAAAGTTGGAAATTTCCGACTTGTTTTTCAGGTCAATTTTGTCTCTCTAAAAGAGATGAATTTGTCTAATGTAACAAGTCGGAAATTTCTGATCTATAAGTTAAAAATTTCCAACTTATTTTGCGCGTGTATTTTGGCTCAACTTAAAGTACAATTTGTCTGATAAATAAGTCACATAAGTTATAAGTTGGACATTTTTTGCTCTAAATTGACTGAAAAAACATGTGTTACAAAACATATAATTTTTTTCCAAACGGCGCGCCATAACTTTTCCAATTTTGTAAGTAGTTCAAAAGCAAATCATTCAAAGAAAAACTCTGATATCAATTTGTTATCAGCAAGCTCTATATTTTGACTCGACTTATTGCTAAATAAGCGAAGCTTTTACCAACGGCCAAACAAAAGCTTACAGCTAGAACTGCAATTTGTCAAACCACGGGAGGGAGTTAAACCGTGCAATAAAAGCGTTGTGATCGTAAATTAATCATTAAAACAGAGAAAGCGACGGAAAGGCAATTTTAAAATAAGATTAATTCATAAAGAGGAGGTAGATACGTTTGCAAAATATCTTTCAAAACACTGCCTGTTTTTGTACGCTACAGGACTACGGTAGCAGAATTTTTTGAGCTGCACGACGGTAACCAGAAGCATGATACATAACAGTATTACAGTAAGGCGCCAATTTGATGAATTTTTGTCGCGAAAATTTAGGTCTGGCCAAGCATTTTGTTCAGTTGGGGCTTGATTTTCTACCTTAGTTTTTGTTGAACACAGATGACGAAAGTTTGCATTTTGGCCATTGCCTAGCCTGGCGCGTGACGCAAAAGTCGTGGAAACGGAAATCCAAGCCCAGCTTATTTTTCCCAGATGTAATAGCATTCATTTCGACGCGGCGTCGTTGCTATCACAACAGTCGCAGCAGATCACAGCGGTCGCAACGCAAGCGCTCGCGCGCAGTGTGCACAGTTGCTTGATTTTGCCGCTGAAATTGTAGACGCAGGTCGTTTGAATTTTGGGGATTTTTCATCGCAGACGCAATCGCTAGCCTGTGTGCAGCCGCCTTTACACAGAATGCGATTTTCATCCGATTTTGCATTTCATGCATATTTGTGCGATTTTTGATAAACGAATTTGACGGATATGTCTTCACACAAAACGCGATTACGTCCGATTTTGCATCTACGTACCCTAGTTTTAAATCTACGCACGTATTTTAATACATTTTCGTATGTAATTTACTTACGTAAATTGCATCGTATTTTGTGAAAAGCCTGTGTAAAACCTCTAAATCAATTTCTGGTCGAAAGGATTCCATCGATCTGGAACTCAAAATAAGGACGACTGGAAAATAATGATTAAACTGCCTGGGTATTAATGAGCTACCAGACAGCCCAGGGCTGGCGCCAAGAGGGGACCAGAGGGAGCCTGGCCCCCCAATTAGCATGTTTGGCCCCCCAATCAACAAGCTTACTCTTTTGAAGACAGCAGCTTTTAAGCTTAATTTTAAACTTAGCCTCCCCCCCCTAAGAAACGCTTGGCCCCCATAAGTCGAATGCTCTGCCGCCGGCTCTGAGACAGCCTGAAGTGCTAACAATCTTCATGCCTATTGTGCCTTGCTTCTTTGTATTCCAAACAAGATTGTGTTGCGTTTATGATGTCACAATAAAACTTTCACGGTAAGACAAAAAAATAAAGCGAGACAAACAACACAAAGCGTGGTTCATGAAGTCCAAACAAGACAAAATAAGAACGCAAGCCAAAAATAAGTACATTTCCAAACTAAGCACAATAATATTTTCCAAGATGAATGCTCATTCTCAAAATATGGACAAACCTTTGAAATAAGGACGGTATTGAATCCCTGCGTATAACTGGTGCTTGAAGAATAGGCTACCTTATTAAATTCTAATTCTCAACACTCCTGATTCCACAGAGCAAAGTTTACCGGACTATTGGCAAATGTTTTACCTAAAATCGTTTTAACACTTGAACTATTGGCTGTTTTTGTGCGCTATTAAGCGTCACAATAATTAAAATTAATGACAAACGGCCAGCACAGTGTGACATGACATGGGAAAAAAGCAGGAGGAAAGTATGTAAGAAAATCATCAATCCATTTGGCAGTAACCGTTACTTAAAAGAACAATTATCGAAGTTTAAAGTAGGCGTTACTTGAAGCAATAATATGTCATAAATCTGAACTTTTAGCGATCCGTTTGACGACCCAACTTTGATCCATTTTGCTTGCGGACTCTCACACCCCTAATGCTTTTGAGCAAAAACATGGTAAACCTACAAGCTTCTAAATACCTACCATGTACGACCTCATTCGAAACAAGGCGCGTGAAATGGGAAGTTAATATTGTTGCTATAACTTACATTTGATAAAATGTGCATTTTTGACATAGGAAAATTATGCTTTCGTTCATTCAACCGATCAAAAAAATCGTTTACATACAAGCGTTTTTGACTGCAGTAGCCTACATTTCAAACAAGAGCGGCGCAATTAGAGTCTAACGTTTTTCAACCCCTCCCCCCCATCAGCACCTTTCTGCACACACGCACACAAACAAATTAATGTAGCGTCGTAACACGTATTAAAATCATTTCCACGTAAGAAAACGCTGCGGTGTTCAGGGCGGGGCCCCTGACCAGGCCTGAGCTCCCCCCGGCCAGGGGGTTCGGGGGCTGGTTTCACCGGTCCTGCCCCTAGACTAGAAGATGAGGAAGGGCCAAACAAGAAGTAGCAAAGATCGGCACGTTGCCTACCTCTAAGATATTTGACTACAACTTATCGATTAAATATTCTCGCTTAGCGCAATGTGCTTTTCCGACTCCGCAAAAATCACTGCGCTACTGAATTCACCACAAGCCCTTATTTCACACGACCAATAATTCTTGAATTGAGTAAATTGCTATATTTTGCAGCAAATTTGACCGAAGCATTAGCTCGTGGATACCTCACTATGGAAAATGGATGGATCGCTCCGTTTAACGGCTATCAATATAAAAAGAGTCAAGGAAGGCAATCATGGAGTGAAAGCCGAACTGTTTGCCAGCAATGGGGAGGAGATCTTGCTCAATATGGAGTTCGAGATGTGGCAACTAGAATGTAACAGAAAAGTTTAATTTGGCTACTTTATATTAATTTTTAAAAATATGATAGTGTAGTATATTATACACATCATGGAAGATGAGCTAGCTGAGCATCAAACCCGTGAAACCAGTTTTGCAGCCCAGTGCACAACCACTCGACCAACTTCTACTTGAAAATAACAATATAAAAACGATTTTTGGGCCATCTGGCGGCGAAGTGTCGTTCGATATGCCCGATACGTTTCCACGCTATTTTAATGCATGTCAACAAGGCGTTTTGCAAGATACTGTGTATCTTGTATCTTACAGCTTTTCGAATAAAACAGCTGCATATTTGATGAAAACCTGAGCACTAATCACTGAAGAATCAGTTTTCTCTATCTACAACCGTTTTGCTACAATACTATCTACAACTCATTTAAAAATTTTGCACAGTTTCAATGTTGTATATAAAAAAGTTCTGTGGTTGTTTTTTTGCGTCTGCTGTGTTTGCCGTCAGATAAAAGTTAAGTTGAATTTATAGGTGCTGAAATTTATCCCTAATATTTTTGATGTGGTAGAATCTGTAAAAGTTCACTAAGCGAAATGCTAGACTTCTCAAAAATTGAGGTAGTTTTGAAAACTGTTGAAATTAACCAACATTAGCCTCCTGCTCCATTTGTATGATTGTTAATGCTTACATACTTTTCAGTATTCTTCATCGCGGACTTTCCCTGCATGGAGATCATTGGATAGGACTGAGTGATTTAGCGAGTGAAGGAACGTGGAGTTGGTTGAGTGGCAATACAGCAAACGTTGACGATGGATCGTTTTGGGAGCCTAGCAGGCCACTTACTCATGGTCACTATCCTGATATCAACGATTGCGCAACTGCGTTTTTTAGCGATGGTCATCGAAAGAATTTATTTGTTGTGGATTGGGAATGTAGCGCAGCATTTTTTGCTCTGTGTGAGAAACCGGTTTGAGATGAAAAGTTTATAGCTTGCCACTTCTGGACGAGGCCTAAGCTGTTTTGTAAATGCGTTAGTTCTCTTCGTTTGATGTAAAGCTAATATAACAAATATATACTGTACATATGCACTAATAACAGCGTGTGCTACCAGTGTAGCATATTTCGTATTCTGCTAGGGTGCTGCATTTGTCACTTGAACGTTCAGAAGAAAATAATAACCATGTCTCGCACAGGGACGCAAGGTTTTTGTACGAAATACTGCCACAGCGCTATCCTTGCTCGTGAAATGATAACTGACATCATATATTCGGTTTTAAGTAAACTGGCTTACCCAGCGTTTCCCAAACTTTTCTTGAATATTGCCCTCTTGAACAACTTACTAATTATTAAACGCTCTTTTGACAAAAAATTTGAGTTCCATTTCCGATAATCACAACTTAAAGCGGCGTTTAACTCTACTGAGAAGGATGAGCTTGGTGCAATTTCGTCAGCTTCTTGACATCCGGTTCGATTTTAGTCAGAAACAGTCCTAAATTTCTCCGTCTCACTGTGTCGAGGCGGTTTCTTCCGTTATCCAGAAACGCTGTGACGGCACTGAATGCACGCCTTAAGTATCAGCTAGGAAATGCAACGAAAAAATCGTTACCCGATCCCACACGTAATAATGTTTCACTTTAATTCCACTTTGTAGCCAAAGTACGTGATAAGAGACACTGAATTTTGGATGGAGTTCAAATCCACTTCGCAAGTAAGTTCCTCTGCAAGAATCTTCAGCTCAAAAATATTAATGAATGGGTCGGTTACTCAGTCAGGAATCCCCAATTGAAATACATCCTGGAATTTCACTTTCATGTCTTCATGCAATTCCTGAATATGCTTGCTGTACGTCTCAACATCAACATTAGAAATGCCATTGTTGCTGGTATGAACTTGTTGCAAGTAAAGCAGGAAAACTGGAAGATTTCGCGTCTAGCTAAATTTTGCTGATACAACGCAAGCTTTTTTTTGAACTCAGACAGTGCTGATTTTAGTTTGATTAGATTGACCTCGTTGCCTTGAAGGGATAAACTCAATGCGTTAAATTTGGCAAATATATTTAACAGGTATTGATTCTAATGAGATCTTAGGCTGAACTTTTCTGCTGGCGTTGGTTAATGCAACTAATTCGCTCTCACTCACGTGAGAAATCATCAATTCTAACTTGATGCAATGGTTCAAAAAATAGTATAGTACAGATTTAGGAACATTTAACTTCATGCATTAATCTAAAAAAAAATTAAAGAACATTTAACAATAAGTTTAGATTATGGAACAAACTGGCAGAGCTACGCCCTCTAATCTAGAATTTAACAGTTCAAATTTGTCCAATTTATTTGAGCACTTATATACCAGAGATGAGTTCGCAATATAAAGAATTCTACAGCGAAAAACACGTGTTCAGAAAAAATTACTAATTTCCTCGAAGTTTGCCAGAAAACTCTACAAAAAATTTGGGAAATGATTTAAGGCCAATTAAGAAAAACACAATCACCGAGCGTTTGAAACAACCTCCGACAAAACCGGTAAAACACAGTTGAGGGTTTAAACAATAAAAAAAAAAAACGAAATGAACTTCTACTAGGCCAACCTAAACAAGACACGCAGTATAACATGAAAAATATACTGCACAAACATTTCATAACATCACCTTCTATAACCGGTAAAGGGTAATCTTATCCCCACAGCATACAGAACTCCCGGGGCGACCCACTGGCACCTGAAACTTAAATAATATGAATAATTAAATTTATTCAACAGAGGAATCCTCCAACAGAGAAAGAAGATATCTGAAAACAAAAACAAACATAAGGCTTAAACCAACAACTCCAGAAGGCACCAGTATCTTATGTCTCTAATGTAAGTCCTCCGATTTGGAAGAATAACCTCCACCCGTCTTATTAAGCCTTGTTGTCCAGAAACACTTTTTTCACACGAGCGCGAGGCCATTGATTTCATGCTACATTACTTTCTTTCAGTAAAACCAACCAAGTCACCCACCGATACATTCGTCATTTTACCAGTCCACTTATGACGCCTTTGCAAAGTTGGTAAATAAAACAAGCGCCAACGCCTCCAAAAATCGTCTGCCATTCGTTGGACCGTCCTCTACGAACGACGCAAGCCATCAGCTTCAAGGAATTGACCGAGAGGGAGGAAGGTTCTAGACATAAACTGAGGATTGACATTGGAGACAAATATCCAAAGTCATCCGGGTCATCGGTCAAAGCCGTTAGTGGACGGCTACTTAGGATAGCCTCCACTTCCTTCACGTAGGTCAAAAATTCTTACTCATTCAGGGTGCGATAACTGATGTCAGCATATACAGAATGAAGCATTATTTTAGTTTCACGTACCATGACCTCCCACACGCCTGATTGATGCGGACTTTGTGGCGGCGAAAACGTCCAATCTACTTCACGCGGTGCCACAGTGTTAACCAGCTTTCGTTCATCTATCTTTTGAACAGAATCCTTAATTTCGTTGTGGGCTCCCACAAAATTGGTACCTTGGTCGCTCCAAAATTTTTTTGTTGAAAAACCTCTACTGGCCAGAAATCGATTAAGCGCACACAAAAACGAATCGGTTGTTAAAGAATTACAAATTTTCAAATGGACAGCCCTCGTAGCAAAACACGTAAACAAACAGCCGTACCGCTTGATTTTTTTCCTGGACCTCGATTGACCAAAATTAACAAAAACAAATTCCGGACCCCAAAAATCAACTCCAGTGACTTCAAAAGGTCTTCCACCAAACGTAATCCGTTCTATGGGAAGCAGTGCCATTAGCTGTTTACCCTCTCGCGCCCGACGAAAATCACAAAACACACAGTCTTTCAAGTAAAACCTAACGGCTGAAACACTATTTGCAATCCAAAATTTTTGACGAATCCCACCAAGAACTCGGCTGTAACCGGAATGTTGCAGCATTTTGTGATAAAAAACGATAATTAACCTGGTAAGATTGCTCCGCTTTGGCAGCAAAACCGGGTGTTTGACATTGTAATCATGCGAAGACCTTTGAAGGCGCCCACCCACGCGAACGACACCTTCAGAATCCAATAAAGGTGACAACTTCTTAAAAGCCCTTAACTTACTTTTACAATCCCTTACGAGCGTACCATCAATGAGGTATTTAACCAAATTTTCAAAATCGAGAGATTGAACAACACGGCAAATATCAAGTTCAGCATTTTTTAACTCTTTGTGGTATTGAAGTACGCCAAGCTCGTCCGCTGAAACTTCACCTTTAGAAACAGCTGTAGCCCATTGATCAACAGCTGAACGAAAATCCCGCTTTGCCTTTCTAAAACCACGATCACTAGAGCTTGAATCTCCCATAATTTCGAAGATGATTCAAAGTAAGAAATCAAAAACTTGTAATCAGCCAGAATTAAGCTCCGCTGGCAAACGATTTTTTGAAAATTTGATTCTAGTAAGATCTTAGGCTAAACTTTTCTGCTGGCATTGGTCAATGCAACTAATTTGCTCAGCGCCATTGCCTAGTGGTCAGAGCGTTCGCCTTGGAAGCTGGTAGGCTGGCTTCTATTCTCAGTCGGGTCAAACCAAAGACTTTAGAAATAGTATCTGCTGTTACACTTGCTAAACGCTCAGCAATTAAGTGTAGCGCGGAGGATGAAATGAACAGCGAACAAAATACGTCAGTGAATTATTGACAAAATTTAGTCCTGGCGCTAAAGGACCCCAGTAGTTATAAAGCATCATAAAACCACACAACATTTCATTTCAACTCACAACATGAGAAATCATCTAATTTCACTTGATTCAATTTTAATTTGCACAGATTTAGGTGGTTCAAAAAACCTCATGCATTAATCTAAAAAAAATTAAAGAACATTTAACAATAAGTTTAGATTATGGAACAAACTGGCGGAGCTTCGCCCTTTAATCTAGAATTTAACAGTTTAAATTTGTCCAATTTATTTGAGCACTTATATACCAGAGACGAGTTCGCAATATAAAGAATTCTACAGCGAAAAACGAGTTCAGAGAAGATTACTAATTTCCTCGAAGTTTGCCAGAAAACTCTACAAAAAATTTGGGAAATGACTTAGGGCCAATTAAGGAAAACACAATCACCTAAAACCTTCGAAACAGGTATGCTATATCATTTTTCACACCAACAACTTCTTTCGCAAGGCCAGGGTCACAGCTTTGTAGGAATTCCATGACAGTATCTAGCAATGAGTAAAATTGTGCAAGGCAGTTTCTCTTGAAAAGCCATCTTACTTCGGCGTGGAGAAGCAAAAGCGTAAAAGCCTCGCCATTTTCATTGCACATTTGCTTAAACAAGCGTGTGTTCAGCGTGTGGGCTTTAATATTACCAAGCACCTTGATGACTGTCTTCAAGGAAAGGCTAACACGACCGCTCATATTCCTGGCCACCAAATGCTACCGATGAATGACAGAGTGAAACCGCTGTTCTACGCAATACATTCTTTCAACAGCTCGACTTTGGGTGTTGCAACCAGCGTGTGATTCAACCGGAGACAAAGCGAAATCACAAGTTTACCGTAACAAAAGCAAAAAACTATCCTAGAGTGCTCTAAATAACAACAGCACAAGTATTTAGGGGGCACTGGTTTTGTTACTGCCCAATTTATTCTCAGCGCCCTCAAATCGCCCATTTGGAAGCCGTATCCCCTTAAGAGAGTTGCAAACGCCCCCGCCCCCCCAGGGGGGCGCTGGTGTCCACTTTGGGAACTACTGGGCTAACTCATTCTCCGGAACAGGCACATTAAAATACATGTACGAAAAACAATGCAATTATGCAAGGCTTGATCTACACATCGAAATGCAACACTTTTCGCATAAAGAAATGCAACTTTGATCCAACTTAGAAGTAGCAATTTGACCTATCATTTGCATTATTAAAATTTAAAAAAAAGTTTTTCATGTTTCTATCGTAACTTAACCACTTTGCCTGGAACAAAGCGTTAGTATGCTGCTTTTGACAAAAAGTGAAAAAAAAATACAATATAACCCTACGCGGCTAGTCGACGCCCGCCTTAAGAAAAACAACCACTCCATGCTTTTTCGACCTTGTTCTGAAGGGACAGTGTTGAAAACAAGCCGGCAAGTTTACTTGTTGTGCCGTAGGAAAAAGCACTCAGCGGGCTTCCCCCGTCTTGGTATGGTAGACAGATGGCTGGCAATTCCTAAGCGAGCTCGTATCGCGCGTTGATCGCTTTCTCGCGGTAGGAGAATAAATATGCAACTAAATACAAAAAAACGCAAATGTAAATGCAGAGCGTTAAACAGGGAAGTTGTGAAAGCCAATTTTGAAGTCAGTGGTTTTACCCGACTCGGAATCAAACCTGTGTTGTCCACAGCTCCCGAGGCGGACGCTTGCATTACTCGGCCATCTGAGCTATTGACAAATGTCGTAGTAACAATACCGAATAAGAAACATAACGGTTTTGCAACAACAAAGTACACACTAGGTTGGATAGACCAGAAAGCTTTCAACGTAAAAAAAATAGTTGACAGTGAAGAGATTGAATCTGTATTACAGTACTGCACTTAAGAAGTATTACTTAAAATATTGTCATCATAAAATCTGCAAAGACTATTTGGCAAATAATACGGTTTCTACTTGGTCGAAACTGGAAACTTCACTTTGTTACGATAAGTCGATCGCTAGGCAAACACGCGATATACAGTGGCGGTGCCCATGAGCATTGTATTTTTTAGTATTTTATTGCATTTTATCCTCCTATCACGAGAAAGCGATCAATGCGCTACACTAGCTCGCTTAGGAGTTGCCGGCCATCTGTCTACCACACCAAGATGGGGGAATCCCGTAACGTACCTTTCCCAACGGCACAACAAGTAAACTTGCCGGCTTGTTCTCCACACTGTCCCTTTAATGCTGAGCGTTAAGCAGGGAAGCTGTGAATACCAATTTTAAACATACTGTAGGTGGGCACAGCTAACGCAAAAATTAGCTCCGCTGACAGCTAATCCGACAACCAAAAAGATTAGCTTTGCTAACGCTAATCCGATAACACGAATTTTTCGTTAGCGGAAGCTAACGCTAGTCCGCTAATTAATCATAAGATTATAATATGAGACAGAGACGACGAAAAATCAACGTTGTAACTTGTAGCAATCATTTTAATATCGCGTTTTTCAGTTGATCAGCCAAGTCTAAACAATATCGTATCAACGCAATTTTCAAAAGTTTATTTAATAGCACGGCATATTGTCGAGGTTTCGGGCACACGCTGAAAGAACTTACAGCATTGAAATTAACTCGGCAGTGAAATTAGCACAGTACTGAAATAAGCACGTCGCCGAAAAAAGTAGAGCAGGGAAATAAGCGCAGTAGGCCATACTGAAATGTGTCGGTCTGACCAATCTGGCCATGTCTGATTATCGCACCTTTGCAAAATGCAAGGAACTTGATAGACTGGCAGCTGAGACTATCGGCGAAAAGTGATTTCTGCCAGGTTAGATTAGATGCGTTTGGCCGTAATAATGGGGCCCAAAAAACAACCAAAACCGCTTGCATACCTTTCCTAGGTACCACATGAAACCTAGTGGAAACGAAAACTTTAATGGACCAGATCACGAAATGGTATGTGACAAAAGTTTTTTCGGCTTCTTTATCCCCGACAGAAGCTTCCAAAGTTCGACTGGTCAAAATATAGCTAGCGTATCTTTTCTAGGTGCCACATGAAACTTAGCGTAAACGAAAGCTTACATTGCACTGATTTCAAAATGGTATGTGACAGAAATTTTTTCGGCTGCTTTACTCCAATTGTGACGTCTTAGCGAAACAACTTTGACTAAGAATCGCATGAAACTTAGTACAAACGAAAGCTTACATTGCACTTATTACGAAATAGTACCGGTACGTGACAGAAATTTTTTCGGTTGCTTTACCCCCGGCAGAAGCCTTCAAAGTTTGAATTATGACGTCATAGCGAAACGTTTTTGACTAAAAATCGCATGAAACTTAATGCAAACGAAAGCTTACATAGCACTTATTACGAAATGGTATGTGACAGAAATTTTTTCGGCTGCTTTACCCCCGCAGAAGCCTCCAAAGATTGAATTATGACGTAATTTTTGTTGTGACGTCATAACTCGAACTTAAGGGGCTTTCGCCGGTGGTAAAGCAGCCGAAATTATTTCTGTCACATATCATTTCGTAATCAGTGCAATGTAAGCTTTGGTTTGCATTAAGTTTTATGTGATACCTAGAAAAGGTACGCTAGTATACCTTTGTGACGTCATCAGTCGAGCTTCGGAGGCTTCTGTCGGGAGTGGAGCAGCCGAAAAATTTCTGTCTCATACCATTTCGTGATCTGGTCAATGTAAGCTTTCGTTTCCACTAGGCTTCATGTTAGTACCAAAAAAAGGTATGCGAGCGCTTTTTTGGGCCCCGATTACGGTCAAACGCATCCAATCAGAAATCACTTTTCGCCGGTGGTTTTTGACGTAGTATTTAAGGTCGTAATATAGAAAAGGTATGCTAATCCCTCTCACATGTCTTATAATCTTTCAGCTCCAAAATGTCGAAATAGTGATTGTGCAAGCTCAACATTATGTCAGTGACGGAGTTATTATTGCTTGATTTAAGCGCTCAGCTACAGAAGAGTGCCGGTAGATATTTCTCTGGCACAAAAAACGGGAAAATATGGCTGCTTAAAGGCTTTTCTTTACTAAAACCGTTGTAGATAACCATTCTTATTCTAGCGGACTAGCTAAAAAAATTAGCTTCGATAACCAGTCCGTTAACATTTTTGAACGTTAGCTGAATAGCTAATCCGCTAGTGAAAAAATTAGCTTCGCTAATTAGCGGATTAGCGATTCGTGCCCACCTATGATTTTAAAGTCATTGGTTTGACCCGACTCGGAATCAACCAAAGTCTACAGCTCCCGAGGCGGGCGCTCTTACCACTCGGCCATCGCTGAGCTGTTAAAGGACGCTCTTATTACCACTCGGCCATTGTTATCAAACATCCACAAAAGGACAAAAAAAGACCTCTACCGTAATCAGGAAAAGAAAAAAGATTTCTTGTTTCCAATTATCCAGGCTGCAAAGCAAACACGAACTTTGTGTGTTACGTGGAGTTAAAGAGTACACAAAGCGTAGGAATACCAGCTTTCTAGCGGATGTGACCAGCTGCTGCACTCAACTGCTTTCCGCAAGTTAGGTGAGAAATCGATGACATAAGGTTGACTCATTAAAATTGAGTGGTAAAATGTAACTGTTGCTCCGTAGCTGATTCTCAACTTTTTCAACCAACGCCCTATTGTTGTCCTATTCTGTTCCTCGACAAAACAACATTTCCAGCCGGTAGATCTCTATAAACTAAAAATGATTTCGGTGTTGAGAACTCAACTAGCGTCTGTCCTTTTGATGTTCCAAAGGGTGCTCCTGGGTCTTCGCTTTTAATTGCTGATACAACCAAACCAAGATAAACAAATCAAAATTTACATTCAGCAAACTAACAAATGCCAGCAGAGCAAATCTTCGCCAGCGGCCAAAAAAATAAAAGTATGTCACCAAGCAAAAATGCTGCTCGCTTTTCAACGATACGAGCTTGTCTGACTCTAAAATCTTATCGTAGTCAAAAAACGTAAAAAGGGTGCGGTAAGTTATGAGGCGAAGTATCTACAACGCGTGGAAAGATTGTGAAACGAGCTTTTTTGAGTTTTTTTTCAAAGCCACATAATTGCAGCTTAAGTTTTTATAACAGTGAAGTAGGCCTATATGCATGATGGAGATGACCCAGCTGAGCATCAAACCGCGAAACCAGTTCAGCAGTCCACAGAAACGAACCCGCGAAACCTGTTTAGCTGCGAAACAACTTTAACAGCCGCGAATCGCGAAACCAGTTTTCTTGGAATTAGCTGAAGCATTTGATGCGGTTAATCATAAAATACTTCTGTTCAAGTCAGAACAATATGGAGTGAGGGGTGTCGCTGATGATATTCTCCGATCTTGCCTCACTAATCGCAAACGATTTGTTTCTGCAGGAGGATTTTCTTCTTGTTTCTGCCTGAGGATTTTCTTTCCGATCTTGCCTCACTGAACGCAAACGATTTGTTTCTGCTGGAGGATTTTCTTCCCCACAATTAAACTAAATATAGATAAGGCGTGCCAGATGGTAGTGTATTAGGCCCAATTTTATTCCTTATTTATATCAATGATTTATCAACTTGCTCAAATTTGGACACAGCATTGTATGCTGATGATACTGTCCTCACATTATTGCACAATGATGTAAATTGTTTGCAAGCTAATTTAGATTATGAATTACCAAAGATTGAATTTTGGCTAAAACGGGGCTGTAGCCAGCCTTTACCTTTTGGGGTGGCTGAATATATATATTTTTTTCTTGGGGGGGGCTGAAAAATCATCCTAAATTTTTTCTAATTTTTTATTTTTTGTTGCTTCCCAAACTTTTTGTGTGGAGTGGTTTTCGTTAACTACTTGTGGTCTGTGCTTTTAAAGGAAAAGACGTCGTAGTTCGCCAATCAGTTCTAGAAAAAAGCGAACTTACTAATAATCAAGTCTTTTTTCTTGTACTTTTCCAGTTTACCCTGAAAAAATCTGATAAGCCCGTTTATGTTCCACCTGACTTTAGTCTAACCTAACGGAGTGAGCTTACTTGGTCTAATTGGATTTTTCGGACACCCGGCCGTTAGCTCAGTGACTATGATTGATTGATTTCTTCATCTTTATCCTCCTATCACGAGAAAGCGGTGGAGGTGCTATGCGTAGGACGAATCCAGACTCGCTTAAAGGTTGCCTTTGTTTCTAAGTTTTCCGGTTAAATTTTCTTTTGACTTCGTTAATTTGCTGCTTGCCAGATTCCACCAAGCAGAGATAATCATCGTGAAGCATCTTATCCAGGGATGCAACAACAAGACTAGGTTGGGAGTTGAACCATTAACCTTACGACGTGGTCGTCGTAAAAACAACGCTCCGAACCACTGCGTCTCGCTGCCGACAAGCTTTCGATGCGGGAGGTCTGGAGTTCAATTCCCGGGCCAGTCAGATCGCCACAATGTCAAATCGCCAACGGCTTGCTACCGCTGCGACGTTTCTTCGTAGCTGAGTAGCTCAGGCGCTTAGTCGCGGAGATGGGCTCCGCCGTTCTCATGTCATATGGAAAAATCTAGTAAGTGGCATTTTCAACTTTTCGAGAAAAACGCGAAAAACCGCTTTACCCTGGCGTGGCGTAAACCTAGGGAAAGCTAAACTACCAATACTTTGGTACCATAATAGAGCACAGGGAATACATTGTTAATGTCATAGATGAGATTATATTTTTTTGTTTATTTTATGTTGTTTTGGAGACTTACTAGGTTTTTCCTGATTAAAATTGCCCATATACACCTTAGTAAAGTCAATGTTCTACTGATGGGAGTAGTTTCAGATCGAGTCCCATGTAACCAGTGAGAGTTTGGGACGGTGTCTGCATGAAAATTTACGACGTTATGAATTGATGACGTACGTCATAACCCTCAAGTGAAAAATTATTTAAAAATTAATAATTTTTGTAGTTGGAAAGGGGGGTAGTTTTCTCTAATTAGTGTAACAAGTGAGAGTTTGGATGTTCGCATGAAAATTTATGTCGTCATGAATTTATGACGTACGTTATAACCGACAAGTGAAAAATTATTTAAAAATTAATAATTTTGTTGTTGGGAGGATGGTGGCAAACTTCTCTAATTAGTGTGGCAAGTGAGAGTTGGGTGTCCGCATGGAAATTTATGTCGTCATAAGCTGATGACGTACGTCATAACCCACAAGTAAAAAGTTATTTAAAAATTATTAATTTTGGTGGTTGGGGGAATGGTGACAAACTTCTCTAATTAATGTGGCAAGTGAGAGTTTCAGTGTCCGCATAAAAAGTTACGACGTCATAAATTGATGACGTACGTCATAATTAGGGGGGATAAAAGTCATTAAAGTTATATTTTTTTGGTAGCGCAAAAACTTATGAAACCGATAATCGCGAAAAAACTGCGTTGGTACGAGGTCCATTTAAGGAGTTATAAAGTCATAAAAAGTCATATTTTCTTTTTTAAGTCATAAAATATCCCAACTGATTTTTGTTACGAAATACCAATTATTAAACCTCGGTACCACCGTTAATACAGTTTCTGTAGACTTTGAGCTGAATAATTTTATATAGAGAGGGGCAATGAGAATTTTCAAGTTTTCGCGCCGACTTTGACGAAGCATTTGAAGCGACTTTTTTATTATTAGTTTAGAAAAAAATATGCAGAAACCATTCTGAAGATGGGTAGACCAGATATTTCTTAAGCATTGTACGCCAAGTTGTTAACATATCAGCCTTCATCAGCTTCCGCAGAACGGTCATTTTGGATGTCAAAATCCATTTTTCATGAAAACCGAAACTTTACCTATGCACGCGTCGCATTCTATTACAAAATTGTATTCAACAGATGAATATCTTACTTGCTGTAAGATGCACATTTAAATTTTTTTTACTGATTTTCAAGCGATTTCTTCGTTCTTTTGAGTTCAAAATACATGTTTAGACTTACATATGAGACGTTAATTACGGAAAACAGCATAAATTTGCTGTTCTAGAAATAAAACCATATAAAGTCATATGTTTCAAAAAATAAAGTCATATTCTTCGATTTTATAGGTCATAAAAAATCGCTCTAGTTATAACCCACAAGTGAAAATTTATCTTAAATTTTTTAATTTTTGTAGTTGGGAGATGATGGTGGTAAACTTATCTAATTATTGGCAGCTCGTGCACATTTTTATTAAGAAGGCTGCAATTTTTTTGTGCGTAACCTACAGCGGCGCTCAACTGCGATTTTCTCACGTCACGTGAGAAGCTGAAGCAAATTCATGTATTTTATTATCCAACTGACCGATCCTACTAAACACCGCAAAGGACGACGAAGGACCTTAAATTGATGTACTAAACACCGCAAAGGACTTGGAATCTTACCATAACAAAGAACGACAAAGAACTTCAAATTAGGGTTAGAGCTAGGTTAGAGTTAGATTTAGGCATAGGTGGCGAAAACAGAGGAGCCGGGTGGGTACTGCCCCCCCCCCCACACACTTTTTTTCAAGGGGGGCCTTGGGGGAGGGCCTAATTTACGTGTTTATTTCTACAATATTGCCTTTGCATGAATGTATTTGAAACTTAATCGGCCTATCATCGAAATTAAAACCCAGGAAAGAGCTTAAATCCAGAGGTATCTTTTTTAAAATTTTGTGTGTGGGGTGGGGGAACAGAAACTAGAAACAAGAATCGTGTGTCCGAAGCCCACATAAATTGCACATGACACATGTGGACAGGCTAAATATGGATTGTAGGCATAGGGCCGGATTTACGTAAAAGCTAAGCAGGCTTAAACCTAGGGCCTCGCAGAAAATGGGAGGCCCCATCACGAACAATAAGATTTTTTTTTCTTTTTTCACCGATACTTTCAGTGGAAAACAGAACATCTGAGGACGTGCATACCTTTTTTTGCTCTTCACTATACCGATATTTTCAGTGAAAACAGAAGATCTGAGAACGTGAAAACCTTTTCTTGATATTCCAATCAGTGTGAGCAAATAGTCTAGAGCCTCTCATTGTCTAAATCCAGCCCTCAGGAGCGTATTTAAGGGCCATTGTGCCATGCCCCCCACACCCCTTTTGACTCTGCCATTTTGTAAAAAAGAACAATACTAATGGTGCCAAGTGACTGAAATGTGCCAGATTCTTTTGATGGTTTCTGAAGCTTATGGCCAGGGGCGAATCCAGAGGGGTAGGGTGAGGGATGTGTATCCTTCCACCAGCCATTTTCAAACATGTTTTTGATGCATACAATTTTCTATAATTTCGAACCTCTTCGATAGCTATAAGCCTTACGCCTTAAGCACGCATAATCAAAAATGTGCGAACAAAATGTATCATATTTGGCGAAGCACTCAGTATTAGGGTCAAACACTTTAAACAAACTTTGCCTGTTATTTATTTAATAAGCGCTAAAACAGCCATTACAGCATGCAAATTTTCAAAAATTTTCCGGCAGAGCATGTCCCTGGACCCCCTAGAGCTTTTCTTGTTTCTTAATCAGCTTCAAATTAGTTCTGCCAAAAAATACGCTAGAACAAAATGTGGAAATTATGCTCCCTCCCCCTTTCAAAATTTCTCGCTACGCCACTGCCGGCCCTAGTTGTTGGTGAAGAAAATCTGGTCATTGGTTTTGGGCCCCCCACTTTAGAAATGCCTCCGCCAAAGCTTACGTCATTCAGTGGCGCGAGCGTTATTGGCGGAAAACTCACGTCATTAAGCGGCGAGCGTTATTGGCGGCCACTGAATGACGTAAGTTTTCCGATCGCTTGCGAATGAATTTTACGATCCGCACTGGTTTACAGACGGCACTATTTTACTGGCCGCCCAAACTGGTCTTGAGTCTAGGCCTTACTCGTCGCGTATATAAACCGCTTCATTTTTTCTTCGTCGCGAAGGATTAGAAACGAAATCCTTTTTCGTCGCATTGTTACTCGTTACGGGTTTTGTCTTAGACTGGATGAAAGCGTATATAGTTTACAGTCCACAAAATGTTCGACTTTTTACAATGCCATTTTGTCCTGAAACAGAGAAAAGTGTCGATTCGTCTTTAGTCTGTATGTAATGTCAATTTTACAGCCCGGTCTACATTACGAGCTTTTTAAGCGCTTAAGCAGCTCCATCTTTTTTCTCTTTATTATTTCTTGAAGTAAGCGAGCAAGCCGATTGCTCCGACAGTGATAATAAAGAAACGAAGATTGGCGACCCAAAGTCTGGGCTTTCAAGCTTAAGCGCTTAAAATAAGCATAGTGTAGACGGGCCTTACAAATAGCACTGCATTAAAATGCGTTCAAGCAAATCCTTTCTGGTTGCAATGTTTCTTTACAGTCCGCAGAATGCAGCCCAACTTTTTTCGTTACCATTTTGGCTTAGAATGGGAAAAGCGTAAAATTGTCCGTAAAGTGCATGCAAAATGTATTTTACAAACGGCATCTCGTAAGATAGGTAGAAGGATTACGATTTTTTTCATGTTGTTTATGACATCAGCAAATATCAATTGTAAAGCGGCGAAAGCTTGATTTGCATAGCGACAATTGATATAAAAAACATTCATGTGTTTTTTTCACTAAAACTTTATGATTACGCGTAGGCTACGGCGAAATGATTTAAAAAGCTCAGCATTGGCACGTATGACATTACCGTAATTATTTGAGTACAAATCGCACCCTCAAATCATGGCCGAATAATGCTTAAAACTTTTTTGTTGGTTCAACTTTGCGATTTAACAAAAGTGATGCGACTGCGCTGTTTTACAAGCAGAACAGGATTTGCCGCTTTTAGAAATTTATTTGTCTTTTGTATTTCGCGTGCAGTGCACGCACACACACACACACACACACACACACACCGATACAAGAAACATCACACATACAAGTCGTTGCGAAAGTGTCGCTAAGTCACACTCTCGTGCATAGGCACCCCCAACTAGATGAGATAATATTTTGGTACAAAAAATAAAACTATTGAGCTACGTTTAGTTTGCTGATTTTTGCATTTGAACGAAACACAAACATTAACCGAAAACACAGAAGGTATTTAATGCTGATGATTGTGGAATAGAACCAATTGCAGCGCTTAAAAGTCACGTGACATTTCATTCAAAAGAACGTGGCTTCATAATTTTTTTCATAATTTGTGTAAAATTCAAATCAGAATCATGATTTATCGGTTGATTGCTTTCAGCTTCGTTCTCGTCTATTGTGGCGCTCAAGAACATCTTACTTGTTTGAGAACTGATAACGTGATAGCCCCATCGCCCCCAAGTACAAATGACAATGCCCAGCAAGGCAGGCCAGGCCGTAGGGGCCCAGTTGGTTTGCAGGGGTTTAAAGGAGAACCGGGGATTCCCGATAATTCCCTGATTGACTCACTTAAAGGTAAAAAAATCATAATGAATAGACTTGTTAATTCTGTTTCTTTTATCGCGATTGTTGGTTGCTTAGTATGGCTATTAGCATAACTTCGTGCATAACATGGTGCAGATATCGCTAAAAAAATCAAATGCGGTTTGGAATAGACCAGCCCAGTCGGTGACAATAATACCAATTGCTGAGTGCTAAACGCTGATGTGAGAGATTTGATATCCAGGTAATGACGCTGCAGTGGCGCTGCGTCTAAATTGCAATCAGAGCAGAAGTTAATTTCATGTTTTAAATATATTAGACTTCAGCGTTCAACTTCTGGATCGAGCAAGGTTTCGGGCTGTTTTTCTTTTTTTTTTTTTTGTGGTGTAGATCAGGGGTGTGTTAATTTCTAAACATATAGGGCCATGTATCTAGTAATTGTTTAAACTAAACAATAGAAAAACTTTAGCTTCGTTGAGTTTTTTAATAAAAATAAAATCTTTTTAAAAACTTTAAAGTTAAACCAACTGTTCAGCTGCGGAGCATTCAGTTACGTCAGCGTTTCTCTAAGCGTGGGTCGCTAAGGCTTTATAAATGGGTCGCTGACACAAGTAAAGTGCTCAAGTACATTGTTCATATTTGGTTTATAGATCGGCAAAATTTTCTAACTTTTGTGTTGTTGAGAGTTCGACAATGACAAAGTGTCTTTGCGTCACCTCAAGTTGGTATGGTTGTTTGCAGTGATGGAGTCGAGTACTCAACCTTCGAGTACGAGTACTTGCTTTGAGAATCTTCGAGTACGAGTACTGATGGTTGATTTCGAGTACAAATACTGGTGGTTGACTTTGAGTAGGAGTACCGAGTAGGCCTACATTTTTCGCAGTTAAACTTTCCACTTTAAAATCAGCTGCAGGCATTTGCTGCATAAATTGGAACTACTTTTTTTGAAGTTGTTTATTTACATGTTTATTACCACTTTCAACGTTGGTGTTGAGCTCTGTCTAGTCGGCATTACTTTTACGGAACTTTTGAGCAAGTTTCGACGAAAGTTTGTGTTATAAGTATTATAAGTATCATAAAAATCAAAGTACTCGTGTACTCGACTGATTCTTAGACCGAGTCCGAGTTCTTTTAGGTTCGAATACAAGTACTTCTTGAGATTAAAAGTTTCGAGAACGAGTACTCAGAAAAGCTGTACTCGAGTACGAGTGCAGTGCTCGAGTACTCCATCACTGGTTGTTTGTGGCCAGTCCATTATCATGTCATGATCATTGTTGTGCTTTATCGTCCATTTTGTCTTGGCTAGCGTGGAAATTCGTCGAAGAATAATGAAGAGAGGGTGAAATGAAAAATTAATCATTATTTGAGTAAAAATGCCAAAAAATGAAACAAACTCCACATTCGTTGTAAAATTTTTGAAATTAACGAGAAAACTGCGTTTGAAGTGTGACCGAAATAACGTCATTTATCTGTTTCCACGTCCAAAAATTGTGAGCTTTTGGCCCGCGAGCTTTGTTCTAGTCAGGTGGATTGAGGTTTTATAGGGGCTAATTTTACGAAAATCGTGGGCTTTCTTGGACGCAAGTAAAGAGCTAGTTTTAATAAGCAAGGCCTTTGGAAAAAGTGGCCTGAAAAAGCCCACTTTCAACCCGGCCCACGTTTAGAAAGCCCACGTTTTGAGTGGTCATGGAAACAGGCTAATTATGGTATTGTTTCCTGTTCTTTTGCATGGGCAAAATTGTTTTATTTACTCAATGATTGCTGTTCTAAAGCAAGCAAATCGGCAGCGTGGTTGAGTGGTTCGGAGCATCGTTTTTACGACGGCCATGATCGCAAGGTTGATGTTATAAGTATTATAAGTATGATTACCACTGAAGCTCGTTGTTGCATCCTTGGATAAGGTGCTTCGCGACAATTATCTCTGCATAGTGGAATCTTACAAGCAGCAAATTGAAGAAGTCAGAAGCAAAATTTATGCGAAAAACTCGAAAACAAGGGTGACTCGTAAGCGAGTCTGATTTCGTCCTATGCATAGCGCCTCCGTCGCTTTCTCGTGACAGGAAGATATTAATGAAGAAATCAATCAATCAAAAATCAACAAGCCACATTTTAAAAACTTGTTTCGGTAAAAGGTTCTGTTTTCTAAAGTATGAAAATACAACGGGATAAATGGTAGGCCTTGAAGACTTACTAAATAAACTAAAACTACTAAATAAATAAACTACTAAATAAAATTTAGTAAGTCTTCAAGGCCTACCATTTATCCCGTTGTATTTTCATATAATACAGACTTACATCGGCTCCTCTTATTTCATTGCTTTTCTAAAGTAGTAAATTTGTTTAGAGTTACGTAATACTTAATGTCACAAGTTCACCTGTTTCACTTTGTTACGTCATAATCCTGCTATGATTGTTTTAGCGACAGAGCGTTTTATCCTCTTCCCTGAATGTGAGTTCACCGATACGCGACATGCGAACACCTGAGCAAACTGTACTGACTTGCGATTATATGCGGTGAAGCCTAAAGCGATATAACACTCGCTAGCTTGCGTTAGGCAAGCAGATTATTCAATGAAGTCGTAACAATCCAGTGATGTTGGCAGTCTCTGGAAGAGGGCAACAAAAGTCCACACTTCACGCGACCAATAATTCTTGAATTGAGTAAGTAGCTATATTTTGCAGCAAATTTGACTGAAGCATTAGCTCGTGGATACCTCACTATGGTAAATGGGTGGATCGCTCCGTTTAACGGCCATCAATATAAAAAGAGTCCAGGAAGGCAATCATGGAGTGCAAGTCGAACTGTTTGCCAGCAATGGGGAGGAGATCTTGCTCAATATGGAGTTGGAGATGTGGTAACTCGAATGTAATTACAAACGTTTGATTTAGGCTACTTGAAAATAATAACATTGAAACGATTTTCGGGCCATCTGGGGGCAAAACATTGTTGGTTATGTCTAGCACGTTTTCGCGCTATTTTTTTAGTTTTTTGTTTGTATATTTATCCGCCTGTCTTGAAAAAGTGATCAAAGCGTTATAACCAACTCGCTTGTAGGAATTGCTACTCATCTGTTTACTACACCAAGATAGAATCCCTTTAAGCGCCTTTCGCAACGGCACAACAAGTAAACTTGCCGGCTTGTTCTTCACATTGTCCCTTTCATGCTAGAATGTCAAGCAAGGAAGCTGTGGATACCAATTTTAAAGTCATTGGTTTAACCCGACTCGGAATCAAACTTGAGTGTACAGCTCTAGCGACGGACGCTCTATCCACACGGCCAGTTTAATGCATGTCAACGAACAGTTTTGCAAGGCACCGTATCTTACAGCTTTTGGAATATAACGGCTGCATATTTTATTTTTATCAAAGGTTGAGCAGTAATAATCGCTTAAGAAATATTTTCTAGCATCTACGACCCGTTTTGTTGCTATATGTTTGCGGCAATGGTTCGATTTAAACAGCTTGAAACTTCACTCATAAATTTTTACACAGTTTCAATGTTGTGTGTAAAAGTTTCTTAATTGTTTTAGGCATCTACTGTTTTTGTCTTCAGATAAATGTAGGTGCTGAAATTTATCCCTAAAAGATTATGATACGATTGACGTGGTAAAACCTGTACAGATTCAGAAAGCGAATGGCTATGCTTCTGAAAAATTGAGCTTGTGAAAACTGCTGAAATTAACCAACAGTGCCTACTGCTGCATTTGTATGACTCTTAATGCCAACATACTTCGCAGTATTCTTAATCGTGGACTTTCACTGCATGGAGATCACTGGATAGGACTGAGTGATTCAGCGAGAGAAGGAACATGGAGTTGGTTAAGTGGCAACATAGCAAACGTTGACGATGGATCGTTTTGGGCACCTGGTACGCCGACCGCTCCTGGTTCCAATGCTGATATCCGCGATTGCGCAACTGCGTACTTTCGCCAAGGTCATCATAAGGATTTATTTGTTGTGGATTGGTTATGTTCTTCAGCGTTTCGAGCCCTGTGCGAGAAACCGGTTTGAGATGAAAAATTCATAATGCTTTAGTTTTTCTTTTGACGTAAAGCTAATACAACAATTACATGCACATGCACTATTAAGAGCGTATGGTAACTGTACAGCTTATTTCGTATTTTGCTAGTGTGCTGCCATTGTCACTTGAACCTTCAGAAGAAAGTAATAACCATGTCTCACACAGGTATACAAAATTTTCGTACGGAATAATGCGAGATTCGCTGAGGAAATCAAATGCATTGTAAAATAAAATTGATGGGGGGAGAGGATGTGGGAGATGCATCGCCCTTCCCCCACCAGCCATTTTCTACAATGCTTGGATTGAAAAAATTTTTTCCATAATTTGGAACCTCTTCATAGCAATATGCCTGACTCGCCTTAAGCACGCATAATCGAAACTGTGTGAACAAAATGCGTCATATTTGGTGAAGCACTCAAAATTAGGGACCAAAACTATAAACAAAATTTGCCTGAAAATTGTTCAAGCACTAAAATGGCCATTACAGTATGTAAATTTTCGAAAACTTTGCGGTAGAGCATGCCCCCGGACCCCCCTACAGTCGTTTTTGTCACTTAAGTTTCTTGAAATTAACTCTGCCGGAAAAAATACGCTTCAAAAAGTGACGAAATTGGATTCCTCCTTCCTGAAAATTTTTTGAATACGCCCCTGACATGAAACATTTTCAAAAGGCTTGAATATTTACGCTGGTTTCCGGGTTTAAACGTTTTTGTATTTAGTTAACATTCAACCTAATTTAAAATTACATTACCCACACCAAAACTTTCTGGATCGGCTCCTGTCTACACATGGCGTAACTTAACTAATTCACTTAGCACAAAGCATTGGTAAAATGCTTTTGACGAAAGTGAAAAAAAAGTAGACCTACGCGACAAGTCGATGCCTGCCAAAGAAAAACAACCATTCCATGCTTTTCATGGCTTCCCTGTGAGGAAGACATACTGTTTGCACGAAGCCAATTTCGCAATGTTGCAACACAACAGCTGCAGCTGCTAAACCGCTGTTTCAATGCAAAAGTGACCTAGACTTCAAAGGTGTGTTCCACCTAGGTCTACACCTTAGTCACCTGGACTTTACCCAACAACCCCCCACGTTAGAGAAAAAAATTATTGGTCCCAAAAAAATTATTTTTGTTTTTTTTTTAACACTTTTTTGTGCAGCAAAGGCTTTTGAACTGCTGAAGCTAGAGACTTTAAATTCTCAGGGATAATAGATCTCAATGAGAACTTGTGTCTAACAGCTTTTTTGGTGTGAAGGTCTCGCGACATGGGGTCAAAAGTGAAAAATGTGATTTTTTTAAACTGTTAATAACACTTGAATGGCAGATAGTAAAACCATGACATTTTCAGGGTAAATGCATCTCCACGTAAACTATCAGACAAATGCTACTATAGGGCCTCAGGTCACGTGAATCGGGGTCAAAGGTCAGAAAATCAAATAATTTGTTTGCCTTATAACTTTTCATAAAGTAAAGCTAGAGGGTAGAAATTTTCAGTTATTATTCTTTTATTGGCATATTTATCCTTCTATCACGAGAAAGCGACGAAGCGCTGTACGAGCTCGCTTAGAAGTTAGCAGCCATCTGTCTACCACTCTAAGATGGGGGAATTCCGTTAAGTGCCTTTCCCAACGGCACAACAAGTAAACTTGCCGGCTTTCTCCTCACTGTCCCTTAAATGCTGAACGTCAAGCAGGGAAGCTGTGAATACCAGTTTTAAAGTCATTGGTTTGACCCGACTCGGAATCGAACCCCAAGTCTACTGATCCAGAAGCAGACGCTCCATACCACTCGGCCATCTGATCGGTTTTGGTATGGTAAGTCTCTCGTTATGATTTTGCACCACACACACACTGGAAGCTCTAGGTCATGTGACTTGGTGTTAAAAGACGAAAAACTTGTCAAACATAGAAAAACCTCATACAAACTAAACCAACAATGCTAGAGTTTTCAAACTGTCAGTGAAAGTGTGTTATATTGTAATCTTGTACTGTCTAATTGCCAGGCACTCCAAGCCACGTGACTTGGTGTGAAAGGTCAAAAACCTTGTCAACCACACGAAAACTTGTAAAAACTAGGCTAGCAAAGCTAGAGCTTTTAAAGTTTCAGCGTAAGGGTGTTATAATGTGGTCTTACACTGTTCCATATCTAGGCACTCCAGGTCATGCAACTTGGGGTCAAATGTCAAAAAACTTATTAAACTTACAAAGACTCATAAAAACTAAACCATCAAAGCTAGAACTTTGTGAGCTAAGAAAAGTATTTTGTCACTCCACCAAGTCAGGGCGGATTAAGAGATCGCGGGGCCCTGAGTAGTTAACGGTGATGTCCAATTTTCCGCCCAAAGTCAAGTGAAGAGCAAAAAAAAGGTCATCATGTCCGCGAATGTCCAATTTTCCGCCTAAAATAGGGTAAAGAGCAAGAAAAAGGTCATCACGTCCGCGAGCCGTAGTTGGAGCTGAAATTAGTATTGTTTCATAATCTAGCAGCGCCTGGGGCAACTGCCCAGTTTTCCCATTGATTAATCCGCCCCTGCACCAAGTATTTTTGTCACTCCATTTCTGTCCCTCCACCCGAGCTGCGAATCAATAAGGATGCGTCCAATAATGCTACTATAGTCTACTCTGCGGCATAACTAACTGTAATAGCTGTATGTTCAATATCGTGTATAAATAATACAATGTCAGAATATTTTTTGTTTTTATAATATATAAAACATTATTACAACATATTATACTGTTAAACGCACTAAAATTTACTTTTTTTAGGTAAAAAAATACAAAAATTTTTCCGACACAGCCTCCCCCTTCCCATTGCAAAATCCTGGCTAGGCGCCTGAGTTGCCCGCGCAAAATTACTCTGCGTTTTGGTACACACACGTTTCGTGATCTTATTAAGACCGTAGTTTGTCCGATATATATAGGAAATATCCGACTTACTTTGCATGTTGTTTTTAGTTCGGCTAAGAGCCAATTTGTCCGAGATATAAGTCAGTACTTCCTTTATATCAAACAAATTATGGTTTAAATGAGCTTAAAAACATAATGTACAAAACGTATAGTTTCTTCAAACGGCGCCCCATAATAGGCCTATTCACAGCTTCCTTGCTTGACGTGTAGCGTTAAAGAGGCAAAATATGGAGAACAAGCCAGCAAGTTTACTTGTTGTGCTGCTGGAAAGGTACTTAGCGGGACTTCTCGATCTTGGAGTGATGGACAGGTAGCCGGCAACTCCAAAGCGAGGTTGTTATAGCGTTTGATCGCTTTCTCGTGCAAGCAAGATAAATATGCAACTGAGTAAGTTTACTAAAAAGTTTCCGTCTGTAAGAATGCGCCTTTCTGTTAGATCAAAAAATTCGCAATGATTATGTGCGCAAGGTTGTGGAAGCGAAAGCGGAATCAGAAGCAGTTGACGAAAAGCGATTTCACATTTCTAGCTTTACGAATCATCATTTTGTCCTAAATACGTTACTTTCATCAGATGGCATACAAGAGTAAAGTACAGTAATTAAGCAAAGCTTATTGCGCATGTTTATAAAGCCCGAGTCATACGAAGCTAATTTATTAGCCGCTAATGCACAAGCTGCTAATAAATTAACCAACTCGCTCAGTGTGACCGGTTATTCGCTGCTAGGTGGCAGCACTCGCTAGCTAATTTACTCGCCGCTCATAAAGTTGAACATGTTCAACTTTATTAGCTACTAGCTAGCTAATTCGGCCGCACTCGCAAGATAAAACAATGCAAGCGTTATGACATCACAAATTGATATACCGGATATATCAGATCCACATGTCATGGCACTCTCTGCATTCTGCTTGTACAATCCTACACAAAATCTAAAAAGATGTCGAAAAAGCAAGGGTTAAAATGGAATGGGAATGCGGTAGTTGATTTTTTGAACATTTACGAAAAATATGAAATTTTGTGGGACACGAATAATCAAAACTATTTAAAAAAAAATGCCAGGGAGCACAGTTTTAAAAGATTATACGAAGAGCTTAAACATGCTGGTCCAGAGCTGCAATTCCGGACGAGGAAACCTTAAAAAGAACAATAAAAAGTATTAAAGACTGCTGCAGGATCGAGCTGAATAAAATAAAAAAATCAAGAAAAAGCGGGTGTGGAACAGATGACGTGTACAAGCCAAAGCTAGTATGGTTTAATAGAGCAGTTGCCTGTCCAGCTTCTGCGCATGCAAGCCGTATTAACCGGTTTATGACTTTCCGCTGTCCTTTCGGCATACTTGCTGTTTTTGCAACATTCAAAATTTTGATTAATCGCCTCGTGTGACCATGTTTTGTAGCTAATATTAGCCAGATAATATTAGCAGCTAATATTAGCGGCTAGTAAATTAGCGCCGTGTGACTCGGGCTTAAGTCAGCTATTACAATTTGCTTGTGACGTAAGCCCACGCTTTTAATCGCAAACAATATCGTTAAAATCACCTGATATTGAGTATTTTGTACAAAATTTTGAAATTCGTTTTTTCTGAATAGTTCTTAAAACTATCGGCTTTTCTTGAGAAGAGCACAAACACAAGGGAGGCCACGACGAAGTCATATTGAAGCTGATAGTCCGGTTAAAGCAAACCCAGTGATGGGTACGATATACCTTTCAGTGCTAAAGCGATAACGATAACCGAAATTAGTATTTCAAAAAGCCCTGGGCAATATCGACAATCGATAAATATCAATTTCTTGAAGTGATATCGGTAAATGATGAATTATTGCCGATAAATTTTGCCGATAAATGTTGCGGTAAATTTTCAATTTGTTTGACGAAGTTTTTTTGCTAGTCAAATTGCAAAAACACTTTTCTAGATTTTTCAGGAAAAGAAAACAATTCACGGACTCTGCTATAGCATTAAACAAAACGAAGGGAGATTTTTAAATAGCAACAGGAGTTTATGCACACCGAGTATGTTTTCTATAGCGCCAATCGGTAATGAATTATCGCCGATAAATTATCTTGTTAAATCCCCGTCTCTGAGTATACTTGTGTTACTGAGACTTGGTATGCATAGCAAGCTCAACTACTGCACAGCTGACAAAAATTGCACCGGTACTCGTTTGAGAAATTATATTAAGCGTGATTCACGGAACTAAATTAATATCCAACTCTTTACGCATGATAAAGATTGATTTTTGATTTCATGCAAAAGCAAAGCATGATGTATACCCTTTTAAAGGCTTATTGGACCATCATAAAATTACACACTTTACAGACTTCTTGTTCACTTAATGGCTGTCGCTAAGTAGCGCCGCGAAATTCTGGTGAATTTTGCTATACCGGAACTGGTTTCGTGGGCTCGATGCTCAATTAGGACATCTTTCATGATGCAAATACTTCAAAAACTTAAGCCGCAATTCTGTGGCTTAAAAAAACATAACAAAAAAAATACAAGATAATACCTGAGCCATCCTGTTTCGGGATTACGTCCCCTCACGGATAGCAGTTGCAAAAGAGAAAAAGTGAAGAACAGACAAATGGAGTTTGTTTGACTAATTTCAAGAGAAACAAAAACAATATTACAAATAATGTTGTTGCGGATAGAAACAGGTATAGGTAGGTAATTTATTTCTCGGTAACAGAATTTGGATAAACACTGTAACTCAAAAGCAAAAGCACGAAATAAAAAGGTCGAAACCAAAAGCACATGCAACTGAAACCTCGAGGGAGACTGCGAAGTGACCGTTTAAGGTCTTCGAGTCAAGCAGCCACCCAGAGATTTTAGCTGCCGCTCAAGCGGCGGCTACCGTGTGGTTCTACAAAAAATATAACGTTTAGTTTACGTAAAAAAGAAAATACGTTTCAGAATTCCTAGTAGTTGTCAAGAAGATGATTTTTCATGTTAATTTTAAAACTTTTGAAGGACTGATTTCTTAACTCGGTAGATAGTGGATTCCATATTTCAACTCCATGATATTTTAATGAATGACCTTTGACATCGGCGTGTAGAGAATTGGGGAAGGTAGAAGTTGCTGTTTGTTTTTGACTTGGTTTGTCTTTCGTGAATGTCGGAAAGCGGAGTAAAAAAAGTTGAAAAGCAAGAGGGGAGGGAGCTTTTGAAATATTTATTATTTTGTTATTTACTTGCATATTTATCCTCCTATCACAAGAAAGCGATCAATGCGCTATACGAGCTCGCGTAGGAGTTGCCGGCCATCTGTTTACCACACCAAGATGGGGGAATCCCGCTAAGTGCCTTTCCCAACGGCACTACGAGTAAACTTGCCGGTTTGTTCTCCACACTGTCCCTTCAATGCTGAACGTCAAGCAGGGAAGCTGTGAATACTAATGTTAAAGTCATTGGTTTGACCCGACTCGGAATCAAACCCGAGTCTACAGCTTAAGAGACAGACGCTCCATACCACTTGGCCATCTGAGCTGTTATGGAGGTGCATTAGTTTGGCAATTTCATACGCATAAAGGTCAGTAATTTTGAGAATTTTTAAATTTCGGGGTTATTGGGGTACGCAAGTCAGAATTAGTGATTAAACGAATAGCCTTGTTTTGGAGAGTTTGCAACTTACTAAGGTAGGTTTCGAATGTATTACAGTCCGTAAACTAAGTGAGGGTGTACGAGTGTACTAAGTGGGGGAGTACTCGTACAAGCGCGTAGAAAAGGAGCAGGAGTGTAGAAGAAGGGAACAAAAATCGTAACTTACTTAGTATACCAACAGATCTTGGTACACGTTTTTCAAGGACTAATATACGTGGTTTAAAATTTAATGTGCTGTCTATGGTAACACCAAGATATTTTGCAGAATCATACAAGGAAATAGACGAGATATTGTAAATGAAGTTTACTTTTGGTCGAGGGAAATTTAATTTAGGAGGAAAAATATTAATTGCAGACTTCTCTGGATTAATTTGTAATTCATTTGCATTGCACCAGTTGTGTAATCGTGTTGAACTATATCAAGCTGTGTAATAGTTGCACTATTGCACCAGTTGATAGTTGCACCATTGCACCAGTTGTGTAATAGTTCAGAGTTACAATTAACTTCATGAGCTAGACAGGTATCTTCTGCAAAAAGTCGAGGATGACAAAAGGTAACATTTGTGAGATCATTAACGTAAATACTAATGGATTTCAAAGGTGATCCACTATTATTGATGGATACGAATTGCTGACTGTTGGAAAGACAACTTTCCACAAAACAGTAAGCTGGAACTCGTATTTCATAATGAAGAAGTTTTTGTAACAAAATTTGGTGGGATACGGTATCGAAAGCTTTACGTAGATCCATTAGGAGAAGTGCAGTAAGACTACGGTGTTGAATTGCATCACAAGCTGGCGTAATGACATCCAGTAGTGCATGCACAACGTGACGTTTCTCTCTAAAACCATACTGAAAGTCATAGAAATTTTTGTTTTTCAAAAAAATTTATAAATCGATTTTTGATGACTTTCTCCAGTACTTTTGACAAGCATGGTAGAAGAGAAATGAGGCGATAATTACGCATCAAATGTTCGTCACCAGCTTTAAAAATGGGTACAACTTTGGCTGTTTTAAAAATTCGAGAAAAAGAGTCGAGTTCAAACACTAGTTCCACCACTAGAACACTATACAAAGTAAACAGACAGCATAGGTGCTATGATTTTGTTTCGCCGTTAGCTCAGTTGCTAAGCGCACAGGCTGTCAGTGCGGGAGATCTGGGGTTTGATTCCCGGGCCGGTCAAATCGCCAACGGCTCCAGTTGCGAAGTTCCTTCGAAGCTGCGTTGGCCAGGCGCTAAGTCGCGTAGGTAGGCCCCGCCACTCGTTACACGCTTCGGCGTATTAACGCGAGTACAATAAAGATTTGATTTTTAGATTTTGTTTCTCTGACGAAGAAAAGAAGATATGTTGTCGTATCCTGAGGCTTTATGAAGATTGAGAGAAGTTATAGCATTGAAAACTTCTATGGGTTGTGGAGGTTCAAGCATTATGGTCTGAGACAATGGGTTTTTTCAAAAAAGTTGTTAAAGTCGAGATTTTTGGTGGTGCTGATGCTTTTTGTTATCAAATGGCCAATTTCAACAAAATAGTTGTTAAAATGTTCTGCGATTTCATCAAGGTTTGCAATTGCGATGTTATTTATTTTGGCAGGGGAAGAGGAAACAGAACGTTTTGAGGAGATAACCGAATTTACAAATTTCGAGAGTTTTTGAGGATTATTTTTCTTTTCTCTAATTGCATCATTGTAGTAACGTTTTTTTGAAAAATTTTTGACCCTGGTTAGCTTATGGGTATATTTTTTGTAGTACCACTTTCCAAATTTGTTATTACAAAAAAACTTTTTATACAATATCTGTTTATTTTTAATGGAAACTAATAAGCCTTTAGTGAGCCAAGGTTTGTTGTGCATTTTTTTTTGCTTGCGTGAGGCAGTTTGAAGGGGCGCGTGTTTCTCGATTACCTCGGACATCGCAGAGACTAAATGGTCATAGTGTTGATCAAGTGACAAATGCGATAAAGGCAAGTGCGTTATATCATACATCATGGGCATAAGGGAAGATTCAAAGTCTTTGCGGAATTTATTGCCGTCCACGGAATGAATGTTACGAAAAGTATATGTGCCTTCACGGTTTTTTGTATGCTCAAAATTAGAGCTGGAAATTGAACAGTAAATGACATGGTGGTCGGCTAATTTGTATAAGAAGACACCAGGTGTGATTACAGATTCGGCATCATTAGTAAGAGGATGATCAATGATCGTTTGCAAACCTGCAGTTGCACGTGTTGGCTGAGTGACTGAGCTTGAGAAAGCTTTACTTTCGATCATATGTAGATAATCGGATTTGAAAGAAGAATCGCATTTCAAATCAATTTTTATATCGCCCATTGACATTGCTTTGCTACGTTTCTTGTTTAGAATTTGTAATTTTTCATCTATGGAATTTAAAAAAGTACTAGCATTATCCCAAGGGTGACGATAGACCACAGCAATGATATACTTACCCTTTCCTCCTGAAAATTGAACTTCAAACCATATTGCTCTTCGCAGCCTCTTATTTGCAATTTTAGATTTTCGATTTCAGTAAAAGTCACACGGGGCCAGGCTTTTTCAGAGAAGCTGGAACTCTTTTTGAAACTCAAATGGAGCTGGAGCCAATTGGTTGAAACTTAGCTCTAGTTCCGACTCATTTCTTTAGATGCTACTGTTCTCATTTCTTCAGAGGCTTTTGGAGTCGTAGCCCCGGAACCAGGCTTCTTCAGAGAAGCTGGAACTCTTTTTGAAGCTCAAATGGAGCTGGAGCAAATTGTTTGAAACTTAGCTCTAGTTCCGACTCATTTCTTCAGATGCTACTGTTCTTATTTCTTCAGATGCTACTGTTATTGGTGCATTTCATGTAAATTAAAACTTCGTGTTTAAGACTGTGGAATGTTTTCGAAATTAATGCTTTGAATTTATTGAGTTTTGTGACTATAAGTTAGAAACTTCAAATTGCACAAATATGCTTGTACTTAAATTTCTAACCGATGGAGCTAGATCCGGAGCTGGAGCAGTGGTATAAAAAAGCACCGGAGTCAAAGCTGCTGTTTTGTGATGGTTCTGGTGGCTGCGTAGTGCTGACGCGAAGAGTGCAAGCTCATTTCTTTGGGGCGCCGTTTGGAAAAAAATTATGTGCAAATTTTCCACTTGTTTTTTGGCTTATTTCAAGATCACTTTTTCCGATTTAGGTAAATCAGAAATTTTGCTAAATTAGAAATGCTTTTCACTAAATAAGAAACTTTGATCGCATCAATTTTTCTGATTTACTAAATAAGAAACTTCCGTCTCATTGATATTTCCGATTTACTAAATAAGAAAATTTCTTTTCCTGTTTATTTTTCCAATTTACCAAATAAGAAACTTTTGCTTTACTTATTTTTCTGATTTACTAAATAAGAAACTTTTTTCCTATTTATTTTCTGATTTACTAAATAAGAAATTTTTGTTTTCTGATTTAGTAAATAAGAAAAGTTTTTATTTATTTTTCCTATTTAATAAATAAGAAAAACTTTTCTCATTTATTTTTCCGATATACTAAACAAGAAACTTTTTTCCTATTTATTTTTCTGATTTAGTAAATCGGAAAGTTGTGCATTCGCTTTTTTCCGATTTAGAAAATAATTTGGAAACACTTTTATGTCATGATCGTGAAAGGCAATGTTGGGTGCTGGCGGTCGAGGCTATGATAGACGAAGTTTGCTGGTCTGTAGAGTAAGATTGGTCACGTGGCCTGACGTCACTTCCCACAATCACTGAAACGTAACATTTCTTTCTGGAAATTCAATCAAGCGTAATTTTTGTTACTTTATTTCAATTTTAGTAAGAAAGCTCAAACTTAAAAATACATTTTACTTTTAATGTATTTTTCTGTTACAGAATGAACTACAGCAAAATTTATGAGAAAAAATCATTTGCACTCACTTTTCTTTGATTCAATAATTTTTTGTTACTACGTTATTTTTGCTTAATAACACGCAGTATCAGCCGACTATAGGCCTAGACCATCACAATAACGTTTGCCTGGCTACTTACTCAGCGATTCCAGAAGCTGGTTAAGCAACAAAGGTGCTTGGTTCCTGAACCGCATTTGCAGCAACTTGGGGAGATGAAAGAATAGGTCCTCAATCTTAAGAGTTGTCTCGGGTAATGACATACAACTACATCGGTGACGGGGATTCGTTCCTTGAGACGTAATGGAGCTATCTCTTAACTGTCGCTGCTCCCAGATCACCCTTGGGCAAAGCGTAGCATCTGTTAGTTTTCCTGTCTGGGGTTACAGGTTGAAGTTTTAAGTCGAAGAAGTTGTTGGCAAAAAAATTTTCCCCTTTTTTGTTAGTTATGCGTGTGTGTTTTTTTCTATTACATTTTGTTTATTTCAAAAAATACAAGCACTTGTAAGAGGTAATGTTAGGGTGTGCAGCAGTCGCACTGCTAATTCTAGGTAGATTTGTGTTTTGTTACGTCACAATTGTGTTTGTTTAGTTTTGCCAGCTGCAACTGCCGCAAGCGTGGTCGTTCTCTTTCTTGTGGTGCGGGATCAAGTTAGCGGCGTTTACAACTTGGATTATATTTTGTTAACAGACAAGTTAGTTTGTACCGGGCAGTGTTAAAGAAGGCGGTGGTAGGACACGCACAGAGCCGACGCTCGCTGACAGCCTAGGTATACAAAGGAATAGCTACAGGTGCAGCGATCATGCATTCCTTTTTATTTTATTAGATAGTTTTTTGTTAGCTGAAGCATGTTTCAACGTATATCGTTTTGTCGCTGTTACCTATTTTTCGACCATTGTTTTTGTTTGTGTTAGCCTGGTCGTTAAATGAAATAAACTACCACTAGTTGTTTGAAGACAGCAGTTGATTCGGTGTTGACGCTGGGCCAAACGCTGACGGCTGTTGGTAAGCTACTGACTGGCTGCACATTTATTAAGGAAAAACTAACAAAACCTGGGGGCAGCAAGGGGGTATTACACACTGGCGAAGCCAGGCGGGCTTAACTCCCCTTAAATTTGAGATTACAGGCCTACTGCACATATTAATTTACATCCGGACGGTACTTCGATGCATTTGGACGTAAGAAGTTACAACAGGCCTATGGTATAATTTCCTCGATTTATTTGCGTTTTTGTCCTATCACGAGAAAGCGACGGAGTGCTACGCGATCTCGGTCTACTATCACGGGGTAATCCCGTTAAGTGCCTTTCGCAACGGCACAAGCGAACTTGCCGACTTGCTTCACAGGCCTACTGTCCCTTTAATGGTGAACGTCAAAACAGGGGAGATGTGAATAGGCCAACGAATCTTTAAGTCATTGGTATCGAACCCGTCACGAAGGGTTTGTATTTGTAACCTGAGCATGGTAAGCTACCGCATAGATCTATTAATGCATTTAGTGCTTAGCTACGAAATAGATGCAGACACGCAAAATTATCGTCAGTAGAAATAATACAAAGGACAGGAGAAGCGATGTTATTATTCATTAATCAAATTGGGATGCGAGAGAAAATAAGTGGGAAAGCATTAATTGCCTTTTTCAATTGCGACAAGTTACAAAATCAAAATGCTTTATTGTTGAGGTCAAAATGCGCAATGAAACATATGCAAAAGCATAAACACACACATCAATGTTCAAAAAAAATCGACATCAGACGTCAAAGGAAGCTGCAATCTGCGAAAGACCTTAACAACGGTCTTCGAGTCAAGCAGTACCCGGGAAAATTGAATAGTAACTTTAAATTTTACGAATACACGATATGGAAACAAAAGAAAAAAAATAACAAGATAAATTTAACGAAACCTTCAACGTAAATTTACGAAACGTGTTTTCTTGTCGATGTTTTCAAGACAAATCAAATGAAAGTTATGGTAACAGACTCGCCCTTGCTATATTGGATTCTTTGAAAAACAGATTCAAATTTGATTTAGGCCTAGTGCTTTTGTTTTAACTGTTGTGTGGTGCTGTTGATTTAAATTTTGCTGAGTTTTTGACAATTGATAACAAACCGAAACGTAATCACCATTGCTTACAATTGCAAAGTATTAGTTATCCCGCTGATAACTTTGAAAGATAGGCTACAATTATTTTTATCGGACTTATAGAATATGGAATTAACCTTCCCCGAGATATTTTTATAGGAACAGTTAATGTTGAAAAGTTTAAATGTGCCATTTCTGGGGTTTGCTTGGTTATTTTAACTGGGTATTGACATGGTTCTGTGTTTTATTGTTTTACCTCTAGTGCAAGCCAGAGATGGAAACCGGTCGGGTCACCGGTGGGATCGAGATTCTTCGACCGCCGGTCAAATTATCTTTTCTTGCTACTAAAATATACCCAAAAACCAACCGAAATATACGTACCGATATGTGTTCTTTAAATAGTTTACGAAAAACGGCATTAGCAAAACACACCTTCTGAAAACAAAAGTTTGTTTTCCGTTTACTTTCATTCAAAGTCTTTTTATTAGATGAAATTTTACGCGTCCAATACATCTAGTGACAAAGTTGGTGCGAACTACAGTTTGTCATTAGATTTATTGAACACTGAACATAAACCTTCAGTAAAAAAAAACGGTCGACCGGGCCGGTCGGTCAAACGGCGTAGATTTTGAATTTTACCGGTCGGTCGAGAAAATCCTGACCGGTTCCATCTCTGGTGTAGGCCTATTGCGATGACTATTATATGCTTCCTTCACGCCATGGTATGTTCAGTTCTTCTGACACTGTTCGTAACTTCGCACTGATAATTTGAGTGATGTAATAATGCAATTCCCATTCTGGGGGCTAAGTTTGTGTATTTTACAATTCTGTGTTGAGCCTTTTTTGTTGTTGTTGAAGTTTCATTTCTAAGTTGCGGATGCATACCGTTTCTGTCGAACTACTGATTTATAGGTATACTGTATAGGCTAAATGAATAAAAGATACAGCACAGAAAGGAGAGGAGGCTCATAACTGGATTAAATGAAAGAGGGAAAACTAGTCAATACGAGAAATGATGAGCGGTAACTAAATCAATAAAAATTGAACAAGTCACAATACACACGTAAGAACTAGGCTACTGCTTTGAACGCTGCTAGGCAGCATTCAGCGTGGCTAGAGTTAATAGTAGTTCAGCTAAGTCTGAAATTTAGCAATTTACACAATAGGCAGCATGGTTTTCGTAGGAAATTATTGGTTTAACGGAGGAAACCAGAGGCGGATGTGAGGGAAGCATCCCCCACCAGCCATTTTCAAACATGTTTTTGATGACTACAACTTGTCCATAATTTCGAACCTTTTCGATAACAATAAGCCTTACGCATTCATAACCGAAAATGTAGGCCTACGAACAAAATGCATCATATTTGGTGAAACATTCAGAGTTAGGGGCAAAAAATTTTAACAAAATTTGCCTAATAATTACTCAAAAAGTACTAAAATGGCCAATACAGCATGTAAATTTTTAAAAAAATTCCGGGGGAGCATGCCCCCGGACCCCCCTAGAGCCTTTATTTTCAACATGCTTCAAAATAATTTCGCTGAAAAACAACTTCGCTTGAAAATATGTCGAAATAGGGCGCCCCCTCCCTGAAAAAATTTCCGAATACGCCGCAGACATGAAAACATTTTTCAAAGGTCTTATTTCGTCTAACGTCTTTGTATTTAATTAACATTTAACCTAATTCAAAATTTCATCCCCCACCACCAAAATTTTGTGGATCCGCTCCTGGAGAAACCAAGGTCAAGGTCTGAAGTGGAACAAAGCTTGGAAATTTATCCGAATCAACTGATTTTATAACCCATCCGCAGTGTAGCCGTTAGGCCTTGTCAGAATTTGCGAAAACATTCTAGCCTTCACTTGCCTCACGCTTGGGGTCGGCAACCTGCTGCTCTTTGATCCTTCTGTTGTGGCTCCCTGTAGCTATAAAAAAATTAACGGAAATTTACCCGAGTGTGCATATCTATTAAAATTTTATAGCATTTGTAGTAGCGAGCGCTTCAATTAAGTTTGCAATTCATCCACCCTGTTGTTTTGATTTTTAGCTTCTAATATGTGATAGTAATACTGTAAGTGCAGGGTGGCCAATTGGCCATACGTCCCGTTTTCGCCGGGACAGTCTGGTTTGTAGGCCTTTGTCCTAGTGTCCCGCCTAGTTTGCCACTTTGTTCCGGAATTTTTTATTGAAAATTTGCTTTTGTTACTACATAATGTTAGCTACACAAACGATCCGTTATTTCGTTACATTAACTAGCAAGACGCAAATTCCTAGCTCCACTTGTGACGTCACAGATTGAGAGTCTACACTACAGAGGCATTAGCATTACTTCACAGCAGTAGCGCAATGGTTGAAGCAGCGTAGGCTTAATCAAAAAGGTACTGCAGTTTTAGCTGTTTTTTGTCATTAACACTTTAGTCGCAGCGTATGCAAGCAAATGGCTGCGGAATTTTGGTTAAAGGGGACAGAATTTGATTTAACCGCATAACGTAACCAGGGGTGCCTTGGTAAAATTCGAACTAGGAAGGCCCTGTTCAGTGTTAAAAATTCAGTTGTTTTAAACGCCAACAATCCATTGCATTTGAATCGTGTAAAGCTTAACTGCGCAGGTTTCAGCCACCTACAGCATATTTTACAACGTTTGTTATAAGCTTATATCCAATTCCAAGACATTAGCTTTTAAGCGTATGTAGTTACAAGCACAAAACATTCAAAACTCAGAAGAGTGTAGACCTACTGCAGTGTCAGAGATGAAGAAAAAGTGACAGCTAAATCTTCGCGTTGGAACTACCCTTGCCAAAATAAGGCAGTAATTAAAGCCAACTCAAAAAATAAATTATAATACGCAGCATCTTGCAGTAAACAATTCAGTAATTAGATTGCGTGGATATTAAGATCCTTGCTTGAAACCCACGCCAATTGGAAAAGGGAGCTAATAGGTTCAACACCTTGCCCAATGCAAGTTAACTGCAGGAGTTGTGATTAGGTACCCTCTACCATTCTTCACCCACACCAGTTAGAGAACAAGTTCACAAATGGATGCAGTGTTTGCTCATACCCAGGAATGTACACTAATCAGGTTGAAGAATGAAGCCACTCCTTTGCTAATAACTAGGTTTGAGGTGCGATGTTTCAGCAGTCCACAAACTGTAATCAATGATAACAACATCTTCTTGCTTATCCAAACATACATCTGTAGAGCTCAATTTACGAAAGTTGCCATTAGTGAGATGATCAAAATTTGATTATATTAATATGGAATTCTATGGGCGAGTACTCATTGTCAAAAACCTTTAGATTTGGTGTTGCAACTGCAAACTAGGATAAAATAGCAAACAAGAGACTCCGTATCTCTGCAGCAAAGGGTTTTCAACGACGATGGAAAAAGATTTCTTTGAAAAGATATGTCCGCTTGAAATAACATGATAACACCTAGAAAACAAACAGCACTCCATCAGGACAGCACCTCAACCAGCTAACATTTTAGAAAAGGTTACTAAGTAATAAGCATGGAAGAGCACAATATCACTTCTTTTTAATCGCATGAACACCAATTAACTGTACTTATGTACTGGAGAAACAGCGTCTACTCCACAAGATGAGAATATGATCGACATATTTTTGCGAATTTTAATCTTTTATTATCAGTTGATCTTTGCGGTATGACCCAACCTCATTCGTATAAACTTGTTTACCAAAAAGAAATTTATTTGCTGCTATTAAAACATAATTTCTGACAAATTGATTTAATTCTTTTAAACTTACAGCCGAACCCACTTTTTAATCTGTTCACAGTTTGTAAAAACTTTACCTTCATGTGGTAGAAAGTAGGAACTCTTAGCATGTGCATTGTGCAGAGCATATTCATTACCTGGTTATGTCTGCTCGCACATATCGCAAGTTTCACACACCGACTAGACCCCAAAGCGAAATGTCACAGTATTGCACTGTCCAGTGTCGTCTGTGTCGAGTAGGTAAAGCCGAAATCAAATGATGGTGTAAAGGCGACAATTGCGAAACTCTAATGATGACGTCATTTAGCAGGACGCAATGACCATGAGGAAGGTGAATGAGCATTTTTTTTTTTGCTATACAGCAGTGAAGCAGCGAAAAGCAAAAAATTAAAACATCGGAAACTACTACGCCAACCAGAGTTCGTTTCACCCATACCCACAATTTCCTATAGACAACAGGTTAAAACAGAAGTTTACCTATCAATCAAGCAACTACATCAACAACGGAATAATTAATCATTTACCTGTTTTACTACAGTGGTTCAATACAGAGGAAGACGCCAATACAGCTATATTTGGGTACGAGTGCTCAAGCCAAAAACCTTTTTCATGTACCGGAAAGAATACCTACGGTAAGGAAAATCATCGCTCATAAAAATACTTTGACACTAGCAAAAAAAGAGCATCGTAAAATCAATAAATTGGTGAAGTATCATCTTCTGTAATAATTGCCCATTATCTATGGCTGCGCCTAAGACTGCAATTCACCACAAATCATTAGAAAAATTGCTTAGACGCTTCAACATTTCCTTTTACTGTTTTTTATATTAACTACATCAATGCAGTGAAACTCGTGCGGGCCGCAAATTGCATTCGCCGGCCGCATGCTGCCAGCGGGCCAGTGCTTCAGCACGCTAATTTGTATCATTTTGCTTGCAGCATGCATTATCTTAATTTGCAGAATGTTACTGAAGCAGTCAAGAATCCCAAAGCGCAAAGATAGTTTGACGAATTCCCGGGCAAAAGTGCAGTTATTTCCTCAACACAAAGTTTGTTATGCTTGCTTTTTACAATCAATATTTCGCTTTAACTACTACGCCCATTTTTACTTCCTTATTTTCGAGAAGAATGCGTAAATATCGCGATTGCTATATTAATCTTATTCAAAGATTTGCATTTCATAGCTGATTTCCACTATTTTTTGTTTTGAAACCTCAGTTGCAAGCAAAGTTTTGAAACTTTGATATTTCCCTACGTTTTATTACACAATTTAAATAGTTACTGTACATAAGAAAATAGATTTCGAAAGCTGAGTCGGTACATCTAAAAGCCTCTGCAAGCAAAGAAATACGATCGATCATATACTCAAATGATGGCTACATTCAAGCAACCACTGGATATTGTATCAGATTCCCCGTAAATATCCCCTCCCAAGAACCAAGAGACGAGGTAACTTCAAGTTGTCCATGCAGTTTAAACTAGCGAACACTTTGGTAGTGATGCTGACTATAATTTTGTGTAACTTTAACCCAGATTAACCCAGAATCACTAGCCATGCCTGAGGAAAAAAGCGTATTTGCAAACGAAAAAATGGGCTCAACTCAGGTGACTATTTTAAGCTACTTAGCTTTCTTATTTTACAAAAGTTGTACACTCGAAAAGTAACACAGGAAAATTGGTTTAGTTTAATACACCGTATTTGATCGCCAGGAGCAGTAAAGTATCATGCATATTGCTCAAACTCTCGGCATTGAATGTGGCGTAAAAACCGTTTAACGTAAATTTAGTTTGATGGCTCCGGCACAAATTTCACTGAGCAAAAACTATGCACAGAATTATACTATCCACAGGAATCTGTTGGTCACCGATCAGACAGCAGGTGGCAATCCAAAACGGCTTCAAGATTTGCAGCTGAACTACTGCCCACTGTTCGTGAAACGGCGCTTTAGACCAAAGCCTCACACAAACATGAGCTCATCCGTTACATGTTTCCAGCCAGCAGGCCGACCTGTATAAATTAAGCTACCACATTTCAACAAAAATTAATGTGGCAATCTTGCAATGCATTTAGTGGGCAAGTACGTATGAACAGGCCGCGGAAAAGTTGCAAAAATTTGAGGTGTCGTCTATGACAAATATAGTATTCTTAGAACGAAAGTATTCGGTAAGTATAAATCTCTTAATTTCGTTATCATTACATCAACTCACCAGTTACTTTGTGATTAAAGAACAAAGTAGAATTTACTGGACCGATGGTATGCCATATATAATCAAGAAGCAGATTGTGCGAGAATGCCAACATGGTGAAGACAGACATAAACGTTTCAACGACAGACGAAAAACTTTTGTCAAGCAGGTAGTGTTGTCGTTTTGCTTTCCCGTTTCTTCGATAAGTGAATTCCTGTAAACGGTGCAAGAAAGGCTGATTAATACCAATCAGTTTATCAACTACTACTCCGGAAAAACTGCAAAAAGGATTGATTAATTTTAAACACAGAGTAAGAAGGGAATTTGTATAGAAAGTCTTGGTGTGACAGCAAATAAAAGTGGCAAGCAAGCAAGCGTTTCAGCTGGTCGCAGGCTTTCACAAGGGCTAAATAAAATTTTGAAAGTAACGCAAACTGAGCCACTCAAGATCAGCGACGTGTCTGCGTTGTTAACAAAGTAATGCGTCAAACATCGTGTAGTTTTGTTTTTTTGATTCATTTCTTTAACTGTATTTCCATTGTTCCAGAATCAGAAAGTTGAAATAGGAAAGACTGGGTGATGTTATAGCAGGAAAGATTCGGTGGTCTTGTGGTTGCTTGCGGGTTTTAAGTGTTTTTTATGACAGAATTTAGAAGATCATCACTTCCAAAAGCGAAGATTGCATGTTCAACCCACCAAAAAAATGAACTGTAAAGCAACATTGACGGTTCTAGAAGTGATGAAATTCCTCTTCTTTCAGGTGCGTTCACCTAATGCAAGTTTATCTCTCATCGTATAACACTTTTGAAGTATATGTTCATTTCAACTTTAACACAGGATAAGGAAAGCAAAAAAACCCAAGAAGCTAATAGAAAAATGTATCAGAGGTTTCATATTTCCCGAAGCTTTTCGTCTGACACTTGTCAAGGGAATCGTCAGAATAAAGAATGTAGAGCTGAGACCGCTTATAAAAGCGAGAGAGAGAAAAAGAGAAGTCTTTTCTGATTGGAAAAAAAGAGAAGTCGTTTCTGATTGGACGTTCCAATTTCGGCACAACTTTTCGTCCAATCAGAAACGACTTCTCTTTTTCTCTCTCTCGCTTTTATAAGCGGTCTCAGCTCTACATTCTTTATTCTGACGATTCCCTTGACAAGTGTCAGACGAAAAGCTTCGGGAAATATGAAACCTCTGCTTCTGGCTATCTTCAAGTTCTGTACCACCAACCAACTGTTTAGAAAAATGTATCAAAAACGCGTTGAAATCTGGAGAGAAGCTCCATCAAGTGCACGCTTGGTTGATGCAATTTCCTTCAGCTGAAGACCACAGTGTGAGTAAGAACAAACATTAAAATATAAATCGTCTATACGATGAAAATAGAAAAAAGCGTTTTACAATTTCAAAAGGGAATTTTTAATTTTTAAAAAGCAAAGTTGTGCCGAAATTGGAATGGCAATGGTTCAGTGTAAAAATTTTTGTTCGCAGGAAGCTGGTATCATGCAACCATTAGATTCTAGAATTGTTGAAAAAATCAACGACCTTGTCAATGAAGGCAGCAGCAACGTTCGGGAGATCGAGAGAACCTTGGCATCGTACGTGAAATTTGAATTATTTAAAGATGAGCAACCACTAACTTCATCAAACCGAAGATTTTACCCTACTCACAAGGACATAAGGAATCATCACTACAAAGCGTATACAAGAAACAAACTTGCGGTACTGGACCAAGATAATGTGGCCAAGTTGGTAGAGCAATTTAAAGGCGAATGTAAGGCAGACAATGAAATTTTCTTTCGCCCTTATCTTTCTAGTGCTGGTACGAATAACAGAGAACATATTGATGGCCACTCCAACGGTGAAATATGCAAGCCAAAACTTCCTTCTGAACAGACTCTATTATTGATTCATCAAATGGAATGGCAAAAGAGGCTCCTTTTTCGATACAGCCAAGAAATCTGTCGAATGGATGCTACATACAAAACCTCAAAATATTCTGTGCCTTTATTTTTCATAATCGTTGAAAGTAATGTGGGCTCTGAGGCGGTAGCAAGCTTCGTCGTTCAAAACGAAAGTGAAGAAGGAATTGCTGAAGCACTTCATATACTTAAACAATGGAATCCGACATTTTTTATGACAGACAAATTGCAAGCAGAAATTAATGCAATTGAAAAATATTTTAAAGGTAACGAATAATTTTTAACAATAGTCAAAAAAAAATTTTACTATAAATCCACGTTTATTTTCAAGGCTGCAAAGTGTTACCGGTACTGTGCGACTTCCACCAAAAACAATCGTGGGAAAGATGGATGAGAAAAACAGAAAACAACGTTGGCGACGATAAAGAAAATATGCTACGTCTTATGAGAGCAATTGCACAAGCTGACAACGAAATGAAGTTTGAGTCAGCAATTATGGATCTAAAAGAAAGTAAAACACGGAAAAGGAATGGAAAATTTCGCAATTACTTTGACAGAGGCTGGATGTTGGAAAAAGAAGTTCGTATGCCATGACGTTCTGAGGGTATACATCTAAATGATTAACGTCCCTTCTATCCTTTTATCACACAATTACACTTCCGTAAATATTATTTTTATTTTATTTATTTATGAAATTCATCACTAAGGTGTTGGGTTCAAACCTTGACACACTCACAAGTGAAGCAAGAAAAAAGACACAGCATAATTAATATTAAATTGCATTTTAGTTTCAGTGTACTGGTCTAGTATATAGATATTTAGCAGCGTGTGTGTTGATGTACAGTGCAAACAAACGTTCTGTTCTATTCTAGACACTGTGACAAGAAATGACGTCAAGCCAAAAGCGACGAATCTTATCCCATAGACCAAAAAACTTTATCTATTTGAGCACTGACCTTCACAAAATAGCAGAAATTCCAACTAAGATTACTCAAAAAATTATTTTTCATCATTTGGCACAGCAAAGAAAAAAGTTTTTGTTAAAGAAAGCTACACGGCACAATTCAGTATCGAAACAAAACTTTTCAACTTACCTACATTCATTTTTTTGACTACAGACACTGTACGGTATATTTCTTCAAGGTGTCATAATAGCAGTTCCGGTAAGCATACCAGTAGGCTCTCAGTAATATGTACACCGGTATATATAAAGATACAGCAGAGAAGCAAACAGTGATTAAAAGACATTATATGTAACAAGTTGAATAAAACTATCTGCAACAAAACACAAGACAGCATTAGTATTATTTCTGCAAAGCTATATTCCAAATTCGGAATCACAAATAGAAAATGTTTTTTCCGATTTTCAAAAGCGCTGGTTGTGTCAGTCAGCAAACAGCACTGATGAGCATTAGTATTGATCGTAGAAAAGTATAAAACACCGGATGTTTGTTGAAGTTTATCACCATACCAATCATGAAACATGTCAATCATTTAACACAACTTTATGCAGTTCACTAACTAATGCTCAAAGTGAGGAGATGAAGTCAGTCACATTACGAAAAAAAACTGCAGGCATGACAGACTTGACAGTAGGCTAACCAACTACCGATGCAAAGCAGAAAACTTCAGTTGCAAAACTTTTGACCGTTAAAGCTCTTTTTTTACCATACAATACTGTCAGAGTGTCAGTTGCTTGGAGAGAAAACACAGTGGAAAGCAAGTCAGTTGCCACCTCAGCAAGAGCAAACTTCACATTTACATTACAATTGTACTAAAGAACTTCAAAACAAATGAAACTAGACCTACCAATGTAATCACAATGCAAAAAAAAAACTAAAACAAAAAATAATAAAATCAAATACCAGCAGCATCATCAGATCATGTTAGTGGAGAAACCGGAAAAGCCATTTTTTCAAGTCTAGCAAAAACAACATGCGATCGCATGCATCTACCATTGCAACACAATCACTGTTCCCTCTGGGATTTTGACAAGGCCTTGTGCGAATTTGCCCACATGATAAATTCATTGAAACTTTTGCCCAAAGATTTCACTACTTTGAGGACCCCTCTTATAAATTTTATGCATTAAATTTGCTTTTCCAGGATACAAGCTACAGTCTTGCATTAAAATATTCAAGTTTTTTGTTTACGTCTTTCAGTTTTGCATTTTATAATAGGAAGCGTCTATTTCACCGGAAATTCCAGTTACCGAAGTTCGAAAATCGTGGTTTGCGGAACCGGAAACATCCCCTAACAGTTCCCCTACAGTGAGAGTCACACTGCAGGAACCGAAAACGGTTAAGCAACTACGATTTTTCAAACTTCGATAACTGGAATTTTCGGTGAAATAGACACTTCCTTTATATTAATTTCTGGTTCAAAATCGTTAAATTCTCCCAAAAATTTTGCATTTTTCCCAAATTTCTCACTCTAGAGGGAAGACTTAACACAATTGAAATAACAACTGACGAGACTCTGTATGGCTTTATCACGTGCAATACATTTACTCTGTATGGCTTTATCACGTGCAATACATTATCATGATTGATTTTATACCGGTAACAGTCAATTCAATGAGCTGACTTTGCAGTTTAGGAACAGGGTCCTACCGGTAACTCATGAAGTACTAGTACCAGTGTTCCCTCTAGAGTGAGAAGTTTGAGAAAAATGCGAAATTTTTGGGCAAATTTTAATGATTTTGAACCAGAAATTAATATTATAAAATGCAAAACTGAAAGACGTAAACAAAAAACTTGAATATTTTAATGGAAAACTGTAGCTTGTATCTTGGAAAAGCAAATTTAATGCAAAAAATTTGTAAAAGGGGTCCTGTAAGTAGTGAAATCTTTGGGCAAAAATGTTAATGAATTTATCATTTGGGCAAATTCGCCCTAGTCAAAATCGTAGAGGGAACACTGACCGGTACAGTAGTTTACCTATGTTTTTTCAAAAAACTGCATCAGGCGATAGTGCTGACCCAGAAGAATGACTTGGTGCAAAATATAAACTAATTTTTATCAAAAAATGAGTCTAGCAGTTTTGCATCAACCTGACAATACACTGATACACTGCACTGCTGATACAAAGTTTTAAATTAAGAAAGTCTACGAGCGAAAACTAAATACTTAATCATAACAACACAGAAAAAAAAGCGGCAAAAACACAACACAAACAGACAAAGCATATTATTGCACTGCTACATTACGCCTAGGCCTATATAACCATGTTGTCAATCGCTAGGCTAGCTTATCTCTCATCAAAATAAAACACCATGTACCAGTATATAAACTAAACCTCATAACACAGTAACAAATGAACTGCTGAACAATATTAGTCTACTGAACACCTTTGCCTTGACATGGCAAAACCTATGAGCTACCGGTACAAATTTTTAGTTTTGGATTTTTTAGTCTTTAGGGTACAGTTTACACCCACTGTACCGACACAATGCTACTGCATACCCTGATACCGATACATCTACCAGTACTGTATAACCAGTGATGGGATTTAGGGGGGTTGCGCGAACCTGTTCTTGTAATGTCAGGATAATCAGCAAACCCGTTCTTGCTTTTTTTTACAGACATTAGACTTTTATGAGGGAAGCTGTTGTTAGTAAGTACGATACAAAGGAAAACCTGTTCTTAAAATTTTAAATCCCATCGCTGTGTATAACCCAAACCTATCTTGCCTATGGCAACCCTACACAAACAGACATATACCAGTGTAACTGTCAAGCACTAAATCATGTAAACCACTGATACAGGTAAATAATGAAAACTTGGGACTTCTTGGACAGTGGAGAAAATTACTGTTTAGTTATAGACTACCGGCAGTATGGTAAGTACGGTACTGATACTGAGTAAGGGTACGGGTACTTCAAAAGTACCCATAACCTGATAACAGCATTAACTACATCTGTCCATACCGGTAATAGACTACCGGTACCTAATTATAGTAAGTAGACTACCGGTACGAAACATCTAGGCCTATTCTAAAGCTACCTACCGGTATAGCCTATTTTATTGTTTAATAATAGACTATCATACTATTGCCTATTCCAGGACCCTGCTCTTGGTCTTCAGTCTTACTTGTTGTCATTTTCTTGAGCAGTTGCATATGCTTACGTTAGACAGTAATAATGAATACACTGTGCTCTAAAGCAGTAGAGTAAACATACAAAAGGAAATGACGTCAGTCACGTGACCAATCTTATTCTACAGACCAGCAAATTTCGTCTATCATAGCCTCGACCGGGTGCTGGCTGTACACGGGATTGAAATGTACGGTTTGTGGTGGAATGTGAATGGTTAACTTTTTGTTTATTGCAGAGTCAGGGTCTACGGGTCGAACTAAACACCGTATGGGACCGTATGGGCAGCGTATGGGACCGTGTGGGCTCTTATGGGATCGTATGGGACCGTATGAGACCGTATGGGCACTTATGGGACCGTATGGGCACCGTATGGGCTCTTATTGAACCGTATGGGCACTTATGGGAGGGTCGAACTAAACACCGTATGGGACCGTATAAGACCGTATGGGCACCCTAACCCTAACCCTAACCCTAACCTTAACCCTAACCCTAACCCTAACCTTAACCCTAACCCTAACCCTAACCCATACGGTTTCATAAGTGCCCATACGGTTCAATAAGAGCCCATACGGTGCCCATACAGTCCCATAAGAGCCCACACGGTCCCATACGATGCCCATACGGTCCCATAAGGGCCCATACGGTTCCATAAGTGCCCATATGGTGCCCATACGGTTCCATGCGGTCCCATGCGGTCCCATACGGTCCCATACGGTGCTCATACGGTCCCATACGGTCTCATACGGTGTTTAGTTCTACCGGGGTCTACCGCGTAGGACAACAGGGGTGAAATGACGTCACTAGCACAAATGTGCTACTAGCACATCGTCACTCGCACTCGCACATTTCGACTCGCATATAACCAATCACTCGCACATCACCGTACTCGCACTCGCACATTCCATGTTTGCTCGCACATTATGACCGCACCACTCGCACATTTCGACTCGCACATGTTAACCAATCACTCGCACATCACCGTAGGCCTACTCGCACATTCCATGTTCACTCGCATATTTCGACTCGCACATCACCGCACTCGCACATTATGGGGACCACTCGCACATCACTGTACTCGCACATTATGACCGCACCACTCGCACATTTCGACTCGCACATTCCATGTTCACTCGCACATTATGACCGGACCACTCGCACATAACCAATCACTCGCACATCACCGTACTCGCACATTCCATGTTCACTCGCACATTATGACCGGACCACTCGCACATTTCGGTGTTGTAAACCTGTTAAATAACCGGACTACTAGCTCGTGTGGCACCTAGCACTCGCACATGCGCAGATGACGTTAGACTAATACCGTAGCAATTGTGCCAGGTAGACTAGACAAGGTAATTTTTGCAGAATGAAGAAGCTGGGAGCTTAGTATGATTTAGGCTAGTTATTAGTTAGGTCAGAAAAATTGTTGTGGATAGCGTATACTGGTGCGTGCTGGTTAGCTTAACACAGTGACAATGTTGAGAAAGTGCACGTTTCAACGTATATCGTTTTGTCGCTGTAACCTGTTTTTCGGCCATTGGTTTTGTTCCTTGTTTTTGTTAGGTGTTTTTTTGGTCGTTAAATAAAATAAACTACTACTACTACTAAGTAGATTAGGCCAAATATCGGTACCATAGACTGGATGGGCAAGTTAATGCAAAATGTTAGCTTCGTTGACCACTACTTCGTTAACGCAGTTATGTACTTCCATTAACGTTAATTCGTTAAATTCAGCTCCAATTAACAGAAGTTAATTAAATTTGTTACCGGTATAGGTCTATCGTTAATTTTGGCTTAAAAGGACATTTTTTTTTCAAAAGAAAGCTTAAAATTTTTATAATATCAATGTTTGCATAAGCATTTAGGCAATTTTTGTGCTCACAAGCAATATGTTTTATTGTTTTTGTCTTGCTTTTTTACTTCATTGGTCTTATTTTGCTGGTTCATCAATGTCAAACTTAACCAACAATAAGAGAAATAAGAGTTTACAAAAATTAAACGGAAGTTATCAAGTACTGACGGAAGTTAATTTAGTCCGTTAATTTCACACAGCACAGCTCGCCAATGCTACAACGTTTCTGCGTTGCCCTGGCATTAAGGCATTTTCTAGCCTATATGATACGGAACAGCACAATGGTGCTAGGTCGCAAACCAAAGCACACTAACAACAGAACAAGTGAGGGTAAATATCAAAACATCAAAACAAATTAACTCGTGTAAATCTATGGTACCGGTACATATTTAACTGTTCAGAGTAGCAAAATATTAACAATGAGTGACGGAAACTGTGCAACAAGTAATACTGTAATGTTATAAGCATAGAGATGTGTCCCACCACTCGTTATGAGCATGCATAATACTGCGACTGGGCTATGCAGCTATAACAAAGATATGTTTTTTTTTAGTTGTGCAGTTGGTACATGTGTAAGTACACCCATTCAGAATTAGCTATCATTTACTGGTAGGCTAATTATCTGGACTAATTTATCATCTCTAATTTTTCATGTCATCGTCCATCTTGGCAAAGCTCAGCTTTGGCTATGGATCAGATTTAGATCAATGCCTGGACTTGCTTGGTGATTGTTCTGTGCAGAAAAGCTGTTCCTTATGTTGGACAACATTTGGCACAGAAAATAATGATGAATTGGAGTTACATGAAGAAATTAAACAACACTTGCATTCTGTTCACCTTTTAAAATCAGTCTTTTATAAGATCAATGATGAGAAAGGTACAGTACCGATAATCTATGATTTTATCATGAATTGTGAGATATTAATGCTAAATTTAACAGCAAGTGCCAGTACATGTATGTTTGCTTACAAAGTTACAAATAGATTTTGTATTCAGTATCTGGTCCTCTTTTCAACGTGTGCAGTGTGAGAGGCATTTCAATATATACTTTAGCCGATGTGCGAGTTGTAGAACTGTATATCTGACTCTAGTGTTACTTATTAATTTATTCCACAAATCAACAATTCATCTTTATCCACGTCGAGCTTTTTGGAATAGGATTCTTATTCAAATAGAATTACAAACTTATTCAAATAGAATCACAAACCTTATTCAAATAGAATCACAAACCTTATTCAAATAGAATCACAAACCTTATTCAAATAGAATCACAAACCTTATTCAAATAGAATTACAAACAAAGAAGAAAAATAGATTATAATTATTGCACAAAATTAATAAATTAACAGTTATACGTCTACATTATAGTCGGCTATTGAGATATATTTTCTTTCAAATAATGAAGTGTAGAAACTAAAACTTCAACTTATCTGCAGTGGAATTACGATAGTTAATTTGCTTCTTTTACTTGAATTTATAAAGCTTTTTAATAATATAGAGAATCATAATTTTCTGTCACAACGCACTCTGATTCTATTGCAACCGTCTATCAAGATGAAACATTCTGATCTGAATGGCAAAAGCATTTAGTTGACAAAATATCATTTTAACAATAACGGAAGTATGAAATGTATGAAGAGAATTCATATCGGCATTTAGGCTAACCTACATCAAAACTATGCTAAATGTGCTAATAACGGATGTGAAAGTAGCTTATGATTTAAATACGTTATGTGAAAATTTAAAGTTTAACGAGGATACATGACACGATCGCTACACAATCTTAAATTTACAGCAATTAATGTTTACTCCCTAGTCTCAAATATTGCTTTCGGGATGATCTGGAGTATCATAATTATGTCATTTTATTTTGTTAATTGACTTGCAATGTGAGAAACATGTTTCAATTGTGTGTTTTCAGCTTTTACCTTGCCTTGCAAACTCCAATGCAAAAGTTCAAGCTCCACAACAAAACAGTGGTACTCACATTTTCATTGTGCTTGTTGCAATAACACTTTTATCAGAAAGTACACGTTCATGCGCCATTTAAAAGGTACTAGTACCTTATTCTGCATAATACTTGTATTTTATTTGCATGATGCAGAGTTTAAAGATTGTTTGCTTGTTCAAAAAAAGATATTATTGCACAGTTACATTATGCTATCATGCATTGTATGCTAAATCAAAGATTTGCTTTCTGAAAACATGCTGCCAAACATTTCATTGTTTTTATTTTTTATCTAGCAAAAGGTTTCCAAGTTCTGTCCAATTCTGTATCCCTTCTTCCTCATTTGTGTTTGCCTACTGATACTGGTAAGTAAAGTAGCTGTTAGATTTCCATTTAGACAAGCCTATGTGCGTAAATGTGTTCTGTGCTTTGTGAAAAACTAAACGTGCTAATGTTAAGTCTACTGTTGAATAAAAATTATTGTCATGATAATGTGAAGGAAATAGCAATTGTTTTGCGACTTTTTGGAACAAGTTGCGTGTTACTTCTACAGGTATAATAACTGCTGCTTTTGTTGGTTTTCTATCACCTAAACAGTAACATTAAAGGGCCCTGTTAATGTATAACCCCTCGTTCTCTTGACTAGGTGATCTAAATGCAATTATAATACATGAGGCCTGACAAATAAGTTATTAAACAATAGATGAACGTTAAAGAATTGTTAAAGAAATGAATATGAACGTTAAAGAAATGAATATAGCTTTTAACTATTTTGTTTAACTTTACTACCGGATGAACAGCCAGGCTAGGCTAGCCTACTTTCATCTATTAAACAATAGAGTTTAGTATTTGATAAATCGTTGTTTCTTCTAGTTTTCTTAACATATTGGTAACTTCGGGATGAGCATCAATTCAACCAATTCAGCTTTCAGCGTAATCAAAAGATTTTATATTAGTTTTACTCTTGCATGATTAGTCAGAACTCAAGTGTTTTGTATTCTTTTTATGAGAGGTTATCGCTAAAATGCATTAAACTGCACGAAGACACATCATGCTTGATCTTTAGAGACTCACTAAATTTACGCTGTAATAACCAATTCTGTGACTAGTTTCGCGGTTTCACTATTATAAGGTAAGAGTATGAAGTTTCCACATTTTGTATTTGCTGATAAAAATAATGTTTCTTCTGTGCTCGTCTTTTCTTCAACTTGTTTCTTATGTGTAGATTTTATTTCAAGTATCGATGCGCTGCAAAAAGCAACGCCTTGCAAAACATCGAATGGCAACCTGCGCTATTGAACCATCCCGTACAAAACGACTCTTACAATTGCGGTGTTTTTGTATTGCAAGTTAGTATAGTTACTGATTATGATGGTGAACAACTGAACATCATTTGTTGTTGGTACTTATCACTGAGATTGGCCTCTTCACAGTTTAGAATCTCCGCAATCATATTCCATTTTCGTTAAACGGTTTTTCCATTGCGTCGATGACGTTACCTGCATCAAAAACGGAGCTATCTGCAAATAAAATCGTCCTAAGGGATGAGCAATTTTGACATTTATTCAATATACTCAAACTTTTAGTGTTACGTCTAGTTTGTATTTGTTATGGTTAGAGCAGGGGAGGGCAAACTTTTTGCATGAAGGGCCGCATTGGAAAAAATTTTAAAGCCGAGGGCCGCACTGCTTTAGAAGAGGAAAGTAACAAAGGTCATCACCAGTGGCGCACCCAAGGATTTGGCAAAGGGGGGAGGGGGACACCACCGGCGGCCTGGCAGCCTCTGGAAACCAAGGAGGTGTGGGGACATAGCCCCCAACCGCCAACGATTTTTTACGATTTTCACATAAAGAACGCTCATTTTAGCACACTTTTTTATCGAAAAAGGGCATTCAGTGAATGCAGTCACTATGAACACTGCAAAAATATTTCCGCAGCTTATGTCTAAAAACTGAGGCTTGGCTAAAATATGCAAAAGGAGGCTGCAACCATTATTTGCTTGAGAAATTATAAACTGAAAGTGAGGTTTTAGTACCTTATTACAGATCCAAGGGGGAGGCATGGCACCGTGGCCCCCTCTGCGTGCGCCTATGGTAATCACGACCGCAAATGTCCCATTTTCCATGTGATTTCACTAGGGTACAAGGTTTATCTTTCTGTAAGTGCCCGCGGGCCGCATGAAATGATCTCGCGGGCCGCATGCGGGCCGTAGTTTGCCCACCCCTGGGTTAAAGTGTTTGCATTGAATCAATGAAATGCATGTTTGTTTGTTAGTTAATATCTGTCATTATTTATAGTGTTCTAGTAAAACCTCGATAAATGTTTTCGGTCAGCCGTGAAATTGAGTGAATGCGTGGATGTATTCGTCTGCCTACTGATGGAGTTTTCACAAATCAGCAATTGCAATTAGACAAAAGCAAATATGCTGATACAGTACAGATTAAATTTTACTAAGAGTTTATTTTGTCATTTCAGATAGCAGAAGCTTTGGTAGAGAAACTTCCAATGACCCCAGCCAGTGTGTCACTCGAGTCTTCTCTTACTGCTCTGCAGCAGTGTCGGATGAATATTGCCAAAAAGATTTTGGAAAATTCAGGTGCATATCAACGTTAAATAATGCCTAAAAGGCTTAAGCCGTGATTAGGAATGTTTGAGGTTTGGATATTTCGCCATCGTAGACAAAATGTTAACAAGAATGAATCCAGCTCATTTTTATGCTAAGATGGAATATATATTTGTTTTTAATTCAAGAACTTGTGTGGTAATCATCATAATTAGGGTTTCCAAATTTGCGGGCCTTTTGTGGTACCGGGAAAACGGGAAAAATTTGAGGCAAAACCTGGATCCCGGAAAATTGCCGGGATCATTGCGTATTGTGATTTCGATATTTTTGTATGTTTTCAACTACTTCTGTAACTGTAAGTACAATCAGTAAAGCAAAAATGCAAAAAATCATTTATTTTTCATGTAATAACTCCGAAGGAAAGTCAGGGCATAAAGGGATTTGTCACTCAGACGGTAACGCAGTTAAGTAACAAACAATCCTGCGGCAGAAAAAGCACGTTCTGCTTCAACCGACGTCGGTGGAATGCTACGTAAAGCATTGAAAAGAAGCTCTAATTTAGTTGCCCGTTTTCTGGTAGCTTCATACAAATTCATTTCTTGCGTGATGACTTCTTGAAGTTGATTTCTATCATTACTTTGGGGGTCCGATTGGTTGTCCGTAAATTCCGTGGAATGCTCAATGTGTGCCTGTAGTCGTTCAAAGAGGCTAACTTGTCTGCTTTTAATGCAAATGGTGTTGTGTCGTCACATTGCCCAATAACATGCTATTCACAAGTTTTGCGCAAAACCAACCTAACGCTTGCGAGGACCGAACAAAAGTCTTTTGCAATTGGATTTGTGTGACTGTACTAAACATACCGGAAATTTTTGTCAGAAAACACGGGAAACGGGAAGCTAAAAAATTCATTAAATCCCGGGATCCCGGTTTTCAAATCCTACCCATAATCTCAATGCTATCCATGTTTTATTGCTAGTTTAATAATGTAAAAGTCAACTACTTTTACCATTATTAAGCTAAAAATACAACAATATTTTAAAGAAACTTGATGTTGCAAAACTATAAAACTAACAGTATGAATTGCGATTTAAATCACTACTGGGAATATGAAGGTGATTACTACGTAATTACCATTAGTGATGGATTATTGAGAAGCCTGTGTCAACCAAAGTCCGTATAACTTCGTATAAGTTGCGCGGACCGGAATGGAGCAGAGACAATGGAGCAAAAAATGTGTCCAGAAAGACAATCGCCTACCTATCTTTTATAATGTAAAAACGTTTGAAAGTGTTACAAAAAAAGTCATAACTTTAGTTATCCTCGTTTGATTTTAAAAATTTCAACTGCATCGTAAAGCTCTTGATTTTAGTTGTCGTTTAAAACAAATTTCAAGAAAATTGATGGTGTTTTAAGTACTTTACCTGATTAATAATTTGGACATACTTAGTAATTTTTGAAGCAATTTTTACGCTAGCAGCATTTGCTATTTTAAAAGCATAAATATAGCGCAGATTTGCAAAAAGTAAAAGTTATTGTTTGATTCAAATTAAATAGGTTCAACTACAAAAATTTGAACTTCAATACGAAAGTAGCTTAGCTATATTGATCGTAGTTTTCCAAGCCTTTAAAGATTTGTTGCAAGAAAATGATTGCGTGAATTGTTATAAACCTCATGTAAAAGTAGGCTTCACTGTTCGTGCATAGAACTAGGTTTTTACAACCATGGTAGATTGGAGTGAGGTTGTTAACTTTTGTCATGTTTCACCCTTAGACCATGTGTAAAACAAGCCTTTAGTTAATTTTATTCTGGCCCACAATATTCGATTTTAAAAGCCCAGGGTTTGAAAATCAAGAAGCTGCGGTCATGAAACGACGTAGACCTATGTTGATGTATATGAAACAGTGAAATCAAAAAATAAAATAGATACCAGTATATTTTTCCCGCATAAATTTTGCTTATTGAATTTTTTGTTTAACAAATAGTCCAAAGCCCAAGGGTGAAGCACGACAGAAGTTAACAACCACACTACCAATCTAACATGGTTGTAAAAATTTAGTTCTATACAGTGAAGCTTTCTTTTACATGAGGTTTATAACAATTTACGCAATAATTTTCGAGCGAAAAAGTTTGAAAAACCACGACCAATAGCCAGTCTAATTTCATAGTGAAGTTTAAGTTTTTGCGATTGAACCTATTCAATTTGAATCAAATTAACTCTTCGCAAATCTGCCCTATATTTATGTTTTAAAATGACAAGAAATGCTATTATAGTTAAAAAACCGCTACAAAAATTTATCTCTGTCCAAATTATTTACAATGTAGAGTGCCTAAAACACAACCAATATTCTTGAAGTTTGTTTTAAACGATAGTGTAAATCAAGAGCTTCATGATGTGGTTAAAATTTTTAAAATTCAACAAGCATAACCGAAGTTATGATCTTTTTTGTAACACTTTCAAGCGTTTTTACATTACGAAAGATAGGCAGGCGATTGTCATTTTAAACACATTTTTGCTCCATTGTCGCTTAATAAAGTAACGAATGATTCGCTCAACTTATACGTGAGTTATACGAACTTTGGTGTCAACTAACGAAAGTGTCGTAGACTTAGACCTAATTTAGTTTAACTCCGGTATATTACACAAAACACCAATTAAATGTTTGATACATTTTGGCAGATGATATGACGGATGTGTGTGCAGCGTGTTGTCTAAACCAATCAGACCTGCGCTAGAGAAATTGGGTATGTGAAATTGTGTATAATTATGTACAATAAGGTGTCTGGGCGAGGTTTTTTCATGCCTTGAATTGAGTTGGATAGTGCTACTCCGTATTAAGTTAGCTAGACCAGACTTTGCTTTGTACCTTTTTACATGCTGCTATATTATCGTTTTTTTTGCCTTGTTTACCAGCTTGCCGTTTTTATGCCTAGATGGTATGTCAGTGTTTTCCTTTGTTACGTGAATATATTGCCGGTAATTGTACGAAAATGAATTACTTAAACCACTATACTGCTGTCTTGCACGCACTGCACAAAAAGTCCGGTGCAATGAAACAGAAACTTCTTGGCAGATTGACGTTCAGATGTACTGTAATTGCTTCACTCTGCCTGTCGCTCAGTAAATGCTCAGAAACATTTTACTTCTTATTAACTCACCAATAGATGTCGCATTAAAGCGCAACATTTAGTCTTATCTTTTTACTAGATTGGATGCGACGGATGCCCTCGATGGTATCATGCGTCATGCATTGATGAGAAGTTGTATGAGGCAAAGAAGCGGTTTTGGTTATGTGGATTGTGTCGTTAAATTTATTTTGATGCGTGTTTAATTGTTTATCGTTTAGGCGTAAAATGAATAAAAGTTTTTCAAACATTAGCGACTTGCTTATGCTCTCTTAAAAAATAGAAGAATCCCCTTGGCTAATGCTTTTCATGAAATATCGGAAGTTCATTTCAAACGCTAGCTCAGATTGATACAATACACCTGTATAGGCTGGAGTATGTACAAAGTGATTAAAAAAAAAAGTTAATATCTCGATTCTTACAGCTATTATTAAATGAAAAACATCGTGTGAGTTTAATCGGAACATAAAACATGTTGAAAATGTGCGAGTGCACCGGTCACTTAGCAGGTTTACAATATCGGAATGTGCGAGTTCTAGTTTGGTCAATGCGCGAGTGGTCTGGTTTTTACAACACCAGAATGTGCGACTGCTAATTTGGTCAATGTGCGAGTGATCTGGCTCTTCCAACACCGGAATGTGCGAGTGGTCTGGTTTTTGCAACGCTGGAATGTGCGAGTGTTAGTTGGGCCAATGTGCAAGTGTTCCGGTCATAATGTGCGAGTGATTGGTTATGGGCGAGTCGAAATGTGCGAGTACGGTGACGTGCGAGTGCGGTGATGTGCGAGTGGTCTGGTCATAATGTGCGAGTAGGGCGATGTGCGAGTGATTGGTTATGTGCGTGTCGAAATGTGCGAGTGAACATGAAATGTGCGAGTTCGAGTACAGTGATGTGCAAGTGGTCCAGTCATAATGTGCGAGTGGTCCGGTCATAATGTGCGAGTGAACATGCAATGTGCGAGTAGGGCGATGTGCGAGTGATTGGTTATGTGCGTGTCGAAATGTGCGAGTGAACATGGAATGTGAGAGTCAAAATGTGCGAGTGAACATGGAATGTGCGAGTTCGAGTACAGTGATGTGCAAGCGGTCCAGTCATAATGTGCGAGCACGGTGATGTGCGAGTGATCGGTTATGTGCGAGTCGAAATGTGCGAGTTCGAGTAGGCTACAGTGATGTGCGAATGGTCCGGTGATAATGTGCGAGTGGTCCAGTCATAATGTGCGAGTGAGCATGAAATGTGCGAGTGATTGGTTATGTGTGAGTCGAAATGTGCGAGTGGTTCGGTCATAATGTGCGAGTGCGGTGATGTGCGAGAGCGGTGATGTGCGAGTGGTCCGGTCATAATGTGCGAGTGAACATGGAATGTGCGAGTGATTGGTTAATATGTGCGAGTCGAAATGTGCGAGTGGTCCGGTCATAATGTGCGAGTGAACATGGAATGTGCGAATACGGTGATGTGAGACTCGAAATGTGCGAGTGAACATGGAATGTGCGAGTTCGAGTACAGTGATGTGCGAGTGATTGGTTATGTGCGAGTGGTCTGGTCATAATGTGCGAGTGAACATGGAATGTGCGAGTAGGCCTACGGTGATGTGCGAGTGATTGGTTAATATGTGCGAGTCGAAATGTGCGAGTGGTCCGGTCATAATGTGCGAGTAAATATGGAATGTGCGAGTGCGAGTACAGTGATGTGCGAGTGATTGGTTATGTGCGAGTCGAAATGTGCGAGTGCGAGTGACGATGTGCTAGTAGCACATTTGTGCTAGTGACGTCATTTCACCTCGTCTCGCGTAGGAGCAATTTAATTAGTTGATGCTATGCCGTAAATGTAACATAGAGCAGGTCAGCAGGCTATTGCATTGTTAGGCCTACTGGTTAATTAAAATATCCTAACATAAAACTTTTTGCTGGTTTACTGAATTTGATGAAATTTGTTGAAATGAAATTTGATGAAATTTGCTGGGTTACTGGTATTTTGTCTGGTTAAATTACTGTACTAATTAACTAAAACTATGTTATTGGTTTCCCAAAATATTTAATTCTGTCTAAACAAATGAATTCTTACGTATTTTGTAACAGTTTAATGACCAATTTTATTCACTGTATTTTGCTTTGATTTTAGAACATAGAACAGGCTATTGCATTGTTTTGCTGATCAATTAAAAGATTCTATGTTTGACGGAGACTTTGGCCTGATGCTCAGCAGGTAACTGGGTAGTGGAGAGTAAAACTTTTTGACGTTGAGTATTCTTAGTAAACTTCAATCGCTGGCTATCTGAACTAGGCTAAGTTTTACATCTGTCACTAAGTAGTCAGGTTTATAGCCTTACATTTTGATAATATATATATAAATTCAATATACGTGCCTAATAACGTGCTCACTTGAAAGCCGCTAGATGAAATCTTGAATTTTATAAAGGTACGGTAAAATAAATGAATTTAATAAAGGTACAATAAATGTAAATAAATGTGAAAAAAAAATTACAAAGCTTAAAACAATGAATGAAATCTTACCAGTACTGTCTTAAACAAAAAAAAGTCAAAATACTAATCTTTTCATAATGCTGCACTGCTTTGCAAAAGTTTGCTGATGCTAAAACAATTGACGAAGTTGTCACAGTGTCAATAAGTTAAGCTGTTAGGATTGTAAGATCAAATGCCAATTATAATTTGAAGATTTATGAGAGAAAAGTGCAATCAGGTTACTCTGTTTCCTCTAAGGTGCGAAATTTGAGAAAAAATGCGAAATTTTGGGCAAAAATTTTCAATTTTTCTTTTAGTTTGTCGACTGGAAAGATGATTATTGTCCGAATTTGAATCAAAGTGTTCAATATTTTGGTGCAAAACAGAAGCAATAATACTCTGGAACTCATCTTTAAGCCAAAAATTGCATCAAACTATTTGGGCAAAATTGCACTTGCTAAAAACTTAAAAGGAAACAGTGTCAGGTTATGTTTCACATTTGTCTACGTTTAATGTCCTTTTATCAAAACCTTAGGCTATAATCTTGACTGCGAAGTGACAGATGTAAAACTTAAGGTGCGATCACACATGGGTTTGACAACCAGGTTTCATACCTGGTAGTGAAACCTCTTGCGATCACAGGTTCACGCTTCACACAGAGCAAAACCAGTTTAAAAACCTGGTTTCCAAACCCGTAATATTGAAAGCTTTGAAACTTGAAATGCGCGATTGAGAACCTAGATTAGTCTACTGTGGGTATGTGGGATAGTGTATTTAATTATTGAGGTTGGCTTTCTTCTAGCTGAGGAAGTAGTAAATAGGGTAATGGTTTTTCTTACTGGCCCTGAAAACAAGAATTCAAAGTTTTTTAATGGGGCTTAGAGTAAATAAGCAGTGTAACAGTGTAAAGGTTGGCAGTACTGCTTTAGCAGCTTAGTTTACTACCGGTAGTTTATTTATACACTTAGTTTACTGGTTTATGGGCATGTCTATAGGACATTATAACAAAAAGAAGCTGCCGGATATGAGTGCAAGGCTGGTGTAGACTAGGCTCTAAAAATTTAGAAAAATTTGTCTTGCATTATCCTAGTAAACTAAAAATTTGCCTTTTTGTTTACATTGATTGCACTGGCATTGGCGTATAGGCTATACCTGTGTGCAATATTAAGCTGTTTAAGGTGAGCAGAACTGGTAAGAATACCTGAGTAGATTGTACAACCTAAAAATAGAAAGAAATGAATTTTGTTTTTCTCGTGGAAAATTGTGATATTGGTACCTGTAGGCAGTAGTCTACTAGAAATTTTTCATTTTGCAATAGTGTAGCTTGACGCGGCATCGGGCTTGTTTGGCAGTTGAAATGGGAAACCATTCTCAACAATATATATAAGGTTGTTTTCCATTTAAAAAACATTTACTGATAAAGAAAAAATGATCAGATCAGGATGGTACATTTTGTGTGCTTATGTTGTAACGCTGGTCTTAATTGTGGAATGCTTACACACTGATGCCATTCTCTTTGTTGTTTGACACATCGGTACCTAGATCTGCAGACTATCAACTCAGAGCTGATCAATCTAGTATTAGTACATACTGAGCTGCGAGTACTGAGTAGGCATTTCACACGAGCTCCATTTACAAAGTTTTTAGGCTTTTTAGGTAGAAAGCAATAAAAAAAAATATAAAAGTCATTGTCTATTTTGTTGTTGACGAAAAAATACTGTTTGGTTTTAATGTGATGTAGCTGTCTATATGCAATATGCATGACTGTTGATTGGCTTGCGTCTATGTGCAATCGGTTTTGACAAAATTAGCCAATCAGTATTTTGCCATTAGCTACCGGTGCAAAATAGACACTTTCAATGAATAGCATAATTATCGCACCAAGGTTAATGCTCATTGGACACCTGAAAAGTTAATTGCTTTTGTGGATAGTGTATTCAATCTGGAAGAAAAAAACATCCAATTAGAGCATTCCTTTCTCCTCACCGCTGGAGTTGCTCATGGGTCTCGTCTAGAGTAAGCCGTCCGTGTCTTCTGTTGCCTTACACGGACAAGTTATCTAGACGCAGACAGCTTTCTCTAGACAAGACTCGTTCATTACCAGTTACCTTTTATTTTTTGTCAATCAGTTCAATGTGCAGGGAAAAACAAAAAAATGCATGCAGTGGGTGAGGTAGGATTCCCCCAATCCTCCAAATGTACTGGTTGTTAAGTCATGAAATAAAAGGTAGATAACCACTCCATGAAGAACATTACTATAGTTTGTCAATAAGTGTGGCTTACGTTAAGCATATGTGCACAGTACCACCTCTGGCAATACACATTATGCAGTTATTGTCATAGCTGGGCAACCGCTACTTGAAAAGCAGCGCCGCTGCCGCTTTTTGACCAGAAAAGCAGCGACGCTGCCGCTTACCGCTGCTTGTTTATGAAAGCAGCGCTGCTGCCGCTAGTGAGTGCAAAACAGCAGGCGCTGCCGTTAGGTGCTGCCGCTATTTCAAAGAAAAAAAAAGTCAAAAGCACAAAGGCATTTTAATATTGTAGGCCTACTGGTGAAATTGCAACTTTGTTGACGGAAGTAGCATAGCAATGCGAGTAATAAAAATTAAAACAAGCCGACGATCGGCTTCCATTTCATTCACTAAGATATAGGGCTTTTTGGGGAGAAGTTAATTTGGAAATCTGATTGAATGTAAATAGAAACCGATGGTCAGGTTTTTAGTGAATAAAAAAAACGAAGTGTCTATTTCACCGAAAATTCCATTTACCAAAGTTTGAAAAATCGTAGTTACGTAACCGTTTTCGGTTCCTGTAGTGCGACTCTCACAGTGGGGGAACCGTTAGGGGATGTTTCCGGTTCCGCAAACTACAATTTTCAACTTCGGTAACCGAAATTTCCGGTGAAATGAAAGCTTCCTAAAAAAAAAACAGGTTGAAAAGAAATAATCAGAACATGTGAAAAATAAAACGCAGATTGATAATATAATAGAAACAAGTTAACAAATAAAGGCCAGTCGCAACCGGCGTTAAAAAATTTAAACTCCATTGATTGGTTGCATGCTCCTTCTCAAAAGATAGCATTTCAAAATGCTGATCCGTTAAACCACTGCGATTAGACTTTAGCACGTCTTTTCCTACAAAAATGTCATTCAATCGCCGCGCTTGACAGAATTGCGGTATTTGAGTGAATGAACATTGAACAAGTCCCTCATTATTTTGTTTTTAAAAAGTTCCGGCGAAGGTTGTTCACGATGGAATGCAGCTTCATTCCAAAACTCTTCCACCACATGCCTAACTGAAGCCTGACTTTTGGGTTTGAAATTACAAGTAAGCTCTTGAAAAAAATGGTCTCTGCAGTCACTAGGGACAATACAAAAATAATTTCGCAGTTTAGGTCTAAAATAGAAGCTTGGCTAAAATAGATGAAAAGATCGAGGCTTCACCCATTATTAGTCTGAGAAATTATAGACTGGAAACTAAGTTTTAGTACCTTATTACAAAGCCAAAGTGGGGGGCATGGCACCATGTCTCCCATGCGTTCGCCTGTGATTAAATGCACCATTTTTTTGTTTCGCACCAATTCAATGCCCTTATTGCCCATTCCAGCATGGGAAAGGGGAGCCAAGTAAGTTTAAATGATTTAAACCTCCGTTTAATTCCTGCTACAATCACGGAAAGCAAGGACTAAAAACAGTCACCCAGAGTCTGGCCTGATTGACTCCCATTACGAAAGCTTATCGTACTGCCATGCTACACCTCAAGCTCAATCCACATGTAAAGGCCCCCAACGCAAAATTTAGAGCATCGCCTGTCATCAAAGCAAGAAAGTAGACTGCTGCAATTAGCGCCTCTAACAAAGATAAGCATCAAATAACATCGCGGGTGCGGCATTCTCATCCCCAGACTGCTTTACATCACACCTTATAGACCTATCAGCAAACAACTAAGAAAATTTGAAATTTTAAAGAAAACTATCAAGCAGCTCTATCTTCCATCATTCTGCTGGAATTTTCTTTCTAGGCTACCTCACATATCTCCCGCTGAGAAGCCAATTCTCAGAGACTGAATTTTTTTACCAAGAAATTTGTTTTCACAATCTCAGTTTAAAAAATTTAAAGTGAGATTGTGAGAAACAAAACTTTTAGTTGCTGCCTTCGAACGAGTTTAATCAGCACCAGCGGGAGACTATTTGCGTTAAATGGGGTGCTGAAGCGCTGCCGCTACTCGGCTAAAATGACAGCGGCGCTGCCGCTATTGCTAGCGAAAAAGTAGCAGCGCTGCTGAGTAGCGCCGCTGTGCCCCCCAGCTCTGGTTATTGTTAAGTTATGCATAATCAGATAAAATAATTTTTTGCTCATAGTTTCAAACATGTTGTTTCTTAGGCTGTGTGGTATTTACAGTGTACTGTTTTATCATATTACGGTATGCATTCAATTATGGCAAAATGCAATAATGTTGTATTGATGAAATATGCAAATCTCAAAAACAAGAAGAAGCGGCCAAATGATTAATACAGTGCACTTGAGCTACAAGCTGTTCATGGAAGAAAACTGTTTAATTCTTCAAACCATTCCATTGCTATTGTTTTGCTTTAATCAAGGCTTGCACCATGAAAGGCGTTTTTGGATTATCAATAAAAAAAAGCCTAATTTTGGGATAGAGTGCTATTGGACTGGCAACCAGAAGATTACCCGAATCAAAAGCACTTATGATTAAAAAAGTGAGTTTGTGGATACTGTATAGCTACTTAAGGAAGTTTTGGTGACCAAGCAAATGTTTGTTTTTAAAGAAATTAAAGAGGGTTAGCCTATGTGCTGGCATTGTGTACAGCTGTAAAAATATGAAGCACTCATAAATGAGACAATGATGTAAATACTGTGCGTTTTCGAACTGTAGTGCTAGTCATTATTGTGTTTATCATAAACTAGCAAGAAAACTATACAATACTAGTGTGAGGTTGTGCTAAAAAAAGACATTTGGGTGTATTAATGCACGTGTACCATGATCATAACTCGTATGCATTTACATACATAGATTCATATGTATGTTGGCCTACAACGTTGCATGTTACATACTTCTAGCTGTAAGACTGGCCTTACATCAGTTTTTAGCTGAACATACCAGACTGAAGCAATTGCATCATAACTTCTATGTTGACAATCTTGCACAAGTTACTTTAAGTTGAAACTATATGATTTAAGTTGTGGATACGGACTGTCACCCTTTATATGTTACCTATATAGTGAAATAAGTTCTTATTTGATCATCCACAGAGAAGGTGATTCTTGTTGGTATTTTATTTGGTCACTTGGAGTCACCAAAAATGTCCCTGTCGTTACTGAAGTCAATGTAGAGCTTGTTCAGGTTCACACAGTTAATTTCTGGATGGAAGTTCATATAAATAGTAAAATAATCGTTCTGATTATAGAAGTTTTGCTGTAGTCCTCAGACTCTATTTCGTTTCTGTTTAAAATTATGATTGCTTTTATCTTTGCTACTGGGTAGCTTAATATGTTGACTTTTTCGCAATAGGTCAACATTCTTCAGTATCACTGAGAAACTTCGGTCAAGTATAGAAGAAAAAAAAGTATACGCTGGCGCATGCCTACATCTGTTGGTTGTCGATTGGTTATTGTACTGTGACGGCTTGGTGGAGATGCTGATTATCGTTTAACATTTTGGTTTGGAAAAATCAACTGTTTATGAGGTAAACAGCTGTGCAAACATGCTTAACGCTTCTTTTAACTTAGTTGATGTTATTACAGATGTTTTTTTTTTCATCAATGTCTTTGTAAATGAGGTGGGGTAAACACACGTCAAAAGTAATAAAACTATACAGCGAAACTGCCTAATTTCACGATGGTTCATGTAGCCGTTCCGTAGGAGTGGGCATCAATATTTCTCAAAAATGTTTCGCAGAAATTTAATTTTTGTGAAAGAAACACTTTAAACTCAGAGTGAGAATAAAGTAAACCAACCCTTTAATGTAAAAATAAGCTCCCTAATAAATAGGCAATTTTGCATTTTTCAGGTGACAATGGAAGTTTGCAAGGCAGTGATGGAAATTCTTATGCCATTGTTTGCAGATTTATTGAGGTTCCCATTGGTTGGCCCGGAAAAGCTTATGATGCGAGAGTTCTTCGCATTTCCAGACTATTTTTTTAGCTGAAACAAATCAGCTTTTTTCAAAGGTAAGTGATTTTCTGATTTGGGTTTTATTTTACGTAGTTTCGCTTTTCAAGTCAATATACACTGACAGACTTCTGAGATTACGTTACTAAGCAAGCTAAAAGCCAAGTTTCAAAGCCTGTTGCATTTAAGCTGAATCTGGGTATTTGAAAATGTAGTTACGAGTGAAGTGCAGAACCAGTGGCATAGCCTCTCTTTTTGACGGCAGTGTTTTGAAGTTTTTGGCCTTTTGTGTTTTGCCTCCCCCTCCTAAAAATATTCTGAGAGCTAAACCCTGTGCCGAATCATGTGGACACTGACCAGCGAAAGAGTTAAGCAAAAGATCAAATCTTTTAATGCAATCGGCCGTTAGTTTATTTGCTTACCGCACACGCTTATCACGCTATCAGTGCGGGAGGTCTCGGGTTCAAATCCCGGGCCGGTCAAATCGGCAGTGTGGTCAACGGTTTGCCACCGCTGCGATGTTCCTTCGGAGCTGTGTTGTCCAGGCGCTAAGCCGCGGAGATGGGCCCCGTTACTCGTTACACGCTTTGGCGTAATACCGCGAGTATAATGAATATGTGATTTGATTTTTTTTGGTCTTTTTATGCTGGCGGTATTACGCCAAAGCGTGTAACGAGTGGCGTGGTCCATTCCGCGGCTTAGCGTCTGGGCAACATAGTTTTGAACTCCGAAGAACCATCGCAACAGTGGTGAGTCATTGGCGACGTGGTGTCCGATTTGACCCTCTCGAGAATTAAATCCCAGACTTCCTGCACCGATAGCGATGTCTCTTACCACTACGCCTACAGAGTCGGTTGTTAAAATTGTTTTTCAAGTGAACCCGAATATAACCGTTTCATATAAGGTTGAATTCGATCCTTGATACCGGTACGCCAAGCAACGGAGTTAATTTCTTTACTCTAGTAGTAGTAGTACTAGTAACGTCGGTTTAAGAGCATGGCCGCGTCATTGTCGCGGATTAACTTCCAATCTTAGAATACAAAAGTTTAATGACGGTTGATTTTAAATTACAGCATTTCAATTTTTTTGTCATCTTTAGAGAGTGGATATTATCATTGTTACAGATTCGTGGGAGCTTGAACACGACTCTTCCTTTTTACATAATAAGTGATATAATAGTGCGTTTCCACTGCGCCCTTGGTTGATGAGACCTTACATCACAAGGAGCTACTACTAGTGAAATACTTTTTAACAAGGTAAGGCTGGCATACTTTTAAGCGTGTAGTGTAGTGCAAGGGCTTGATGGTTTAGTGCATATGCTCTAATTCAAAGGTTTTTAAGCGAAGGGGGTAAATTTGCCACCTGATGAATCTTACCCTACAAGGGGTAAGTTTACCGAATTATAAACTAAGGCAAACCTCAATTTTCAGCATTAAAAACGTGATAGTGTTGCACTGGTGGTAAATTAATAATTTTTTTTTCATTTTAAGTACCCCTGCTCTAACCGGATCATCTTTCATTTTTGTTTGCATGATTCCTGTTAACAGCATAGTTAGTACCGGGTACTATCTCACAGGCTGCGAAAATGGGTATATATAGGCCTGCTGACACTTGAGAGTCTTTGCTAACTAGTTTTGAGAGTGTTGTTATGACCACGGACGTTATGATAGTTTTTTACTTAATGTTTGCCATTCAAGCTTTTGAATCAGAAACTATTCGTACTATTTTTATTGCAGAAACTGATCTTGGCCCGACAGGTGGTGGAGCAAGCTTTTGGAAGACTTGAGCATCGTTGCTTATTAAAACGGTGTGACGCTGGCGTAGAAAATGCGGTTAGCATAATTGGTGCGTGTGTGACACTGCATATTACACAACGTGTGTGAATGTCGAGGTGACTTTTTTGTGGAAGATATCCTGACCGGTAAAGGACCATCTGCAACCCATGGTCAACAGGGTGTCCAACTTGACGAGGACGACTCGAACAATGAGGCTGAAATACGAGCAAAAAATCTGTCAAACAATTCCTCACTCTGTAGTATGCTAAACTTGGCTTGTGTTTTTTTTTTTTTTTTTCTTTTCTGGGTAATATATTGTATTGAGTACCGACAACTTTGGTTGATTGATACCGTTGTTCACAAAGCTTGTATCAGGCGGTGTTGAAAAGTTGTTGAAACACAATGGAAATGCTAGGCTTGAATGCTCCACACGTGGTGGTTTCGATTTTTGTATATCAAAAGGTAACGAAAAGCTGCATACAAGAAACCTATTAACATCAAATCAACTCAGAAAAATCAGCAAAGATCAAAGCAATTAAGGCAATAATACCGGTTCCTGCAAATGCGTCAGAACAGCGAACTCCGCAAAACGAAAATCACAAGCAACTGTAAAGCGCTGAAAAGATGTAGCGCATTAAAAAACAAATGCAATTGCATCTCAGCAGATAATAAAAAAATGTATAAAAAGTCGGCCATCCGGTTTCATCTTTTAACGAAAACTTTTCGACGCGAACTTTCGCAGTTTTTCGTGACCTTTTTCACGTTCCCAGATTTTATTCGATAAATTGTCTTCTTTGGGGTGTAAATGATGATTTCTCTCTTCCAAAAGGCTACCAAAGAAGACATAGGAGTTGTGTATTTGCGATTGACTACGACAGCTGTCTTCAGCTTCTCTGGTATTCCTGTGCGTACAAAATGGTTATGGGTACTACCTACCACGGCTGCGAACTCGAACTCGCTTGAACTCGATCGTTTTTGTCAAACTCGAACTTGAGCTCGAAAAATAACAATCGAGTTTACTAATTGAGTGCTTTAATTTTATTGATTCAAATCTCTCAAAACGCAGTTTAGCCTACTTTTGATTTTTTGTTATGCTGTACATTGAATGATTGCGAAATTGGCATTGCAATTTTGGTACCAATACTGCTCATGCATTTCATTTTGCGTTGTCTCATTGAAACTTATTTATTGCATCGTAAACGATGTTCCGAGAGATTTTAATGAAAACGCAGCTGCACTGGCAGCAACAGTTACCTGTTGTTTGTGCGGTGGTGCAATCTCTGTTCAAACTGTTACTTCGTGGGTCAGGGCCGGATCCAGGGGTGGGGGACTTTTTTTAACAATGCTTTTGATGAATACAATTTTTCCATAATTTCAACACACCTCTTTGACAACAATAATTCCTACGCTTTATACCGGTACACAGAAATCGAAAACGTGCGAAAGAAACGCATCATACCGTTATTTGGTGAAGATTTCAAAATTAAGGGCAAAAAATTCAAATACAATCTGCCTTAAAACTTGTTGAAGAAGAACTAAAATGGCCGTCATAGAATGCAAATTTTCCTGGAGAGCATGCCCCCGGACCCCCCTAAAACCGTTACTGTCTTCATTTTGCTTCAAACTAACTCAGCCGTAAAACCTACGCTCAAAAATGTCAAACTTTGGTACCCAGCTTCTAAAAAAATTCTGGTTACGTTCCTGGCATGAAAACATTAAATTTAAATAGCTTAAACGCCCTTTCTTGGATGCAAATGCTTTTGTAATTAGTTAACATTCAAACTAAATCAAAACTGCATCCCCCACCAAAATTTTCTGGATCCGCTCCTGGTTAAGGTCTGTTTAACGGATATTTTGAACGGCGCTGTGAACTCGAACTCGATCATTTTTGCCGAACTCGAAAAATAGAAATCTTTGAACTTGAACTTGCAAATGTCTCTTGAACTCGATTAAAAATCGATCGAGTTCGCAGCCCTGCAACCAACATGCAAACCTTAAACTTAGCGTTTCTATGAACTGCTGCTAATTTTCCAAAAACCATTGACATAATGCAAACCTAATAAACAAGGATGACTTGACCAAAAAACTTGTTTAAGCTGTCAGTTCTTTACCGAAGCATATATACCATTACCGAAAAAACAAAATAAGTGACATGTTTTGCTGAAAAAGATTAGAAAAAGTTGGTGTGCTTCACACACATTTGATTTATGTATAATTGATAGATGTCTCTAACTGTGTAACCGGTTAAAAGTTAACTGATTAACACTGAACAGTACAAGTCATAACGTTAATGTCTATTGGAGAGTAGCCTTTTAAACCAGATAAGGGTTGGGTTCCCATTTTGGCTGTTTGGAATAATTTCTAATTATGCAATAAAACAAGTCCACTTGCTTTATTTCACTGAGACCAAATCCGATGACCGTCATTGTTACAAGCTGATCCGTGATCACTACCGGTACAGGACAAATCAATGTGTCACGTCAGAGCATAATTAGGCAAACAGTAGAATCCAGTAATCAATTTTCTTAACCCTCAGTAGCCTAGATTTCTCACCTTTTTCACCCCCACTTCGTAAAAGCGTTGCTTCCATTGCCACATTCAGACATATTACGGTAACAATAAGAAAATAAACTAGAAGCTTTATCAGTTATCAAGATACAGTAGGCTCACCTAATAAAAGTTCAGTTAAGTCAAAAAAAGTTCCAACACATTTTAATGAAAGTTGTTTCATGAAGCTAGTCTATAGTACACTAGTATAAGCTATGCATATAAACCTTATAAATTACCTGTTTTTTTGCCAAAGCCTAGTCGGTACTAGTAGAATCTACTTATGTACAAAGACCTGACACAATACCGTCAGCGTTATGATTACAATATTACTTCTTCGCTCAGCCTAGTCTGGTCTAGCACTTATCAGCTTGTGTATAAACACCTGACGCAAAACCATCAGTACTCACACAGGGTTTCGCAACTAGTTGCGTTCCCACTCACAATCTGATTGTGAAAACTGCTCAATTTCACACGGTGCGAAACCTGGTTTCACGATACGAAAATGCGTTCACACTTGCCAAAGTTTTCGTTCCTGGTGGCGAAAACCGCAGTGTATGAGCGCAGCCTTAGCCTAGTTCAGATAGCCAGCGGTTGAGGTTTACTAAGAATACTCAACGTGAAAAAATATAACCTACACTACCCAGTTACCTGCTGAGCATCAGGCCAAAGTCTCAGTCAAACATAAAATGATACGTTTTAATTGATTAGTAAAATAATGCAATGGCTTGTGCTATGTTATATTTACGGCATAGCATCAACTAATCAAATTGCTCCTACGCGGTAGACCCTGACTCTGCAACAAACAAAAAGTTAATCATTCACATTTCACCACAAACCGCACATTTCAATCCCGTGAACAGCCAGCACCCAACATTGCCTTTCACGATCATGACATAAAAGTGTTTCCAAATTATTTTCTAAATCGGAAAAAAGCGAATGCACAACTTTCCGATTTACTAAATCAGAAAAATAAATAGGAAAAAAGTTTCTTGTTTAGTATATCGGAAAAATAAATGAGAAAAGTTTTTCTTACTTATTAAATAGGAAAAATAAATAAAAACTTTTCTTATTTACTAAATCAGAAAACAAAAATTTCTTATTTAGTAAATCAGAAAATAAATAGGAAAAAAGTTTCTTATTTAGTAAATCAGAAAAATAAGTAAAGCAAAAGTTTCTTATTTGGTAAATTGGAAAAATAAACGGGAAAAGAAATTTTCTTATTTAGTAAATCGGAAATATCAATGGGACGGAAGTTTCTTATTTAGTAAATCAGAAAAATTGATGCGATCAAAGTTTCTTATTTAGTAAAAAGCATTTCTAATTTAGCAAAATTTCTGATTTACCTAAATCGGAAAAAGTGATCTTGAAATGTGATCTTCATTCTATCTGAATAAGGTACATGGAGTAAGGTTTGTTAAAGATTATTGCCTAATATCTTAAATTGTGATAAATAAGCTTCATAGTTTGCTAAAGTGTTAACTATCTTGTCTTTCAAATATAATACTATCTGATTATACCCACTGTACGAACAATCATTGCGATGAGTCACCAACATTTCCTTGATGAGATTGCTACCAAGATGGATGGAGTGTACAAACAACTGGATGAGTATAAGGCTGACTTTGTAACAGCATGTAATACAACACCAAACCCAGTTGCTGCTGCTTTTCCTTCTTTTTCAGGTAGGCCTGCCAACTTAGAAGAGCAATGGAAGCGGCTTCAAGATCTGTACGCTGTGGTCAATGATTTAAAGGCTCTAGTCTGTTCTACCCAGGATAGGATTCAGAGTGCTGAAAAATCTATCGATGATCTTGAGCAGTATGGTCGATCAAACTGTCTCATCATCCATGGAGCCAAGAATGTTCCAAAAGAGGGGAAGTACCTAGAATGTGAAAATTTTGTGTGTGACTTAATCAATGAGAAGATTAAACCGGAAACACCATTGCAGGTCCATGATCTTGATATTGCCCATCCCTTGCCTGCTCGTAAGGGAACCCCGGTAATCATCAAGTTCCTCCGGAGAACTCAAAGCAACTACATCTACGCGAAGAAAAAGATCTTGAAGAGTTCTGCATTGGTCATCACGGAATCTTTGACAAAGCGCCGCCTGAAGCTTCTTGAAGCTGCTAGGAGTGCTTTTCCGTGGAGATCTGTGTGGACCATGAAGGGAGATGTTTATGTCTTCCACAACAATAGAAGACAGGTGATACATGATTTTGATGATATAAATAAAATTAAGTCTAAACCTGCTTATGCTCGAGCTGTTTCTGGGTAAAATGTGACTAGTTCAGTACATAAATCTAAGGATAGTCTTAATTTTAAACCTTCAGTATCACCTATATTTTCTGGATTTTTTTTTTTTTTTGTTGTACAATGATTTGTGTCAACATCAGAAATCAAATTATTGGTTATTCATATTAAATTTCTTTGGCAAAGCTCATGTACCGTACCAACGTCAACTTGCTTATTGGCTTCAGCAAAAAGGCTTCCTTACTGTTCTGCTATAGTTACATAGTTTTCTTTATTTATTTCTGTTTGTGTGAGTGTTTTTGTTTTTTGTTGTTTTTTTTTTAATTTTTTTAGTTGTTTATTTAACTTATATATTATATGCCCAAAGCAGCAAAATCCTCAATTACCTTCTGTAAAATCTGTGAAGCACCAATTTCAAAACGACAGAAGTACCAGTCTTGCTGTGCCTGTAGTGCAGAATTTCATCAAAAATGTATCAATCACTTGAATATAACCTCTCAAATGAAACCCTTTTACAATGATTGCCTATGCATCTCGTGTGCTGCAGCTACCTTGCCATTTTTTTCCTTAACCGACAAGGACTTTTCTGAGTTGTTTCATGACCCTAAATCACCACTACCTTCTGCTGATGACCTTAATAGATTACTGTCAAATGTGCCCAATCATTTTGATCATGATCTTGATGACGCTGATAACATGTTTTTAATTAATAACCAATTGGATTCCTATCTAACTGTTCAAGAAGTTCATAAGCTTTTATCTGGAAAGAATGAAGAATGTAGTTTTAGCACTATATGTGTAAATGTTAGATCTCTCAATAATCCTCACAATTTTACTAAATTCGAAAGTTTGATTGCGGGTTTAGATTATCAGCCTCATATAATTGCAGTAAATGAAACATGGGATAAACCCCATACTACTGGTCAACACATGAATCTAAATGGATATGTTTATATATCTAATCCTAGAGTTGCCAGCCGAGGCGGTGGTGTTGGAATGTATATTAAACAGAGCTTAATTTTTACTCCCTATGCCGAACTTTCAATCATGCAAGAAAAACTTTTCGAATCTCTATTTGTTACTATACATTTTGAAGGTAAAAGGCTGATATGTGGCACTGTTTATAGACCTCCTCGTAATGATAACTTGGGGCTAAATGGCTTTTTCGATTCTATTAAACTGGTATTAGGTGAACTAAATAAAACCAAAAGTAAATGTTTCCTGATGGGAGACCTTAACCTTAATTTATTAGACCTCTCTGATAAAAAGACTGAACAATTCACAGATATCATGTTTAATTACACCTTCTACCCCTTGATCAACAAACCTACTAGAATCACTGACTCGAGCTCTTCTGCCATTGATCATATATGGACCAATGTCTCAAATACTAGTATCAAAAGTGGTATAATTGCGCATTGTGTGGCTGATCACCCACCAGTCATACAAGTATCAAATCTTGGAAAAATCAAAACCAACTCGGTTTCTAAAGTAAGGTGTTATGCTCTAAGTAACCTTAAAAAATTTAGTGCTTCCTTAGAAAATGCTGACCTTTGCAATGTAGAAAATCAAGATAATCCTGATGACTGTTTTAAGAATTTATATGATTTGCTAATTGAAAAATTTGAGAAATTCATTCCTTTAAAAGAATCTTCTAAAACAACCAAACATTCTGAGTGGTATGATCGTGAACTGAGACGCCTAATGTTAAAAAAAGATAGATTGTATAAAAAATATCTTCTACGGCGTGACCTGACTTCTAAGAACCAATATCATAAGATTAGAAATATGTATTTTCATCTTATCCAGTTAAAAAAAGTAGAGTTTTATCAAAAAAAATTCAAGAACTTTTATAATAATGTAAAGAAAACGTGGCAGTATATAAACAGTCTTCTTGGTAGAACGTCCTTAAACAGTGCCACTTCATCCTTTTTTATCAATGGGAAGAAAACTTGTGACCCTTTACCAATAGCAAATGAGTTTAATGACTTTTTCTCTAATATTGCTATTAATCTCGTAAACCAACTTCCTAAACCATCTATACCCTTTCAAGAATACCTAGCACCAGCCAATCCTTCTTCCATTTTCTTTTATCCCACCTCCCCCTATGAAGTAAAGCAGATTATTAACAAAACATCCCCGAAGCATAGCTCATGCTGGGATGAAATACCACCTGTTGTATTAAAGTATTTGCCTGATAATATCATTAACGCTTTGACGTATATCTTTAATCTGTCCCTTTGTCAGGGTAAATTTGTCACCGCTTTCAGACACGCTAAAGTAGTGCCAATTCACAAAAAGGGTGATGTTCAGAATTTAAACAATTATAGGCCAATTAGTTTGCTGTCAAGCTTCTCAAAGATTCTCGAAAAAATCGTTTACAGGAGGCTGTATTCATTCTTTGATCGCTTCAACTTGTTTTCTAATTCCCAGTTTGGGTTCAGAAGAGGTCACTCTACTTCCCATGCTAATTGTCTGCTTGTTGACAAAGTCGCTGCATCATTCGAAAAAAAGCTTTGTACTCTCGGAATTTTTCTTGACCTCTCGAAAGCTTTTGATGCTATTAACCATAAAATTCTCTTGCATAAACTTGATCATTATGGCATTAGAGGCACAGCCTTAAACTGGTTTATGAGTTACCTGACTGGACGCACTCAACAGGTTTGTTACAACGGTGTTGCTTCTTCCAATATTAATGAGATAAATTTATCGGTGCCTCAAGGTTTGATTCTTGGCCCTTTATTATTTATTATTTACGTCAATGACTTCCCTAATTGCTTGAAATACGGAACTAGTTTGTCGTTTGCTGATGATACAAGTATTTTTATCAGTGGCAAAACGGCCCGAACGCTTTTCGATAAAGGGAACGACGAACTCTGTAATATCGATAATTGGCTGGTCGCTAACAAGCTCTTCCTAAATGCTAACAAAACAAAGTGTGTATATTTCAAGACTGCTAACTCCAAGACTCCCCCCAGTGATCTAAATTTAGTAATAAGAAACATTACAATTGAAAGAGTGTCGTCAGTGCGAGTGTTAGGAACAATAATTCATGAAAATTTATCTTGGAAGGAGCATAATATGCTAGCTCTTAAGAGTAAATTGCGTGCTACCTTGGGTGCTGTGATTCGAGTCAAACCTTATCTCAATAAACATTCTTTATTATCGATTTATCATTCTCTGATAATAAGTCGTATTCGCTATTGTATAATTAACTGGAACCATGGTAATTCGACTATCCTAAATCAACTTCAGAGTATTTGCAATAAATTCATTCGACTGACTTTAGGAATAAGCCGTAATGAAGACGTCTTGCCACTGATGAAACAGCACAACTTACTAACAATTAACGATATATTTAAATATGAAATGGCTGTACTTATGTTTAGATTCCATAACCGTACTCTACCATCGGCTTTCGATCCTATTTTTCAATACAAGTCTACTTCAATTACAACTCGAAGCAATAGTCGCGTAATCCCAATAAGCTGTCGTAGTACTGTCAGTCAGCAATCAATTAGATATATTGGTCCCAAAACATGGAATAATATCCCGCTACCTATTAGAGAATCTAAGACAATCGCCGCGTTTAAGAAAAAATTAAAACAGCACCTTTTAAATAGCTACTAGCTCTTCCTTAACCCTGCCTGCATAGGTTAAATTGTTTCGAACAGAAAACTGCTTTCTGCTATTTTTTTCAGGTAATCTACGTCGAGCCCTGTGACTTCACCTAACTTTAAACCCACCGTCGCTTTTGGACATTTGTATTTAGCTATTTTAGGCCTAGATATGGTGAGATGGCTGGATCTATTGCATGCCAAATTGTACTCGGTTCTTCTTGTTATGCCTTCGGCTCACTCTTAAACAGCATAACAATTTTCCTTTTTTTTTTTTTTTTTTTTTTTTATTTATTTTAATTTTTTATTATTATTTTTTTTTTTCGTTGTTTATTAGCTCTTGCCATCTTGAGAGACCACCAGTTTCCTGAAACAGTCTTGCCCCCAGATTCGCAAACAACTTCATCTTGTCAATTTTATTACACAATCTCTGTACACACTCCTGCATGGGATGCATAGTCATAGTGCATTGTTAAAATCCTAATAAAACTATTTCAATTACGAGATAAAATATTTTTTTTATTTTCATTTGTGATAGTTGTCGTAAATCTGCGGTCATGCTGGACAGGATTTCTTTAGGTAGGTTTCTTTGCCTGTCTGGCTTTTTGTGGTTACTCTATGGTCTCAACGGCGCTTGGTATGGGGTTAGGTTGGGACTCTTTTTCTTTCTAGTTGCACTGTGACGACATTGAGTAACCTCGAAATGCCGTACACTGTTATGGTTCCTACCATTGCACTATATCATAGCGGTGTTGGAGCTGTGGTCTCTCCAGTGTCTTTTTATCTCGCCGTCATATGTTTGCTTTTTGTTCTTTTTTACCCTATTTTAAATTAATCGGGTGTTGCGACCATGCCTACTAATCCCCTCATCTTCAAGTTTCACTCTCGCTAGCATGTTACAACGTTGATCGTTTTGTCGCTTCTTCCCTTTTCTGTGTCCGTTTGTATTTGAAATCCTATATTACTGTGTTAATTTATTTTGACGGTGCAGAAATAAAAGACACTACTACTACTACTACTAAATAAGCCAAAAAACAAGTGGAAAATTTGCACATAATTTTTTTTCCAACGGCGCCCCATACATTTCGCACTCATTTCACAACACTTTGTGACTCACAAGGTTTGAGAAATACGCACCAACGCCTCCAACAATACTGCCGTTTTTTCTCAAAAGGTAGTAACCACAAATTTTTCAAAAATGTTTTTTTACAGTTTTCGACTCAAAAATTGATGTTTCATCATCTGTGTTAAAAACCAAACTCATACCTTATTTACTTTCGTAATTATTAAGGGGTAATAACTACACGCAAAAAAATTTTTCGCTACGTTTTTGCGAAAAATTTTTTTGCTGGTAATAACTATCATTGTAATTATCATGTCTTTTCATGATATCATAAAATCACAAAAGAGATTTCTCATGGTTTCTCATAACGTCATGAAAAAAATTAACAATCAGGATTTTGCGCAATTGTGAAAAACACAAAACCTCGATTATCTCAAAAACATAACAATTGTAGTTGTTACCTTTTGAGAAAAAACGGCAGAATAGTAGGTGAGAGAAAGTGGACAAACGCTGTAGCATGGCCAAAGGGGGGGGGACTGGTAGAACCATTTTTCTGAATCGTCTAAATACGAAGAGATTTTTTTTTGGGGGGGGGTAGGGCGTGACGTCGTACCAAAGCCAGTTTCTTTTTTCTTATTTGCATTCCGGTATTTCGCTGTAGAATCTAAAAACTTTATTGCCTCTGACGCTCCAAGTAGCAAATTTCTTCCGAGTGGCTGAACAAACAGTTCTTCGCTCAAAAAATCTTTGTGTCGCAACTCTTACTCGTCGGTTGATAGCAAATAGCAAAACCCATTATCACGTAATAAACAACACTATTCCAGAATGTCGCGCAAAGTGACGCAGCTTTGCGTCATAGCCTCTAACTGTTTCGTAACCTACGTCATTGTACGTACGAACAATTTCATCGAATTCTGTATAAAGACTCCTTCAAAGCGATGCGATTTTTCGTATGTAAAGTGACGCGGGCCACGACACAGTTAGAAGTTATAACGTAAACCTATGTCACTTTGCATGGCATTCTAGAAAACATTCGTAAGATGCTTTCCAAAATAACCGATAAACAGGGCCGAAACTAGGTAATGCGGGCCCCCCCCCCGAAATCATCTTTCGGGGCTCCCTAAAAATTTTTTCTTGGATGGTGATGCAAAAGAGCGAGTCCCGAAGGGGCGATGCCAAGCTACGGGGGTCTGGGGGGGCATGCCCCCCAGAAAATTTTGCGGAATTTCACCTTATTTTGGAGGCTTTTTGTGCGTTTGGAGCCTTTAAAATTCCTCAGTTTTAACAAGGTTTAGTAGTCTGTTTAACTAGGTCCCTTCCAAACCCACTAAAATGATGCTGCAAGCAAACTCTACTCTAACATTTCGCTACCTATGCGAAGAAAAAACGTTTTTAAGGCTTATTTTTGCGCCTTTCACTAGAGAATGAGAGGCCCTTGGCAGGAGCGGATCCAGAAAGTTTTGGTGGGGGGAGATGTGATTTTACATCAGGTTGATTGTTAACTAAATACAAAGACGTTTAGACCCGGAAACGGGCGTAAATAAGTCCTTTCAAAATGTTTCATGTTAGGGGCGTATTCAGAACTTTTTTCAGGGAGAGGACACCAAATTTCGTCACTTTTTCAAGCGCAATTTTTTCCCGGTAGAGTTATTTCAAGCAACTTAGGTAACAAAAACGACTTTAGGGAGGTCCGGGGGCATGCTACCCTGAAAATTTTTTGAAAATTTGCTCACTGTAATGGTCATTTTAGCGCTTTTCGAACAATTCTCAGGCAAAGTTTGTTCATATTTTTGGCCCCTAACTTTGAGTGCTTTATCAAATATGATGCATTTTGTAAGCACAGTTTCGATTATGCGTGCTTAAGGCGACTAAAGTTTATTGTTATGAACAGGGGTGCAAATCTATGTTGAGCATTGGGGGGGATGATTTAGCTAAATTGCAACGTCTGCAGATGTCCAATTTTTTGCCCACTATGAAGTGAAGACCAAAAAAAAGGTCATATCGTTCCCAGATGCCAATTTTTTTGCCCAAAATGAAGTGAAGGCCAAAAAAAGGTCATCACCTGCGCTGACGCCCAGTTTTGGGACATGAAAATATTGGGGGGGATGCTGCCGGATTATTGGGGGGGATACATCCCTCCATGCATTTGCACCCATGGTTATGAGAGGTTCGAAACTGTAGAAAAACTTTATTTATCCAAAGCATTGTTGAAAATGGCTGGTGAGGGGATGCATCCCCCACATCCCCCCCCTAGATCCGCCCCTGGCCTTTGGTATGCTACTAAACGTTTGTTTGCTAGTTTTGCGACTGCTATTTTTCGAAAAATTTGCACGCGCCCCCAAGGCCAAAAGCATAAATATGGTATGAGGGCCCCACATCGCGCGAGTTAAGACAAAAAATATATTGAATCTTAGAATAGGCTTATTTAAGGCACCTTTATCATACGTTGATAAAATAGTACTACGTACTGACTATTTATGGGGTCCCCCTTTTTGTGCGGCCCCCCCCGGTTGGGGGGTTCGGGGGGCGCTAGTTTCGGCACTGCCGATAAATAGCAAAACTGTTGAGTTTGAGTCGTGTGGAAGATGTTTCCACCAACTTCTGTAGTCAAAAAGTGCATAAAATTTCGTACGACAACAAATCGATATAAAATCGCGTTTAGTGCAAACAGACCTTTAGTCAGGCATAAATCGAAAATGTGCGAACCAAATGCAACTTATTTGGTGAAGGACTAATTAGGGGGGGAAAGAACAAACTTTGCGTTGCAAATTGCTCGAAAAGCGCTAAAATGCCCATTACAGTATGCAAATTTTCAAATTTTTTTGGGAGAAAAAATGGCCTGCAAGCAAGCGAGCTATTGGGAATGCCTATATAAGAGTATGCTACGTCATTCCAAAATCTCCGCACATGATTATACACGCATCTCTACTCTCTAGTTAACCTATTTTCATGAAACTTATTTCAGTTCTAAATCGAAAAAGTTTTTGTGAGGATTTCGTAAAACCAAAGGCTTATTTGCATTTGTGGAAAATATCTAGTGTACCACAGTGGTACTTTCCAAAATAGCACAGGTTGGAAACCCCTGACTTGTAGCATGGGTAGCGTAGTCCAAAAAAAGGCACTTCGGTCTTGGTTCAGGTTGGACAAAAATTATTTTAATGGTTCAAATCCGGTTAAGGTTCAAGAATTTTGATGACCTAGGGTTCAGGTTCCGGTTAGGTTAACGTCAATTAAGTTATACAGGTTACGGTTCGATTTGGATTAAATGAAAGAAAGCGGTTAATATGGGTTTTCGGTTTACGTTCCGGTTCGGTTCGATGCCCTAGTCTAGATCCAATAAAAAGCGTAAATAAGCTTTCTGAAAATGTTTCATGTCATGGATATGTTCCGAAATTTTTTCAGAGAGGGGGCACCAAATTTTGACTTTTTCAAGTGTAGTTTTCTGAGAATTAATTTGAGGCAAATTGAGAAACAAAAAATAGGCTCTAAATAGGTTCGGGGCACGCTCCCTCGGAAATTTGTTTTTAAATTGACATAGTGTTATGGCTAGGGCCCGCTAAAGTCAATAAAGTCAAAATTTTTTAGGACCTTATTACATGATCAAACATGTACTAACGTTCGTTTCAGGCCTTCAGAAGTCTGTTTTGGTCGATTTTATAAGTCAAAATAAAGTCAAAATTTTGTATAAAATTAAAACTGGTAAAAATTCGCTTCATCAAAAATTTCCTAACCTTAACCCTTACAAAAATGAAAAAAACGTAGATTTTTTTGTATTTTTTTAAATTTTTGAGCTGTTATTAAAATTTTATGCGCAGTTTATTTGATTATTCCGAAATAAGTTGAAATAGTAAAAATGCGTGCGGTAATTGAGAAGGAAATAGCACTTATTATGCATGAAATGTTTGTAAATTGTGGATTATAAACCATTTTTAATCAAAAAAGTGCAATAATACATAAGTAATTAGGCAAAAGCGGTTAGGTCAAAATAAAGTCAAAAATTTGCTAAAATAAAGTCAAAACTATGTTTTTTTAAATCAAAAAAAAATGGCCCTAGTCATGGCCATATTAGTGCTTTTTATACTTCATTTTCAGAAAAATTTTGTTTAATTTTTTTGCCCTTAATTGTGAGTGCTTCACCAAATATGACGCATTTTGTTTGTATATGCGTACTTTAGGCTTAAGGCTCATAGTTATCGAAAAAGTTCGAAATTATTTATCAAAAATGTTTTAAAAATGACTGGAATGGTGCGCACCCCACATCTCTACTCCTGGGTCTGCCCCTGTTTATGTGCGCTGAAGTCACAATTATCAAAGGAATTCAAAATATTTACGATAGTTTTGCTGGCTGATTCTGGTTTAGATTTATTGGAAGGAGGGGTGCTTGACTACACTATGGAAGGCGGGAAGATGAGTTTGTAAAAAATAGAAGACTCTTTGACCTGGTCTTTTCTAATGTTGATGAAAAATTATTTAAACTTATCATTATGTGGAAAATTGAAGGGGTTGGCCATGGCCTAATTGGTCTCTCCTCCTGGCTATGTCCCTCAGTGGTATTTGCCAGTGGTTACAGCAAAATGCAACTCATAAAAAAATACTAAAAACTCTCCGGATACACCTCGTTTTATGCAGATTTTACGGTACACAAAGTCAGAAATTGAGGGAAACAGCATCTTACTTCTGTCTTTAGCAAGGACAGTAAGGACAAAGATAAAATGTTCTGATACAAGTTGGAAAAGAAAAACTGCGCGGTAACACATTTAAAAGGCTTGGATCAAGATTAAAATTCTGTATAATACTTGTCGCGAAATAGGAAATGGTATTAATTCGCTGACAAGACGATTGATAAGAATTGTATGACAAACGGTAGGAATTATATCGTTCTTAGATCTGACCTCACGGAAAAACCAAGACCTTCTTCACCAAACGAATATAATAATCGACCCAGCTTAAATCACTGAGCTACGGTACTCACCTTACTACTTTTCAATAAACACAAGCTCCACTGCTCACTTCCTCACTTCAATAACACCATGCAACAACGGCTATACCCTTCAGCATACAACAAACTTGCTTACTCTACGCACACTGCCCGAAAATTCACGCCTACAGTCAAACCTCGATTTAACGGATTAATGCGGAAATGCAATCGTCCGTTATTGCAAAATGTCCGTTATTGAAAAAACACTGAATTTACCTAGTTTAGATGCTCAATAGGCTACACGTTTTGGTTTAAAGTCACTTTATTACTGTTATGTTGCAGAAACATACCACGCCTGAAAAGTCGAATAACTTGGCAGCATGGTCTTTGCAAGATAGGTTTGTTACAAACATACGTGAAGCCTATGCTAATGCGATATAACGTAGAGTACGTTAATTTAGTCCGAGTCTGAGATGACCATAGGCTCTTGACTGCTGCATGGTACAGCGTTCATGGATGTCGTGAGACCAGAATCGCTTTGCGGAGCAAAAAAGTTTGTAATCTTTCTTTGACATCCTATCATATGCTGTTCTTTGATAATTAACTCTTTAATCATTCGAAGACTGCTATAGTGATGTGCCATTTCTGGTAGCTGACTGTAGGATGAATAATCAATCAAGGCATCAACATAGGTGCGTAAGGTAGACAGCTTTTTTCTTCGGACAACCATCTCTTCATCGTCAGTGCTCTCTTTCTCTTTCTTTCCTAACACAGACGACACTATCTCGGCCTCCGACAAAAGTTCGTATCCTGGATCCATGTGTAGCTCGCTAAGCCATTCTGTGACATCAGCAATTAAAGTTGATACTTGTCAGCACTCCAGCATATGTAGATAGTCTCCTGCATCAAGACCTTCAAAGTTCGTTTCTGTGTTTACATCCTCCAACAGCTTTTTCCAGGAGTTTGCTAAAACTGAAGGCCTAAGATCCTGCCGTGCTGCCGCAAAGTTAAAAACGGCAGAACGGATATTATATCTTTTTATATTGGCCAAAGTGCGTTCTCCTCTGTTGCCAACCAACTCATCGTCGATGACCACCAGAACCTCATCCAAGTAACGGCGAATATAATGTCTCTTAACAGCGCTAATAACTCCTTGATCCATTGGCTGCAGGATCGAAGTCGTGTTAGGAGGCATGAAGAGCACTTTAATTTTTCCATCTTTACTTGAAAGGATATCCTCACTGGGATGCGCAGGAGCATTGTCGAGAATAAGAATTGCACGTACCTCGTCCGGAGAAATCTTCAGCACTTCTTCCTAATAAATGCGCACAGCTGGCACAAAATGATTTGAAAACCAGTTTGAAAAAATTGCGAAGTTAAACCAAGCTTTGTTGGAGTGATAGTAGATGACAGGCAGATCACGCTCAATATTTAGACCTACAAATGCTCGTGGTTTCTTTGACTTACCAATCACAGCAAGCTTTAATCGGTGTTCTCCTGTAGCATTAGACCCAACAAGAACTGAGAGTCTCTCCTTGCTTGATTTCTTTCCCGTGGCATTTTCCTCTCCTCTACGTATCTGGGTATTTTTAGGCATGGAGCGCCAAAAGATGCCTGTTTCATCTGCGTTATAAATTTGGGAAAGGGAAAGCCCTTCATCACTTACAAGGTTTTTTATCTTCTCACGGAAGGGGGCCACGCTACTCTCATCTGCATCACCAGCCTACCCATGAAGAACTTTGTTAAACAATCCGTGGCGATTTCGGAATCGCCAAAGCCACCCTTCACTGCCCTTAAAATCACTAAAGCCAAGGTGAGCAGCAAGCTTTCCTGCAGCTGCCAATATCTCGGTTCCTCTCACATTAACGCCGTTAGAGCGTTCCTGCACATACCATTTCATAACTGCCGCATCTAAAGACTCCTCCTTCCCTGTTTTCATGTGCTTTCTGTTCCCAACTTTGCCACTCTTAGAAGACGCGGCATCAATACAGTAAGAGGCTGCAAATTTTTCCAGCTTTTCCTTGTTCTTTCTAATGTCTGAGACCGTCTGCCTTTTTACTCCGTATTTCTCACAAACACTTTTAACGGTCGCTCCTTTTTCGATCTCTTTAATCAGTTCTAGCTTTTTCACCACGGATAAATTTACACGCTTACGCTTTACTGATTTGCTGATATTGCTGCTCATCTTCGATAAAACTCAGAATTTCTTAAATAAATCAAACGAAGGCTACCGGTACAGCTAAACCATAGACTTTTTATTACATAGACTGGAAACTTAGAATTATGCCTTTTTTCTCTCACGCTTCAGTTGTTCTGGGTCGACAGCGATGTCTGGACGATCTCGCACAATAAAAGCTATGCAGCTATAGCCTTTTGTGAGCGATTGCAAATGGGCAGCAGGAATTGTACATAAAATAGTATCGTAAAATCAAACATATGAAACTCTATTCAAGAATTTTGCGTCTGATAAACACAATACGCTTTATAAAAAAGTGAAAGTAATTAGCCTAAATAGCACGCAATATGACGGTTTTAAAAGATATAAAGGGCGTATGCATGCGGATTGTGAGTTGCCCGTCGCTTCTTCGTAATTTTCTTGAAACGGAAGCGTTTTTCTTTTTCAGTGGTATTGACCTCCACAGAATTTTTTTGTACTGCGATATGATATAAGCATTTAAACCGCAAAATTCAGAAATTCAAGAATATATCGCCAGTCTCCGCTACGTACTTTTATCAAAAGTTCCTTTGGCAATAAAGCAAGCGCTTTTATTATAAGCCACATTTTGCACGAAAATGAAAACATAAAGCGTCCATTCGATTGCATATGGTGTACAAAACTTTCAGCGACAACTGAAAAGTTAAATTGCTACTGTAAAGAAAACTTTTTATGCCTTAGTCGGGGTTGTCTTCTTGTCGATATTATTAAAGTTTTAGTGATGAGGCCATCACACCTTTATTTGGTAGCCAACAACACATGCCTTGTTACATAAGAACTATAACTGAGCTTTAGTAGTTTTGATTCAGCATATTTTAACTTGTAGTAATTGTAAATCTACGATATTGCTATTTCTGAAGTGGTCATAATCATTGTAATACGATTAATTATTATCTCCACTCATAATAATTATTTATAGGCTGTCGTTGTTGGCACACCAGGTAAGGTATTGCGGACTGAAGCATATGGCTTAAGCTACAATGTTCAGAAAACAATTAATAATAATTTATTTTCCCCAAGTTTTGTTGTAGCAGGTTTGGATATAATTTTCCCAATGGCTTGACAGAGTTACTAAAATGATATGAACATATGAACTTTATTAGAAGTTTGTCGACGACAAGATATTTGTCAGCGACATAGCCAAGCGGTACCGCGAGCAGGTGACAGATCCTACGTGACGGGTTCGATTCGCGGCTGGAGCCGATTGCATTTGACATATATAGTGGGTGGCTGCTGACTCAAAGAGCACAAGCTCACTTCGCAGTCTCCCTCAATAGTTACTGTTGAATTTTCAGTTCAACTTTATTAGAAAGCTTGAATATGACAGAAACTTCTAGCAAGTCTGAATTCGTTCCATACACACAACGACAATGTTACCACTGATTTTTTGCCTCTACAATAAAAAGTAATAAAAAAAATGATCACCGTCCTCTTAGCTACAAAATTTATCTATACTGTAAATTCGTGATAGCAGGGCGGTCCCAAAAGGGGGCCAGGAGAGGCTTGCCTCCCCCTAATCGACATGCTTGCCCCCCCCTCCAATCGACATGCTTGCCCCCTGCTACTCTTTTAAAGACAGCGGCTTTCGTGCTTAATTTCAAACTTTAGCTCCCCTAAGTCGACTGCGTACTCTTTTAAAGACGTACTCTTTTAAAGACAGCGGCTTTCGTGCTTAATTTCAAACTTTAGCTCCCCTAAGTCGACTGCTCTCGCGCCGCGTCTGCATGACAGCATTCGCAATCGCAGTGCTAAGCATATCCTTAAATTGCTTAGCATATCGTATGAATAAATCAGTCTACGCAAAATGTTGAAAATCTATAGGTTTTATTTATTTGCATACTTATCCTTCTATCACGAGAAAGCGTCAAGGCGCTATACAGTTCAAAATACGTCATGCGATCATGACCGTCCTAAATACGTCAATCCACTAGTAGCCTACACCTAGTCCTAATCAATTTTCTTTTCGGCGTATTTAAGAAGGAACAAAGTCGTCCCGATTTGTAGCAGTTTTTTCAACACTACGACAGAGTTTTATGAAATGCTTGATTTTGAAATTGTACAATCGCATTGGCAGTACTTAATCCCAGGGCAGAAACTAGGCAACGCGCTCCCCCCCCCCGAAATTATCTTTTGGGGCCTTCTAAAATTTTTTTCTAGGATAGTGATACAACAGAGCGAGCCCCGAAGGGGCGATGCCAAGCTAGGGGCGTCTAGGGGCATGTCCCCCAAAACATTTTGCGGAATTTGACCTTATTTTGGAGGCTTTTTGAGCCTTTAAAGTTCCTCAGTTTTAACAAGGTTTAATAGTCTGATTTACTAGGTCCCTTCGAAACCCACTAAAATAATGCTGCAGGCAAACCCTACTCTAACATTTCGCTACCTATGCGAAGAAAAAACGTTTTTAAGGCTTATTTTTGCGCCTTTCACTTGAGGATGAGGGGGCCTTGGTATGCTACTAAACGTTTGTTTGCTAGTTTGGCGACTGCTATCTTTCGAAAAATTTGCAGGCCCCCCCCCATGGCCAAAAGCATAAATATGGTATGGGGGTCTCACATCGCGCGAGTTAGGACAAAAAGCATATTGAATCTTAGAATAGGCCTATTTAAGGCACCTTTATCATACGTTGAGTAAATAGTAATACGTACTGACTGCTTACTGGGCCCCCTTTTTGTGCGTGACCCCCCCGGTCGGGAGGTTCGGGGGGCGATAGTTTCGGCACAGCTTAATCCCCGGTCTCCACATTATTTCTAAAAGCTAGAGCTTTTTCATGTAGAAATAAATGTACAGTATCTAAATTAAACAATTTGCCAAGGCTTATAGGCCTACTTCATGAAATTTTGTGATATATGAAGAGGTTTGTGAAATCTTTTCGGATATGTGTCACCAAATACGCGAAAAAGTTGTCAGTGACATTTTAGATCGCATAATTTAAACAGTTCACCACAACATGAAATAGTTCAAGCAAATTAAAAAAAAAAATTCCATACTTGCTTGAATTCGCCAAAGAAATCGAAACCTTTGGTATTTACGTTGCAGTTAAAGTTTTCTTACAAACCCCTACCAAGGGTTATACAACAAATGTGCTAAAACAAGTTTTCAATTTCAAACTTAAGTTTCTGCAAAACTCTTAAAATTTTTAAATGTAAACATAAAGTTGCCTTTACTTAAAAATTTTTGTTTTCGAATGAAACAGAAATTAATGTTATATTTTTTGATCAACTAAACAACATCGATCTGTTTGCAGCACTGCCACACTTTTTCCACTCACCAGTCATCACAAATACTAAATACTAACATTATCAGTTAAAATTTAATCGTTATTTTTGTACATGATACAGTATAACTTATTGTTTTACAGAGCTTATTCAGCGCTAGCGAATTAAGTATACAGAATAAACCGAGCGTGCAAAAAAAAGGCTCCGTCTGGGAGCAAAGTTTGTTTCTTCTATTAGACATGCCTTTTTCTCTCGCGCTGAGTTTCCAGTCTATATAATAGAAAGTCTATGGCTAAACTGTAAAAGAAAGTCAAACCACAAACTTACGCTTAACGTCACATACCCATTGTTGAAACAAAGCCCATTATCAAACAATGCATGGAAAATTTTGAAATGTTCTTATCTTAATTGCTATTATGACATAATAGCGCATTAATGACCATTTCAAAGTTAAATGTCCTATGCTGCATGGCATGCATTGCACGCTTGTTTGCACGTAAGAGGTAAAAGTTAAACCCAAATCTTTTGCAATTTATTCAAAAAATACAAAAAAAATAAAAAATTTTGCTGCTCAAATTAATGTCCGTTAAATCCGAAATCCGTTAAATCGAGGGTCGACTGTATTTATATTCTAAATCAGTTTCGAGAACGTGCTACGGCATTCTCAAAAAGAAAGAAGAAGAGAAATTACGTGACATGCAAAACTCACACCAAACCACAGTATACACGATTGTGACGTCAAAGAGAAATCATATGATATGCAAACATTCACACCAAACCACAGTAAACACGATTGTGACGTCACAAGCATAAATTTTAACTCGGTGAAATTGCGTAACGAAGAGATGTGGGGGGTTATTGCAGGATGCTCGTTAGCGGTTTGCGAGTTCGTAAACTGCTCCGTAAAATTTTTTTCCTCGGTAACGCGTTTTTCGGGATTACAGGATTTTCCGAGCTGGCGAACTCGCTCGGCAAGTAGCGAGAAAAAAAATGAGCACGTTAAGTTACCGAGCGACAATTTCATACACAACTAGCCATGGCAGAGCGCGGTTTTTTAGGTCATAGTTTATGCACAATAGGTAGTACCTAGGTTATGACACAACTAGAGCTTTATGCAACTCCCAGGCTTGTTGTAAAATGGTGGATTCAAGTTCAAGTTTATTCATGCATGCGAATTAAGAGTCAAAGGCTCATCAAGTCGCTACTCTCTATCTCAAAAATGACGTATGTCAACAGAAAAAATCAAACTTTCAAAAACAAAAAAACAAACCAAAAAAGAAAAATGCAAAGCATAGTCAACATACAAATACATGCACATCAAACTAAGACTAGTAGGCTAGCAGCTGATTACTGGCTAGCGCCCAGTCTAGTGCTAAAACTGTGCCAGTATTACCAAGTTGGGATGGTTTTGACTTGGTAGCAGGTAAGAGTGTAGGCTATGTAGGTGTGTACAGATGAACCGGTATAGACTTGCTGTGAGGTGCTAGACCAGCAGCTGCTGTTTGCTGGCTAGCGCCTAGTCTAGTGCTAAAACTGTGCTAGTAGGCCTATTGCAAGCATGCGTTGGCTGCACACTTAGTCGGAGCATTGGTCGGAGAGTATGAAGTAATGGTATCTTCCACAAGTAACTGTGTGAGGCCATGGCCAGCAACTGCTAGTCTAGCACCTCACAACAAGCCTATGCATCTGTAGACACCATTAGTGCATACACTCTTACCTATAACTAAGTTAAAACCATCCCAACTTTGTACGAGTTTTGGCACTTAACTCGGCGATAGCCAGCAAACAGCAGCTGCCAGTCTAGCACCTCACAACAAGCCTATACATACCGAGCAATTAGCGAGACACTCGGCTTTACCGAGTAGCTGCTCTATCTGCGAGCGCAACCTGTAATTCCTACTTTGCAGGCTCGTTATCTCGGCTGCCGCTAGGATTTTCTCCTCCGAGGGGAATTAGCGAGAGAAATCGCTCGCTAATGCATAAAATCCTGTAATAACCCCCCTGTCCAGAATATTCACGAGAGAAATTGCGTAAGTAGAAATTATGACTTCGTAATGTAACCTTACGAAACAATCCTACGAATAAAACTTCGGAAAACAACGCATCGGTCCAAAACCTTCTACAGTAGACAAAGTATTTAAAACAAAACCATAATAAACAGTTATATCGTTACAATACTGTATTTACGATGTTATGGAATCTGTGCTGTAGAAACAGATTTAAAAGCAAAAGAGTCTTTTAGTTTGGGTTGGAACTGATGGACAGCAATATCCTAATACAAGGTCATTATCATTGTCTCCATAAATATTTGAAGTGATCAGGAGCTCCGTTTGCGTAGAGTTCATAACCAGTATAGAAAGCCAGAAAATGAAAAAACAACTTTAACAAATGCCAATTGCTCCATTTCGCCAGGAATTTGAAGACCTCTGTTTTGACAATGCAAATGCCGCTTTCACCAAAATGGATTAATGGCACGTGGAGCTGGCCAAGTGTGTGGTGCACTGGGCTGCGAAACTGGCGTCGCGGGTTCCATGCTCAACTTGGTCACCTCCATGACACATTTACTTCACTAATATAAAAACTTAAGCTGCGATTATGTGGCTTGAATGAACACAACAAAAAAAACAATCAATTTATGGTAGACTCAAGCCTCGTACAGTATATCGTGCTGATACAATGTTGTTTGTCCAACAAATCAAAAGATGAAAATGTGAAGCCTTTCTATTTTAAAAAGAATGTTTTTAGATTTTGCCTGAAAATCTTTCCAATTGGTCCTAAAAAAATATATTACTAGCCTAAAAAAGCACCCAGAAATAAATTTAAAATATTTAAAATACCCAGAAATAAATTTAAAATATCGATTAGGATTAAGTATGTTTTTGAAGCTGAAGTTTCTCTTGATATTATTTTACTGGTATTGGTATCAAATTGTTATTAACGCTGCTAATTTCTACTTTCAAATACAAATTTTTAGTTAATATAAATACACCGAACAAACGACGTAAAGCGAAGCAAAAATTTAATTTACAATTGGGGTGTGTAGAACAAGAAGTCATTACTAAAGTGAGATTAAGCTTGCACATAGATAAAATAGTTAGATATTATGATAAGCTTTCTTGAATTTGTTTATTCGAAGCGATTACCCGAGGCTAAACGATCCTAACTACATGAATCATTATACTTTCATAGATATGATGGGAGGCATCGCAAGTTTTTTGATTTTTCAAACAAAGTGGAAAAATTGTGAAAAAAAAGTTTGGTTAAATGTTTGCACGTGATTAAATCGTGACGTATAGTTTGTCTATATGTCAAATTTTTTGTGAAACCCAAATTAATTTAGCTAACATTTATAAAATAGCTTATCACAAGCCAATACGCTGAGTGCATATTTCGATCGTTTCATGGAATTGGAAAATATGATTTTTCAGGAAATTACAAATATGCCAAACTGTAGATCTTCCAACTTCCAACTTGTTCTTAACTTTGTCAATTTGCTTGCAGTAAATTATGTATAGCCTACTCAAGGGTGGAAACCCAAACCTAAACCTAAACCTGAAAACCAGGTTTTAAAGGAAATTTTTGAAACCCAAACTGAAGCTGACACCTACACAGCCAAATTTTTGAAAACCTAAACTTGAATTAAGATCGATTTTTCTTGAAACGTCAAAACCGTAGCTGAAACTAAAACCTGTTCAAATTTTTCAAAGGTTTTGGTTTTTAAAAGTTGTCATCACCATCATTACCAGTACAGTTCCTTTAATGCTGAGGTTGAAATAGAGAAGCTGTGAACACCAATTTTTGAGTCTTTGATTTCACCGGACCGGGAATTAAACCAAAGTTTACAACTTCTGAAGCAATTGCTCTCCTCACTCGGCCATCTGAGCTGCTACTTATCATCGTAATAAAACAAAAATGCCAAGAAGTAGAGCATATGAATAATCCGTATTCAAAATAAAATAGTGTTCTTGGATGAAACTTAAACCGAAACTGAAAACCGACGCTATGCGTAAAAAAACTGAAACCGAAACTGGAACCCATGTTTCAACCGCTGTGAAACCAAACCAAAACTGAAACCTGGCATCTGGGTTTCAACACACCCAAACTGAAACTATAGCACCCCGAGCCTTGACCGGCGCTTGGTGTATCGGTTAAGAGCATCCGCTTGATAGCTGGGAGACTGGGTTTTATTCCCGGTCGGGTCACACTAAACATTTTAAAAATAGTATTCGCTGCTTTCGCGCCAGGCGCTCGGCACAAGCGGAAGTGCGAAGGGTTTTGTGTTTGTGTAGTTCGTCATGTATTTCCCTTAACAGCGTTCAATCATTTGTAATTGAAAATTCTAATGGGCCGCCGGTTGAAAATGGCTTAAACAATGTGTGCTTGCATCCGCTCTTCCGTACTTTAACCTTTACCTTTAACGCCAAGTAGATAGGATTCCACCCTTGAGACTACTAATATTTTTTTCAGTTTTGGACGTGCAAAACTTTTAAATCTATGATGATTCGTAATCAGTAAATCAACTGAAGAGGATTTACGTCGAAACAGATTCATTTTTTCAAGAAGTTATTTTGATAATTTACTGACTTTGTTTTCCCTACTCACCAGTTGTTATTGAATTTTTTTTATAAGTGTACTAAAAAAATCAAGAAAGGTTCTACTGGGGCAGACCTAAAAATATATTTAGAGATTTTAGCTTGGAATCGACAAAAGGTTTATTGTGCAGTTTTGCAGGTCCAGAAATATCGAAGTACTGAAATATAAAAATTTAGAAAGGAAGCTAAACGCTTTTGACAACATTCACAAAAAATATTTCTCAGGTCCATTTCTTTGGACTTACAAAAAGCTTTTGATACGGTAAATCACTCTAGTTTATTATCTAAATTAGATCATTACGGTATTCGTGGACCAACTAATAGACTAATCGAATCCTTCCTAGGTAGAAAACAATGCGTCTGTTTAAGTGGCTGTAAGTCTGATTTGAAATCGATCATATATGGCATAGCCCAAGGCTCTAAAATCGGCACACTGCTCTTCTTGATCTACATTAATGACCAACGGAATTTGGTCCGCTACATACCCAGGTTGTTCGCTGATGACACTTGTTTATTGCTGGTTGACACTAACTTGAATTCCTTATATTAAAACATAAACAACAATTTAATCAATTTATGTCACTGGTGTAAAGCGAATAAATTGTCGGTTAACCCTGTTAATTAAATCCAACGCGATGATAATCTCCCCAAAGCAATGCAACACAACATACCCTGCTACTCCGCTACTATTTCACGAGATACCTATCAAAATAGTCGACGAATTCAAATATCTCGGAGTAACTCTAGATTCCAAACTTGATTTTCACGCGCATTAACAATTAATTGAAAACAAAATTTTTAGAGCAGTTGGAATTATTAGCAAACTTAAACACATTTTTCCTGCTGACGCTCTACTCAAATTATACTACTCCTTATTACATCCCTATCTGTTACAGCCTAAGGCAAGGTCAGAAATAACGATTAGAAATCGATAATCGATATCGATATTCTCTACTTTTTCGTCATCACATGCAAAAATTCTCTACTTTTTTTCATTATCGATTGGGGCTTTTCCCTACTTTTTTGCGTGGTAAATCGATATTAATAAATCGATACTTTGTTTTTTGAATAAGTTCTATCAAAAGTTTTTATTTTTTGTTATTTTTAGCACCTTATCTGTTTTTTGTGGTGTTTGCAGGTAAATATTTTTTTAAATTCGCATAAAAACAGTTAGCGTGCGGAAAAGTTCGTATGCACTGTCATTTTTTATTTTATTTTGAAATATAACACGAGAAAACTTTTGCTTAACGTTTGGACACTTGGTATCGCTTTGTAGAAGGCTGGCCAGGGCCCGGCAATCCAGAGCCATACAGTCCAATGCAGTTGTGAGGCTAATAAAGTAGTTTTTGAATTTTGCTTGACCAACTTTTTTTCGTTTAAAAGATTACATCTGATACCGGTGGGAATACTTCTGTGTTTCAAGCATCGTAGAAAAGGTTTATAGTCAACAGCATCTGAAGTAGGCCAAGATCAAAGGTAAAAATTTTTTAAGAGAAAAAGTAATATTTAATCTTGTTTATAGTGAAAAGGGAAAAGTGAGTAAGCCTACTGGCATTTCTGTTTTAAACTGCCCATCATAATATGCTATGTATGGGGCGCCTTTTGGAAAAACTAGAGCAGGTCAACCTTTTGCTTTAACAGCTCAGGTGGCCGAGTGGTATGGAGCGTCTGTCTCTTGAGCTGTAGACTCGGGTTTGATTCCGAGTCGGGTCTAACCAATGACTTTAAAATTGGTATTCACAGCTTCCCTGCTTGACGTTCAGCATTGAAGGGACAGTGTGGAGAACAAACCTGCAAGTCTGCTTGTTGTGCCGTTGGAAAAGGCACTTAGCGGGATTCCCCTATCTTGGTGTGGTAGACAGATGGCCGGCAACTCCTACGCGAGCTCGTATAGCGCATTGATCGCTTTCTTGTGATAGGAGGATAAACATGCAACTAAATAAATAATAAAAAAAAAAACAATATTTGTTCTGTGAACCATGTATTTTGGGCTCATTTAAACCATAGTTTGTCCGATATATGCATTGGAAATATCTCAGGCTACTTATATATTGGACAAATTGTACTCCAAGTCGGACCAAAATATACGCGCAAAATAAGTCAGACAAAATTGTTTTTTTTACCCATGATTTTTGAGCTTATTTAGGCTATAATTTGTGCGATATATATGTAGGAAATACCCGACTTATACGGTATATCGGACAAATTGCACTTTAAGTCGGACCAAAAAACAAACGCAAAATAAGTCGGTTAGACCATAAAGTGTCCTATATATATAGGACGCCGTTTGAAAAAAACTATAAGTTTTGTGAACGATGCTTTTTGAGTCTAAATAAGCTCAAAAAACATGGGTCACAAAACGTATATTTTTTTCCAAACGGCGAATTTGACCGATATATAAGTCGGAAATATCCGGTGACACGTCACAATGTAGCCGGCGCCCAATAGCTATGCCTTCGACACCGACATTCTCCACTCTGCCTAACCTAAAGCCAAGTCCCCCCATTAGCATTAACACATGTTGATGCCGTCGCTGTCAACTGAGTCAGAGAAAAGCATCGATTTGACGTTATCGATTAATCGATATTCTCCACTTTTTATTTTTGTTATCGAATATAGGAATTCGTTACTTTTTTTTGAGGTATCGAAATATTTTTACTTTTTCATTATCGATTTCCAACCCTGGCCTAAGGACAACCTATTTGGGGATTCACTTATAAAACATACCAAGCAAGGCTTGGTGTTCTTCAAAATCGAGCTGTCAAACTTGTTGGTGATGGAAACTTACGAGACAGTCGCAACTTATTTTACTCAAAATTAAATATTTTAAAATTACCAGACTTATTTAAACACGATACTGCCAAACTAGTATGTCGTTATTTCACAACGATTTTCCTATTACTCTTAAGCACCAACGTTACAAATCGAATCACCAGATTCACTAACAATCGTGAGATAACACTATACATCCCATCGTACACTTCTTCGAAAATGCAACGCTGCATGAAGTATCAGGGCGTCAAAATTTGGAACTCTATTCCACATGAAATTAAATCCTCTTCCTTTAAAGCATTTAAAACCAAATACAATACCTTGCTATGTTATTCATTTTCAGATTGTCACACACTAATAAAGCTTATAGTTCATTTATTTTTAAGTTCAGTTTTTAATATTTACGAGTAGGTATGTGCCTCAAGGAAAATCACTCGGACTTGCCGAGTAATGAGTATTCACGACTATACTCGGCCGAGTCCGAGTATCTACGACGTCAAGATATGAACTCAAAATCAGGTGAAGAGCAAAAAAAAGGTCATCACGTCCGTAGAAGTCCTAATTTTGACTCAAATTCAGATAAAGAGCCAAAAAAAAAAGGTCAAAATGATGATGTTTTAATACTCGGCCGAGTATGCTCGGCCGGCCGAGTACTCGGACTCGACTCGGCACATCTCTATTTACTCGGCCGAGTACTCGGACTCGACTCGGCACATCGGCCGAGTTACTCGGACTCGACTCGGCCGATTACTCGAACTCGACTCGGCCGATTACTCGAACTCGACTCGGCACATCTCTATTTACGAATCTTTCTAAATTTAGCTTGGCTCGATACTTGAGAGGTCTTTCGCTGTTTCGCTGTCGCAAAAAGTTCTCCAATGTTGTGCTCTCTTTTTTTTCTGTGTGAGTTACATGCTCGTTTAATTGTAATGAGCCTAATTGATGGCCTACACAATGTGCCAGAGAGGTTTAAACGTTGTTGTTCCTCTTTGGCACCACCGCCCACTAACACTACATGCTCGTTTTTGTCTTAGCGACAAATAATAATCTCTGATTCTTCCCACCTCGCACTTGCCAATGCTCTAGTCTATAATATTATTTATTTCATTTTGATATCAGCGCTATGATAGGCTACCGCATGCTCTTTTGGTCTCAACAAAACGTTTCTAAAAAATGGAATATGTTTTAACCAAATTTTAAAAATGGAACGCTAGTATCTAGTCATCGGTACTAAGCCGATCTTTATGTAGATATAGGCCTATCAAATAAATAAATGAAGTTACTGTACTGATTGAAATATGTAAAATCTACAGAATTGCTTCGTTTCTTGGACGCACAGAACTAGAGAGAACATAGCGCTTTTTTTAGATCTATGACAGCACAGTCGTTTTGCCGACAAAAAAATCCGGTATCACTTCTTCTGGTAGGTTAAGCCTAAAGCATGTTTTAAAAAGGTGGATATTTTATCAGTGGTCTAAAATCCACTGCTTGTCAAAACTTCAAATTTTCTTTGAAATCTTGCAATGTAATGAAAAAGTACGATAAGCTGCAATATCTAAAAAAGCAATGTCCTTCCTGACCTACTGGCGGGAAGTCATGACGACTTCCTCTTGTTAGGTCGGAGGCTAATAACAGCTCTCCATCGCCAACAGTGCAAAGCACTCCAGTCAGACGTACCGTAGAGCGGGACAGCGCTGTTTCGGGCTATTAGCCCTCATTAGCCCTCATCAGCCGCTGTTTCGGGCTATTAGCATCATCATTTTTTTAGTTATTGCACTTCACCCTGGCCACGTAAAGGAATTTGACCAGCGCGGTGACGTAATCCACAGTGGTAGATACGTACCACAAAGGTTAAATTCTTTAAGATACATTTATCCGAAGGTATGAGTGGTACTGGCAAGATCATTCGCTCTGGAAGATGAATGTATCTCACGTGAGGGCGGCTGAAGAGGGCTAATAGCCCGAAACAGCGCTGTCCCGCTCTACGGTAAGCTGCAATATTTTGCCCATTATTCAATTTGTAAGTTTCAATTTTTATTAGCTGTTTTTCGTAGAACAAACCACTGAAAACAGTAGGTAATTGTCTTCATGTAAGCTCTTGATTTGATAACGCACTTTAATTGAGTTGCCTTCGGCGTTAAAAGCAAAGCTTCGTGGAATAATCTTTGGACCTGTCATTATAATTCGATTAAACGCTCTCTAATCTTTACCGTGCTAAACTAACAAGGTGCAAATAGACCAGCGGCCAAACAAACTAAAAACATATCACTAACCAAAAATGCTAAAACCCTGCTCGCTGTCCAACGATACAAGCTTGTCTAACCAACGGTCCACTGTTCAACGGTCCAACAATGCAAGCTTTAGGGAGGCTACTCGACTCGATGACCTCACGGTCCCTTCGTAGTCACCCTGTTGCTGTATTGTAATCGCGATAGCAGCAACAAATAAATAAAGCTTGAGTCTTAACTCTAAAGTCTTACAGCGAGCAAAGCGCATTCAAAAAACGCGAAAAGAGTGCAGTTACTTATGAGGTGAAGTATGTACAGTACAACGCAAGGAAAGATTGTAAAACGAGCTTTTTTGAGTTTTTTTTAAGCCACATAATTGCAGCTTAAGTTTTTATAATAGTGAAGTACATGCATAAAGTAAGATAAACTAGTTTGACAATGAATCCGCGTAACTAGTTTAGCAGCTCAATACACCAACTACTCGGCCAACTCCACGTGTTTACAACATTAATTACGGATAAACAGTGGGTGACGGATTAAACACCAAGCGAAGCGAAAAACAAAAATCGTGCTGTAACAAACTTCCAAAAAACGATTTTTAATGGTCGATCTGCTCAGAAGATCTTTGGTGGTGAAAACTTTCTCCTGTTGCCCCCTGGTTGAAAATATACGTAAATTTTCGCATTAATTCTGGCACTTTAAATATTTAGAGGAAGGGCGACTGCCTTGGCTGGCTACAACCTTGCTCAAACGAATAACTTTAAAATTATTCACAGCTTCCCTTCTTGACGTTTGGCATTAAAATGACAGTTGATAACAAGCTGGCAAGCTTCTTTGTTGTAGGTTACAGTTAGAGAGAAGCCACTTAACAGGGTTTCCTCTAGCTTGCCGGTAATTATTCGGTGGGCTCGTTACGCAACAACCACACAGCTCTGTCGCATAAAAGAAAGATAAATATCTACAGTAGTGGAGTCATGCAGAGATCTGCCGAGGAGGACTTGTCCAACGAAAGACTTTCAATAACAGCGTGTAGCTCATACGAAAAACAGGTAGAAGGATCATGATTTTTTTCTTGTGATTTGTTTGTTTAGATTAGCTGCTGTTGTTTTTGGTCTTGGAGATATCACCAAATATCAATTCTAGCAGTGAAAGCTTGATTTGCATAGCGACGATTTATTTAAAAAACATTGATGTATTTTTTTCGCTAAAAATTAGTGATTACGGGTACGGCGAAATGATTTGAAATATTATCATAGAGTGGAACAACGCTGTTTCGGGCTATTAGCCCTCATCAGCTGCCCTCAGGCAAAGTGCATTCACCGTTCAGAATGAATGACCTAGCCAGAATCAATCATCCCTCCCGATAAATGCTAAAAATTCACCCTGGTCACGTAAAGGATTCAACTGGAGTGTGACGTGGCTGTCGACGTACCACAAAAGTTGAATTCTATTTAGTATATTTATGGGGAGGAATGATTGATCCTGGCAAGGTGATTCATTTTGAACGGTGAATGTACCTCACCTGAGGGCGGCTGATGAGGGATCATGGCGCGAAACAGCACTGTCCCGCTCTACGGTTACGTTTTTACTGGAGTTGCTGTTCTGGCCACCGACCTTACAAGAGGATGTCGTCACGACTCCCTTTCAGTAGGCCAGTAAGAACATTACTTCAAAGCTTTTGATTTGAAATGCTGAGCATTAGCACTTTACCACTACCGTAATTATTCAAGTATAAAACGCACCCTCAAGCATGGCTGAAAAATGCTAAAAACTTTTTTGTTAGTACAACTTAAAGATTTAGCATGAGTGATGTGATTGCGTTGTTTTAGAACCAGAACACAATCTACCACCTTTAAAAATTGATTTCGCTTTCGTATTCTGCGTGAAGTGCACGCACACACACTCACCGATACAAGAAAGAGCGCACAGACAAGTCGTTGCGAAATAGGGATGTGCCGAGTCGAGTCCGAGTACTCGGCCGAGTATTAAGGCACTTTCATTACTCGGACTCGGCAGAGTATTATTTGATACTCGACCGAGTACTAATTTGTAAACAATTAACGTTTTTTTTACTTAAACCCAAGTTACCAACTCAACGGTAGTAATTTAGCAAAACACGACTGTTAATTCATGAACATTACGGTCTGTTATGCGTGATAACGTACCTACGGGGTACATTGTCATTATTGCATTGTAAGGCTTAGATGTTGCCATTTGACTGTAAGCTCAGTATACCTAAACCAAATACCATTGTTACTGAATAACCCAATGATTCTGAAGCAGCTAAATGCAAAGAAAACCAAAATGGCAAAAGCGTACTACCCATCGCGCTTGACGTCATACATACTCGGACTCGGATTCGCCGAGTAATGACGTAAATACTCGTTACTCGGAGAGTCCGAGTAATTTTCCTTGAGGCACACCCCTATTGCGAAAGTGTCGCTAAGTCACACTCTCGTGTATAGGCACCCCCAACTAGGTGAGATAATATTTTGGTACAAAAAATAAAACTATTGAGCTACGTTTAGTTTGTTGAATTTTACATTTGAACGAAACACAAACATTAACCGAAAACACAGAAGGTATTTAATGCTGATGATTGTGGAATAGAACCAATTGCAGCGCTTAAAAGTCACGTGACGTTTCATATAAAATAACGAGGCTTTTTCATTTTTTTCATAATTTTTTTAACATTCAGATCAGAATCATGATTTATCGGTTGATTGCTTTCAGCTTCGTTCTCATCTATTGTGGCGCTCAAGAACATCTTACTTGTTTGAGAACTGATGACGTGATAGCCCCATCGCCCCCAAGTACAAATGACAATGTCCAGCAAGGCAGGCCAGGCCGTAGGGGCCCAGTTGGTTTGCAGGGGTTAAAAGGAGAACCGGGGATTCCCGACAATTCCCTGATTGACTCACTTAAAGGTAAGAAAATGGACTTGTTAATTCTGTTTTTTTTTATCCCGATTGTTGGTTGCTCAGAATAAGTTCGTGCTGATATCGCTCAAAAAATCAAATGCGGTTTGAAATGAAATGTTGTGTGGTTTTATGGCGCTTTATAACTACTAAGGTCCTTTAGCGCCGGGACTAAATTTTGTCAAGAATTCACTGACGTGTTTTTATTCTCTGTTTATTTCATCCTCCGCGCTACACTTAACTGCTGAGCGTTTAGCAAATGTAACAGCAGATACCAGTTTTAAAGTCTTTAGTTTGACCCGACTGAGAATAGAACCCTGTCTACCAGCTTCCAAGGCGAACGCTCTTAACCACTAGGCCATGGCGCTGGTGATTGAAATAGACCAAAAAATCAAAGTGACAATAATACCAAGCGCTGAGTGCTAAACGCTGGTGCGAGAGGTTGAATATCCAGTAATGACGCAGCAGTGATTTCGGCGGCGCTTCGTCAAAATTGCAATTAGTGCGGAAGTTCATTATTTCATGTTTCAAAAATATTAGACTTCGTGCAAGCTTTCGGGCATTTTTTTTTTTTTTGGTATAGATCAGGGGTGTGTTAATTTTAAAACATATATTGAGTTTTCTATCTAGTAAATGTTTGAATAAATTAAATCATGGAAAAATTTTAGTTTTGTAGAGTTTTTTACTAAAAATAAAATCTTTTTAAAAATTTTAAAACAACGCTTTTCAGCTGAGGAGCATTCAGTAACGTCAGCGTTTCTTAAACTATGGGTAGCTAAGGCCTTACGAATGGGTCGTTGACGCAAGTAAAGAGCTCAAGTATATTGCTTTATTTTCTAACATTTGCGCTCTTGAAAGTTCCGCGATCGACAACGATCAAGTGTCTGAGGTCTGTACGTCACCTGACGTTGGTATGGTTGCTTGTGACTAGTCCATTATTATGTCATAATAGTTGTTGTGGATTATCGTTTATTCTGTTTTGACTCGTGTGGAAATTCGTCTAATATAGTCAATGGAGGGTGAAGTAAAAAACTATTATTAGAGTAAAAATTCCAAAAGATAAATCAAACTCTACATTCTTCGTAGAATTTTTGAAATTAACGAGAAAACTGCGTTTGAAGTGCGGCTGCAATAACGTCAATATTTCCTGCCCTTTTGCGGGTGCAAAATTGTTTTATTTACAATATGATTGCTATTGTAAAACAAGCAAATCAACAAGACACGTTTTAAAAACTTGTTGCGGCAAAAATGTTCTGTCTTAATTTAGGTAGGTCGCAACTGTTTTGCAGATAGTGCATTTAAACGAATTTGGGTCACATAAGAAAAGATTTAAGACACAATAAGACTGTTTACATGTAGAGCTTAAATCGATTTGCCTGCGTCATTTTTACGTCACATCCGCTGCAATTGTTGCTGTAAGCTAGCTGAAAGCGTATTTGCTTGATTTGCTGGGCACAGGTGGTTTGTCAATGCGATTTCAATTTTTAGTGTTGCAAGTCACATGTTTGGTTGCATAGTCTAATAAGAAAAGCTTGTTGGGAAGTGTGGGGGGAGGTGTTCAAAAGTGTGTTACGGTGTGAGGGAGATGTGGAGAGAGGTGAGGGGAAGTGCAGGAGGAAGTGAGGGGGGTGTGGGGGGAGATCGAGATGTGGGGAGATATGGAGAAGTGTGGGGGGTGGGTAGAGGTGAGGGAAGGTGTGGGGAGAGGTGAGGAGGAAAGTGTGGGGGGAGATCTGGGGAAGTGGGTGGGGGTGTGGGGAGGTAAAGGGGATGTGAGGGGAAGTGGGGGGAGGTGTGAGAAGGGAGTTGGGGTAGGGGGGGTTAAAAAAGGTGAAGGTCGGAAAGTTAAGTCGGGGAGTTGGCGTCGGGGGAGTTTGGTTCGGGGGGGTGGGGGGTTAAGGTTCGGGGAAGTTGGGGTCGGGGGAGTTGGGATCGAAGATTGAGGTCGAAGAGGTTGGAGTCGCGGGGATTGGGGTCGGGAAGGTTGGCGTCGGGGGGGTTGGGTCGATGGGGTAGGGGCTGTGGGGAGTTGGGGACGGGAGGTGGAGTGGGGTCGGTGGTTGTGGTCCTAGATCGTGATTCGTGACACCACCCTTCTCCACACCCCCGGATTGTTCCACACTTCCCCGCACCCCCCACCTCACATTGCCCCTACCTCTCCTCACATTGCCCCCACCCCAGCACCCTGTTTGATATTTGAACACCAAATTGCTTATATCTTTGGCCCTGGTTGTCCGTTTTGAACAAATTTTTTTTTAAAAGCCATCAAATGACAAGGAGCATCGTCCCCATAAACTTATCAGTACATAATTTACTGCAATAACTTACAGTTGGCAAAAGATAGCCAAAAAATGAAAAAAGAGGTGCAAAAAAGTACTTGGTGGGGGAACTCTTTTAAACAAAATTAAAAACCTACCCCATTTTCGTTTTATATATAAAAGATTTCATCCCATCTCACATCAGGTTAATCTGTTTTTTGTAGTCATCACCCTTGTCCACACTTTACACGACCAATAATTAATTATTGAATTGAGTAAAACTGCTATATTTTGCAGCAAATTTGACTGAAGCATTAGCTCGTGGATACCTCACTATGGAAAATGGATGGATCGCTCCATTTAACGGTTATCAATATAAAAAGAGTCCAAGAAGGCAATCATGGAGTGCAAGTCGAACTGTTTGCCAGCAATGGGGAGGAGATCTTGCTCAACATGGAGTTCAAGATAAAGGAACTAGAATGTATTCACAAACGATTAATTTAAACTGCTTCAAAGTAATGATATGAAAACGATTTTCGGGTCATCTGGCGGCAAAATGACGTTGGTTATGTTTGGTACGTTTTCGCGCTTGTTTAATGCATGCCAACAAAGCGTTTCGGGAGATACTGTGTATCTTACAGCTTTTCGAATAAAACAGCTGCATATTTTATCACAGGTTGAGCACTAATCACATTCTTGTCCACAATTCGTTTTGTTGCAACACATTTGCGGCTATGGTTCGATTTAAGTAGCTTGAAACCTTACTTATATTTTTTGCGCTGTTTAAATGTCCTATACAAGATTGTTCTAACTCTTAATGCCTACATAATTTGCAGTATTCTTCATCGTGGACTTTCCCTGCATGGAGATCACTGGTTAGGATTGAGTGATTTAGCGAGAGAAGGAACATGGAGTTGGTTGAGTGGCACTGAAGCTAACGTTGACGATGGATCGTTTTGGGAGCCTAGCAGGCCACTTACTTATGGTCACTATCCTGATATCAACGATTGCGCAACTGCGTTCTTTAGAGATGGTCATCGAAAGAATTTATTTGTTACGGATTGGGAATGTAGCGCAGCATTTTTTGCTCTGTGTGAGAAACTGGTTTGAGATGAAAATTGTAAAGCTTGCCACTTTTGTACGAGGCCTAAGCTGTTTTGTAAATGTGTTAGTTCTCTTCGTTTGATGTAAAGCTAGTATAACAAATAAGGTACCTGCAGCAAATAAGGCCCTGCAGGTAATAAGGCCCACTGGCGATATCTTCTAACACAAGCATAATACGATCAACTTTGACGCGTTTTTTTGAAGCTGTTATGAAGGCAAGTTTGTATGAATAAATTGATTGTTTTATCTGGTAAAACAAGTTAACCACAGAAACTTAAAATTTGGGGGGACTAAAAACTCATGTTGTTCTAATTTTACAATGGCTTTGACGATCAATATCTCTAATTTCATGTTTTTTTCTTACAATTTTTCGATACAGTCGGCAAGAGTAATGCTTTTAGTGGAGTGTTCATATACTTTTGTTATTTTTTTCTTTTGTGAAGGTGATTGATAATAACATATTGAAATTTGCATAATGCTGCTAATAAGGCCTATTTTTTTTTATTCACACGTGCAAAAATACTTAGATGCTGAATCTGTGATAGAAAGATTTGCTGTTTAGCGTATTGCATTTGGCGATTACCTTTAAGATTTTTAATTAAAATAAAGTTTTTTCTCGAAAATAAACTGTTGTTTCGCCGCATGATGGGGCAAACTTAAATTTTAAAAATGTTAAAAACTAGCCTTTTCATACTGCATTGCGCTAGAATCATTCACTGAGGACGCTACTACAGGCCAACCAAGGGAGCGTTCAAATAGATATCATATGATGGTTTTGGGCAAATTTAGAATAGACCCCTCCCCCTTTATGATCGTATTCTCACGTTTTCAGCTAACCCACTCCCCACATGACACTAATTTTCAAGTTCCCCCATTTTTTTCGAGCCTCCCCTATTTTTTAAGCTTTCAATGTAACAGTACAACAATTAAGAAGTTATAGGACATTTCGTTTGAACCCCCCCCCCCCATATGACGTTATTCTTTCAGTTTGTGCACCCCCCCTTGAAGCGTCAGGTGATATTTGTACGTTCCTCAAAGATACAAGTCGTGTTGTGTTTTTTCGGATATTTTTGTGTGATTAAATTGTGCTTGCGAGATATGTTTGGATATGTAACTTAATGCAATAATGAAGGAACACATGAAACTTTGATAACTTATTCTCTTGGGTACGGTAGGTTTTATGAAGAGAATTTCGTCATATTAAGAACACAGTGGCTTCTTATTCTATTAAAATATAATGCCGATGTGCTTGTGGAGCATGACTAAACATTTACTGGATCAGTATCAACTGTTTTATGATGGGCCTTATTACCTTCCTATGAAGGTAATAAAGCCCGAATTTTTATTTTTTTATTTTGTTAATTATACAAAATTCATGATAGTGACATAGCTAAAAATTGGATGAAATGAAGTCTCAGATGCACACATTTGAACAATCAAACAAAATTTGTATAATACTCATCACTTGCGGAGTTATGCGCATTTGAAAGTTAATGGGCCTTAATAGCTTCCTGTACCTTATATACTGTACATATGCACTAATAACAGCGTGTGCTATCAGTGTAGCATATTTCGTATTCTGCTAGGGTGCTGCATTTGTCACTTGAACGTTTAAAAGAAAATAATAACCATGTCTCACACAGGGACGCAAGGTTTTTGTACGAAACACTGCCACAGCTATCCTTGCTCGTGAAATGATAACTAACATCATATATTCGGTTTTACTTAAACTGGCTTACCCAGCGTTTCCCAAACTTTTCTTGAATATTGCCCTCTTGAACAACTTACTGATTATTAAACGCTCTTTTGACAAAAAAGCAAAAGCGATTTTGAGTTCCATTTCCGCCAATCACAACTTAAAGCGGCGTTTAACTCTACTGAGAAGGATGAGCTTGGGTGCATTTTCGTCAGCTTCTTGACATCCGGTTCGATTTTAGGCAGAAACAGTCCTAATTATCCCCGTCTCACTATGTCAAGGCGGTTTCTTCCGTTATCCAGAAGCGCTGTGACGGCACTGAATGCTCGCTTTAAGTATCCGCTGGGAAATGCAATGAAAAAAATCTTTACCCGATCCCACACGTAATTATGTTTCACTTTGATTCCACTTTGTAGCCAAAGTACGTGATAAGAGACACTGAATTTTGGATGGAGTTCAAATCCATTTCGCGAGGTTTTAAGTTCCTTTGCAAGAATCTTTAGCTCAAAAATAGTAATGAATGGGTCGGTTACTCAGTCAGGAATCCCCAATTAAAATACATCCTGGAATTTTACTTTAATATCTTCATGCAATTCCTGAATATGCTTGCTGTACGTCTCAACATCAACATTAAAAATGCCATTGTTGCTGGTATGAAGTTGTTGCAATTAAGCAGGAAAACTGGAAGAATTCGCGTCTAGCTAAATTTTGCTGATACGACGCAAGCTTTTTTTTGAACTCAGACAGTGCTGATTTTGCCTTGATTAGATTGACCTCGTTGCCTTGAAGGGATAAAATATCTAACAGGTATGGATTCTAATAAGATCTTAAGCCTGGTCTACACCGAGGCTGTGCCAGGCTGAAAAAAATCAAGTCAAGCCAAGCGGCGTGTCTACACTGGAACTGTAAAATGGTCAGAGTACGTACTTTTTAAGTTGTTGCAATCAAACGTCATCATAACGGTATGGAGTTGGTAAAGTGGTTGGTGCCTTGGGCTGCATTGAAGAATAAACATGCACTGATACAGTTGTCTCCTTGTTTGCTAACTAGTGGGCGAGTACCCTACGACTGTATTCATTGTAACCCAAGATCCTAACCAAACAAGTCAAGTCAATTTTGTTTGCACTGAAATAGTCAATTACACAACAACTTTTAACATAAAAATGATAAAACAGTACAAAAGTTAGTCTGATTAGTTATCAAGCAGTGGCAAACTGTACAGCGCAAGACCATTTCCTGATCATCTGAGTCAAGTTGCTCATATTTAACAGGCGTGAAATTCGCGAATTTGTACACTAGAAATTTTGGGAGCTGGAGAAGGTTGTTGTTGGGTAGGGGTAGAAGATTCTGAAGTTGTTTGGGTTTGTTGCAGGCATCTTCATTAGTACAGATTTAGGTGGTTCAACAAACCTTTGCATTGATCTAAAAAAAATTGAAGAACGTTTAACAATAAGTTTAAATTATGGAACAAACTGGCAGAGCTTCGCCCTCTAATCTAGAATACAACAGTTCAATTTCGTCCTATTAAATTGAGCACTTATATACTAGAAACGAGTTACGCAATATAAAGAATTCTACATTATATTTATTTAAAAACACAAAGTAAAAAAGTAAAAATCTCTACAGACTGTTTCACCTCAGCGGATCATCAGGAGGTATCTTATTCAAATAGATCAACCATACACCATAACCTAGCCCTACCACTCTACTCAACCGCGAGAGCACAAAATTCAATAAAGCTTCAGGGTGCAAAGATTTGGAACAATATACCATCCCATATAAAACTAATGTCGTACAGCAAATTCGTCAAAACTTATCGTGAAACCCTTTTAAATTCTTATTAACATAAACACTGGTCCAGCATATTTTTTTTCTTTACTGAAATCACTTAAAAAAAGCTCCCCCCCAAAAAAAAACAACTTCAAAAACATGTGAAAACTATGTCGATGATTCAAGCACACTTCAGCGCTTTTTTACAATTTTTTTTTCGAAGGTGGCCGTTTGACTTGAAGACTTTTTTTTTTTTCGAAGGTGGCCGTTTGACTTGAAGGCAAAAAGCCCCTTCACGGTCTCCTGTCGTAAGTTATCAACTGATTTCGTGCTATTACTTTCTTATGTTTTTTTCTGCGTTATTTACCGCGTCAAAATAAAAACTGACTTGACTTGACTTTTGCGCCTCGCTCAGCCTCAGTGTAGACCGGGCTTTAGGCTGCACTTTTCTGCTGGCATTGGTCAATGCAACTAATTCGCTCTCACTCACAGCATAAGAAATCATAAAATTTAGCTTGATTCAATTTTAATTAGTGCAGATTTAGGTGGTTCAACAAACCTTTGCATTGATCTAAAAAAAAATTGAAGAACATTTAACAATAAGTTTAAATTATGGAACAAACTGGCAGAGCTTCGCCCTCTAATCTAGAATCTAACAGTTCAATTTCGTCCTGTTAAATTGAGCACTTATATACTAGAAACGAGTTACGCAATATAAAGAATTCTGCAGCGAAAAACACGTGTTCAGAGAAGATCACTAATTTCCTCGAAGTTTGAAAGAAAATCTTAGAAAAAATTTAGGAAATGACTTAACGCCAATTGACAAAATCACGAACCAGCGCCATGGCCTAGTGGTTAGAGCGTTCGCCTTGGAGACTGGGTTCTATTCTCAGTCGGGTCAAACCAAAGATTTTTAAAATGGTATCTGCTGTTGCCCTTGCTAAACGCTTAGCAATTAAGTGTAGCGCGAATGAATTCTTGACAAAACTTGGTCCTGGCGCTAAAGGACCTCAGTAGTTATAAAGCGCCATAAAACCACACAACATTTCAACAACAATCACCGAAAACGTTCGAAACAACCCCCGGCAAAACCCGTAAAACACAGTTGAGAGTTTAAACAATAAAAAAAAAACGAAACAAACTTCAATCATGTCAGTCTAAACAACACACGCAGTATAACACGAAAATATACAGCACAAACATTTCATAACATCGCCTTCTATAACCGCTAAGGGTAATCTTATCCCCACAGCTACAGAACTACCGGGGCGACCCACTGGCACCTGAAACTTAAATAATATGAATAATTAAATTTATTCAACAGAGGAATCCTCCAACAGCGAACGAAGGTATCTGAAAAAAAAAAACATTACGCTTAAACCAACGACTCGAGAGAGGGCACAAGTATCTTACGTCTCTAATGTAAGTCCTCCGATTGGGAAGAATAACCTCCCACCCGTCTTACCAAGCCTTCTTTGTCCGAAACACTTTTTTCACACGAGCGCGAGGCCATTGATTTCATGCTACATTACTTTCTTTTAGTAAAACCAAGTCACCCACCGGTACATTCGTCATTTTACCAGTCCACTTATGACGCCTTTGCAAAGTTGGTAAATAAAACTAGCGCCAACGCCTCCAAAAATCGTCTGCCATTTGTTGGATCGTCCTCCACAAACGACACAAGTCATCAGCTTCAAGGAATTGCCCGAGAGGGAGAGAAGGTTCAAAACATGAATTTAGGATTGACATTGGAGACAAATATCCAAAGTCATCCGGGTCATCGGTCAAAGCCGTTAGTGGACGGCTACTTAGGATAGCCTCCACTTCTTTCACGTAGGTCAAAAATTCTTACTCATTCAGGGTGCGATAACTGTTGTCAGCATACTTATACAGAATGAAGCATTACTTTGGTTTCACGTACCATGACCTCCCACACGCCTGATTGATGCGGACTTCGTGGCGGTGAAAACGTTCAATCTACTTCACGCGGTGCCAAAGAGTTAACCAACTTTCATTCAACTATCTTTTGAACAGAATCCTTAATTTCGTTTTGGGCTCCCACAAAATTGGTACTCTGGACGCTCCAAAATTTCTTTGTTGAAAAACCTCTACTGGCCAGAAATCGATTAAGCGCACACAAAAACGAATCGGTTGTTGAAGAATTACAGATTTCCAAATGGACAGCCCTCGTAGCAAACACGTAAACAAACAGCCGTACCGCTTGACCTTTTTCCTGGACCTCGATTGACCAAAATTAACAAAAACAAATTCCGGGCCCCAAAAATCAACTCCAGTGACTTTAAAAGGTCTTCCACCAGACGGAACCTGTTCTATAGGAAGCGGTGCCATTAACTGTTTACCCTCTCGCGCCCGACGAAAATCACAAAACACGCAATCTTTCTAGTAGAACCTAACGGCTGAAACACCATTTGCAATCCAAAAATTTTGACGAATCTTATTAAGAACTCGGCTGTAACCGGAATGTCGCAGACTTTGTGATAAAAAACGACAATTAACCTGGTAAGATTGCTCCGCTTTGGCAGCAAAACCGGGTGTTTGACATTGTAATCATACGAAGACCTTTGGAAGCGCCCACCAATGCGAACGACGCCTTTAGAATCCAAAAAACGTGACCACTTCTCTAAAGCCTTCAATTTACTTTTACAATCCCTTACGAGCGTACCATCAGTGAGGTATTTAACCAAATAATCAAAATCGAGAGATTGAACAACACGGCAAATATCACATTTAGCATTTTTTGACTCTGCAGCAGTGATAACGCCAGAACCAGCTTGCAGGGTAAAATGCTCTTATCCTTCTCGGTAGAAAGACCTTGCTGAATACGGGACTGGTAAGCTTTAATTTGCAACTGTTTAGCGACAGCTCTCAAAAGACGATACAAGTCCGAATAATGATTTACTAAAGCTAACAGAGGAGACTCACTCACCTCTGAAACGAACGCGGGTAGAACAACTTCGGACTTCCCACAACCAGGCTGGTCATAACTTTCCAACTCTGTTCGGCGCAAAAACGATGGTTCGTTGATCCACGTCCGCAATGCACCATACCGGAGGATCGAGTGCAAATGCACCATATACCCTACATCGGCAGCATTCAAATCCGTCGGACAAAAATGCCACTGACTAGGCTAAAAGTACTGTCGCATCAAAGCTAGCCGGTTAGCAGCAAAAATTTTAAAACGTTTGTCTTCTATGGGGTGCCGTTTGTAATATAAAATTTTGCATAATTTTTTCAGTTAATTTTGGTTAAATTACATGCAATATAATGCATTGTTGCAATTTACTTATATTGCTGCAATATGTGTTAAATTGTTGCAATTTAATTACATTGATGCAATTTCTGTTAAATTGTTGCAATTTAATTATATTGCTGCAATTTGTGTAACATTGTTGCAACTTAATTGTACTATTGCTGCAATTTGTGTTAAATTGCTGTAATTTAATTATGTTGCTGCAATTTATGTTAAATTGTTGCAATTTAATTATATTGATGCAATTTGTGTTTAATTGTTGCAACTTAATTGTACCATTGCTGCAATTTGTGTTAAGTTGTTGTAATTTAATTATGTAATTTAATTAAATTGCTGCAATTTGTGTTAAAGTTTTTGCAATTTAATTATATTGCAAAAAACACTTAAATTGCTTTTTAATTGCCATGGTAATATGCTAACTAAAACAGTGAGTGTTGCCCTTTGCTTTTTCCATGAACTTATGCAGTGTGCTGGCCTGAGGCCCTGTCTGTCATACTGACTGTGCGATTATTGGTTTTGCTGAAACATTTTGAAATAAAGTTGTGTGGAGTTTGATTGATAAAATACTGTTATGATTGATAGATACAATTGCGAGCATATGCAAAAATATTGACATATAGGCAAGGTAGAAACTGTTATGATTGATAGATACCACTGCGAGCATATGCAAAAATATTGACATATAGGCAAGTTAGAAACAAGCTACCAGTACCCATACGGTACCTGTTAGATTTAAGCCGCTTGCTATCCTTAGTTTTTTCTTCACCCTTCACTAATTTGAATATAATTTGGAATCGCTACAGCGATCTGCTATGACTGGTTAACGCTTTCGTTGTGATTACGACGAAAAGGAAAGGACTGCGAATTGTGGTTCAGAACTGTCTAGCTGAGGGAGTTAAATGTACATGCTTTCTTTATTGTAGACGCTCTTAAGCGATTTTGTAACGCCAGTTCCGGCTGGCCTAGTTACTGTTAGGCTGTGTTAACCGTAATGAATAATACAGGATTAAGTTACAAAACGCTATGACTGTGTCTTTTGCTGCTTATACTAGGTGTGTAGCCCAGTAGCCTAGACCCTGGAGTTAGTTCACCATCGGGATCTGACTCTACATCACAAAATCGCTAATTATCAAACTACTGTTACAAAGTTACTGGTACAGGAATTGCTTGTTTATCAAGACTGTGCCAAATTTTTACACTGGTTTACCTATTCTTGGACTGAACAGGCCTAAGTTGATTTGGCCAAGATGTATCAAAGTAATGGGGAGTGTGAGGACTTTGACGATGATAGCCTCGTTGAAGTTAGGTTGGGTTGTGGTGATGGCCCACCATCAGCAAAATTTCTGAAGCACGAGGCTCTAGTCCGGGGCCGAGAAGTTGAACAAAAGCTTCTTGAACTGCGAATCAAAAGAAAAGAGTTGGAGTTGTCAAACTTGCAGAGGTATGTTGAGAGTTTGGACAGCATTACTGATGCCGATGAGGTGGATCACACACAAGTGACTCATAAAAGCCTGTATTCACAGTCACTCTAGTTCTCCATTGGCAGATGGTGTTCCACAGCGCTTAGAAGCGGACCAAACCCCCGACTTTACGAGGGGACATCAAAATGTAGATGAAAATCAACATGAGAAGACCCAAGTTGATCAATTCCAGTATACGGGTACCAGTAGGATTGAACGTGGCTCCATAACCAAGCAAGATATTGTTAATCGACAAGAAGCTTTAAATAGCTATTTGGGTAGATCTGCTACATCAAGGGTGAGTGATGTTAATCATTCTTGTATAGACTACAGTAACCTTGGTGCACGTCATAATGACAATACACACTATACCACTCCAATTAAGGGGTGCTCTGAAAGACAGCAGCTTTTAGAAAAAATTAAAACCCCGCCATATGTCAGGCAAAAATTGGATAGTTCTAGCACACACTATTTTACTGATAGACAGTCTAATGATGTTCCTCTCATTGAATCATCCATGGGGGGACCTGGGGGGACGCATATGTATGGCTCTTCCATTCAATCCAGGGGGGCCAATGGGGCTTCAGTGTTGACTCAACCTGTGTTGGGACCAGCTACTAATTCTCTTCAACAATATCCTAGCCAAGAGTATTATTGCCTTAATGCTAGCCGCGATTGTGCTTTGCCAGGCCCTAGTGTTTGTGCTAGACATTCAACGGAAACCGCTAGGAAGTCGCCTGAGACACAACAGCTTCGTAGTCAAAGTTATTGCGGCCCAGGTTCAAGCTGCCAATATGAACAGCAGAAAAGCTATTATGAAAATGGGGTCATGCAGCGACAACCTGCCAATACTGATGGGACTACATACACGAATCGTGTGCCATATTCAGCGTCTAAATTCAGAGTTAATGAGCCTGAGTGCAACAACTTTAAGCACCCACCTGCTCCACAACCTGGTTTCTCAGTCACCACTGAAATCACTCAACAAAATGTTCCTATAGTGCAATCCATTCCCAGTCCTGGTCTATATGCTAATCTAGGGGTACTATTTGGAGGCTCTATTAGTACACATGAAACCGGCCTCAGTTTCTGTGGTAAAGATGCTGCCGATTATCCAGCATACAGACATAGATTTATTGTTCATTACAATGAGCTGAGACATACCAGGCCGGATTTACTACTCCGCTGGGTAGAGAATACAGTTGAAGGACAGGCAAAGAGCTACATCCGTAATGCATTTGCTGTGTTTGACCCTGGTCAAGCTTGTGATATTATATGAACCACATTAGAGGAAATTTATGGCCGAGCAGATATTATTTTGGAACATGCTACTCGTTAGGCCAAACGACAAATTTAATCAGTGGGCCATGACCGACAAACTCTTCTGGAACTTCGGGCTGACCTAAGGAATTTAAAAGGAGTAGCACTGTCGGTCAATAATGCTGCAACTTTAGAGATACCTATACTGTTAGGCCAGCTATATGCCGCCTTTAATGAGAAGCTTCGAGGCAGATTTGATGCCAGTTGTCCACCCAACGAGTGGGCATTTGACGTGTTCGTTGAATTTTTGACTCATGAGATTTCTTACATCGATTCACTCCACCACATGCAAGTGGACCTTAAAGATACTTTAAAGTGGCAAGAATCTGAGAAACAGCGATTAGTTCCTTGGCCTAACAAGAGACTGCCGCACAAGCAAGTAGCTTCTGTTGTTGAAAGAAACAAGCAACATACTGCCATAGGAGGGGACCCACCTGAGAATATTGAAGAATTCAAACGATCACATTCACCCAGAAGCCAATTCACATCATTTGTTGCAGTGCCGGAGTTTTGCTAATATGCCTACTGATGAGCGTTGGACAGTGGCCATAGATTGTGGGATATGCTTCAACTGCCTTGAAGAAAAGCATGGTGCTAAACAGTGCAAATTGAAATCTCAATGTGAAAGATGCAATGCACTTCACCATACATTGCTACACAGAGATAGACGAAAAAGTGGGTCTGCAACATCTGCCTCACAGTCCAATGTAGAAAAAGATAGCACTGTAAGCAGCAAGCCCCATCTGAACAGACCTAAGGTTTACAGTAGCGCCAGTAAGCCCAAATCTGATAAGCTTACCGATGGGGTGGTCGGCTCTGAGGAAATGGCTAATGAAGAAGTTGGCCTCATGAAGATTACTGCGGTAAAACGTGGCGATGATGGCCAAGTTAAGGAATTTCTTCCACTTTATGCTGCAGTTGATACTGGTGCTACAAGATCATTGTGCTCTCGGGAATTGGGCGAACAACTGTATGGTACTTTTAATGTTGATGACTACAAAGAATTTCACATGTTTAATGGTGACTCAGTACGTTATGGAGTGATGACTCGAAACCTTGAACTTTTAAAATGTGATGGTAATGTTGAATTTCTTGGGTCAGTGGATTTTATTGACCACAGTCTTCCCTTTTCTCAGTACCTTCCAACATGTGAAAATTTATCAAGAAGAGTAGATATGATTTTCGGAAGTGAGTTTGTGTGGAGATATCTTTTTAGACTAGCGAAAAAACATGTTGATTCAGAGACCATGCCCAACGGTATCAACAACGCCCTCGAGTTTGATCTTGGACAATTTTGGCTAAGCTCTGAAACTCAACTTGACAGTACTGTCAGTAATCTTGTGGCAAATTCTGTCGCGGATCTTGAAGGAAAACGCCACGTCGAACAGATACTACCGCCTGTAAAAGCTGATTGTACGCATTTTGGCACTACTTCTAAAGTGAGACTCTCACCCCAGGATAGAGAATCTGATCTGGAAAGGCTCAAACAGGATCTTCTTTACACCTTTCCGAACGACGATAAACTAACCATGAGTAGAGTGGATGAGGTAGTGCTGAGAAATTACGAGGAAAATGTACAGTTGATAACATTAAGTGATGGAAAATCTCATCTCCAGTTTAGTTTATCATGGTCACGAGATCCTGCTATAATGAAGGACAATTACTCACAAGCCCGAGATGTTCTTTTGAGATTAAAAAATAAGCTAAGTTCTCGACCAGAACTTCGCTCAAAGTACTGTGATAAAATTGAAACGGCCGTTGCTGAGGGCCACATCCTCCGCGTGCCTGATGAAGTTCTTTGTTAAGAGAAAGGAGATACGTCAAAGCCGCGCGACTATATTCCTCATTTTAACACCTCCCAATCAAAGTTTCGTGTAGTATACGATGCAGCTCGAGAGTACCATGGAATATCACTCAATAAAATGCTTGAACGTGGACCTATATTTATGCAATCTCTAAAAGCAATTTTACTCCGTTTTGGCGAGAAAAGGTATGGTGTTGCAGGGGACATAGCAAACATGTTCTTCCAGATTAGAATTGCTCCTGAAGATCAAGACATGCTACGCATACTGTGGTTTGATAAGCCTAACATGGAAGGGAATGTAGTCGCCTTTCGTTTCCAGGTTGCACCATATGGGCTAAGATGCATTCCTAGTATTGCCGGATTTTCTTTGTTGTACTCTGCCGAAAAGAACTGGCCTAATGTTTCACGAGACGCCCAAGGAAGAGTGGTAAGAGATATGTTTGTGGATGACTTTATAACTGGAGTTGATAGCATTGCCGAAGGAAAGCAAGTCATCGAGGATGTATCCAAGCTGTTGTCTTCCACAAGGATTTACACTAACGAAATGGAATGCTAGCCATGAAGAGATTTTAACTGATGTCGCTAATGAGGACCTCGCTCCGGCTCGCAGAGACATTGTGGAAAGAGGAACTGATTCTTATCAACCACAAGCTCAGACTACTTTGGGATTGGTATGGGACACCGTATCAGACAATTTTCCTTTGAAGAAACCCAATGTACACATTTTTGATGGCCGAAGTTTTACAAAAAGACAAGCGGCAAGTTTTAATCATCGAATATTCGATCCTTTGGCATGGTGGGCTCCACTGTATACTCAAATGAATCTAATGTGCTCTCAAATTGTCAGACGTGTTAAAGACTGGGATGATGATGTCCCTCCGGACTTAGCCAAGCGCTGACGAAAGGCTGTTCACGGCTTAGATTCTGTTGACTCGATGCCCATTCCAAGACGTAAAATACCAGAAGGTACATCGGGAGACAGCCGCTACGAGCTCCATATGTTTGCCTACAGTAGCCAAGATGTCGCAGCTGCTGCAGTTTATCTAAGAGTTCAAAATTCAGAGCAATGTGAGGTTAACCTTGTTGCTGCTAGGACCTCTGTAGTATCCAAGTCAGAGATGAATCGTGGTTCCATGCCACGAAAGGAGATTATTGCTTTGGATCTCGGGGCTCGACTGCTCAGGGAATGCTTGGTCTACCACGTTGCCAATCGCTGACTATGAGGTATGGAGTGACTCCCAGACCGCAATCCAGTGGTGCTCTGCAAAGTCCTTAGAGCTTCGTGTGTTTGAGAGAAACCGTGTTGATCATATTCTGAAGAACACAAAGGGAAAACTACCACGCTATGTACACACGAGCCAAAACCTTGCGGATGTTGCAACGCGACCGTTTCGAGTCGGAGACAAAGACCGTTGGAACCTGTGGGTGAAGGGGCCCAAATATCTAAGACAGTTAGATGACTCGGAATGGACGACTGAGGTGGATCCTCCTGTGGAAGAGTTTCCAGACGTGCTCGCGCCTTTTAACTCCATCATGAAGGTCAGTCCATCTGACAACGACTCACCTTTCTTGCAGCATATTCTTGATAGAACAAACAAGTTGACAAAAGTAATTCATGTGTTAATGAGTGTGCAGAGATGTTTCAGTAAATGGAAGCAAAAAGTTTTCCAGACAGACCTAGATCCTACTACCGACGTGGAACCTGTGCGTATAGCCCAACTGATGCTTATTTGTACTACCCAAGGTGATAACTTCAGTCCCGTGTTGAAACTGATGAGGTCAGGACTGACCTTCCAAGGAGCTGTTGAGACAATTCCGAAGAATCGACGTGAATCTTGGATGACTTCCGTACAAAAATTTGTTCCGTTCTTGGACCCTGATGGTATATTACGCATCGGTGGAAGACTGGATTACGGTAAACATTTCACTGATCAACTCAAGCATCCTGCTCTGTTGCCAAGACGTCATAAAGTAACAGAGCTGTTCATTGTGGACAAACACGAGCGCCTGGCTCATCGCTCTGCCGAAACCGTGCTTGCTGCTATAAGTAATGATGAAGGAATAAAGCCAATTGGAGGCATTCAGACTGTGCGCAGTTACTTATCAAATTGCTTTACATGCGAACTTCTGAGAAAGTCCCGTGGGGAGCAGTTGATGGCACCTTTACCTGAATATCGCATCACACCACGGCAAGCAGTGTTCACCTCGACGTCACTTGATTATGCAGGCCCGTTTGAGGTAAAAAGAGGAAGAAGCGTAGAGAAACGTTGGGTGTGTGTCTTTGTGTGCAATGTCACATCTGCCATCAGACTAGAGTAGGTCGAATCTTTACACACTACTGCATTTTTGAATGCTTTCAATCGATTCCTGAGTTTGACTGGATTTAAGACGAAGCATCTTCGTAGTGACTGTGCAAGTACGTTTGTGGCAGCCAACAATGTATTTCAACGGGACTATGGAAACATATTGCGAGAATACCACAACTGCATTGACATAAAGACTTGGCTAAGTTAGCATAAAATCACCTGGAAATTCTCAACCCGTACAAGTTCTCATCATTAAGGATTGGGGGAGAGACAAATCCGATCATTTAAAGAAATAACCGAAGGGATACTTGGGTCAGGCTATCACAAGCGCACGCCTACAGATTTTGAAATGATGACGGTTATACGGGAAGCCGAATACGTCATGAACTGTAAGCCATTGGGTCATTACATGGGTGATGAAGACGATGTTATGCCAATTCGCCCCATCGATTTGATGACCGGATATATGGAACCAAACAGTGAAGGGATTTACTCTACTGCACCATTTACCGGAGATGAACTACGCCGATCCCATCAATACACGAAAAAGCTATCTACCGAGTGGTGGAATCGCTGGATCTCGTCTTACTTACCGCCACTACAACAGAGACAGAAATGGACCAAGATGCATCGCAACTTTAAAAAGGGCGACGCAGTATTGCTGCTCGATGATACCACACCGACGCGTGGAAGATACCCCTATGCTGTGGTCGTTGACACGAAAGAATGTAAAGATGGCCTTGTCCGTTCAGCAACTGTGAAAACTTCAGACGGGCTTGTCAGGCAAAGAGATTTCAAACTGGTCTATTTCAAACTGCATTTGATTTTTTGAGCGATATCTGCACCATGTTATGCATGAAGTTATGCTAAGCCATACTAAGCAACCAACAATCGCGACAAAAGAAACAGAATTAACAAGTCCATTTTCTTACTTTTAAGTGAGTTAATCAGGGAATTGTCGGGAATCCCTGGTTCTCCTTTAAACCCCTGCAAACCAACTGGGCCCCTACGGCCTGGCCTGCCTTGCTGGACATTGTCATTTGTACTTGGGGGCGATGGGGCTATCACGTCATCAGTTCTCAAACAAGTAAGATGTTCTTGAGCGCCACAATAGACGAGAACAAAGCTGAAAGCAATCAACTGATAAATCATGATTCTGATTTGAATTTTACATGAATTATGAAAAAAATTATGAAGCCACGTTATTTTGTATGAAATGTCACGTGACTTTTAAGCGCTGCAATTGATTCTATTTCACAATCATCAGCATTAAATACCTTCTATGTTTTCGGTTAATGTTTGTGTTTCGTTCAAATGTAAAAATCAACCAACTAAACGTAGCTCAATAGTTTTATTTTTTGTACCAAAATATTATCTCATCTAGTTGGGGTTGCCTAATGCCTACGCACGAGAGTGTGACTTAGCGACACTTTCGCATCGACTTGAATGAGCGCTCTTTCTTGTATCGGTGTATGTGTGTGCGTGCACTGCACGCAGAATACGACAGCGAAATAAATTTCTAAAAGCGGCAAATCCTGTTCTGCTGGTAAAACAGCGCAGTCACATCACTTTTGCTAAATCGCAAAGTTGTACCAACAAAAAAATTTTATGCATTTTTCGGCCATGATTATTTCTAAAAGCGGCAAATCCTGTTCTGCTTGTAAAACAGCGCAGTCACATCGCTTTTGCTAAATCGCAAAGTTGTACCAACAAAAAAGTTTTAAGCATTTTTCGACCATGGTTTGAGGGAGCGATTTATACTCGAATAATTACGGTAATGTCATACGTGCCAATGCTGAGCTTTTTAAATCATTTTGCCGTAACCTACGCGTAATCATAAATTTTCAGCGAAAAAAACACATGAATGTTTTTTATATCAATTGTCGATATGCTAATCAAGCTTTCGCCGCTATAGAATTGATATTTGCTGATATCATAAACAACATGAAAAAAATCATAATCCTTCAGCTCGTCCGTGTTTAAATCATGCGTGACATAACATTACGTAATGCGGCTATCTCCAACACGTACGTTGTCAATCCCTAACATCTAGGATTTACCGGCATTTAAAGCACTGCGTACGTTGGATCTACCAGTCAGATGCCATGCTAGTCCAGTACTTCATTATATTGGCAAGGCCACTGCCACTAGGTGGCGGTAAAGACCTTTTCTACACAAGTTTCCAGACTAGTTATACACAGACTATGATAGTACTGTCAGTCTTTGCTATAGCTGAAGTAGCAAAGAAACTGATCATGGATAGAATTGTTAATGAAAAAATTGTAATTTTAGTGGATTACCAAGCAGCAATTCTGGCAATCCAAAATAATATTGTGAAATCTCACACGGTATTACCGTGCATCAAAAACCTGAATATATTGGGTAAAGATGATGACGTCACTATTGCCTGGACGCCGGGCCACACCGGCATCTAAGGATATGAGAAGGCGGATATTCTGGCTAAATCAGGATCAGCATGAAACTGCTTGGGGCCTGAACCTTTCATTTCAATTCCATATGCTAGTTGTCGTGCTGCATTAAAGGATTGAAGTGTCAAAAGACGGAAAACATCTTGGATAGAACAAAAGGAGTGCTTGAGAACAAAAAAAATGTGGGATGGGCCTCGCCCCAGTTAACTATACGACTTTTGAGGTTCAAAAGACCTAGAATAAATAAAGTGTTGCAAGTCCTCACCTGTCACTGCAACTTGCAGAAACACAGGTGCACCATGGGACATGACATATCGTCGACATGTCCAAAATGTAACCTGGAAGAAGAAACTCCATATCACCATGATGGAGAATGCACTTACTACCAAGCTTTACGAAAGAAGGTTTTTGGTAAAGAAAAAAACAATAAAGTCGGAGGTCGAAAAACTAAATATAAACCTACTGGCAAAATATTTAAAGCAGGCCGGAAGACTTGCTGAATACGGCCAGTAGTACATTGAAATATTGAATAAACGAGAAAGCGGTGAAAGTTGTAATGGGCCTAAATAATGGCCTACACAACGTGCCAGTGAGGATTGAACCTGGTCAGTCTTCTCTGGCACCACCGCTCTTTAATAATAATAATAATAATATATCAACTGATCAACCCCAGCACAAAAAAAGACGGTTACACTGGTAATAAAAGGCCATTGCTGTTTCAGTGTACGTTTTCTTGGCACTTTCAGTGTTCTTAAGCAACATCATGCCATGCTTTTTACGAATCAAATTTACAGTATTTTCCCATAATTCTGACCAGTTAGAGTGCCACCCTTTAATTGAACGCCATATAGGGGAAGGGTTGAAAAATAAAGCGCCATGGCGCTCAAATACATACAGCATACATCTATAATATGTTACGTCATTTAGGATTTCTTCGTAATTGACCAGAAGCATTTTCATTGGAATACACCGAGCAAGGTGCATCACCACAAGCTGAAATATCTATGTGCATCCAATCTACAATCTATAAATGACATCTATAATATTTAAGTAAATACTTAAACAAATTTTTGGTGCTACAACTTTTAACTTTTGTGATTGATAGATTTCACTAAAAGAAAAATAAAAGTCTTTTTTTAAGACTTATAACTTCAAAAAGCCCTGGGCGATACCGATAGTTATCCATAAATCTAAATTTTTTAAGGCGATATCGGTAATCAATAATTTATCGCAAATAAATTTTTCCAATAAATGTTGCAGTAAATTTTCAATGATTTGACAAAGTTTTTTTTGCAAGTCACATTGCAAAAATGTGTTTCTAGATTTTTCAAGAAAAGAAAGCAGTTCATGGACTCTGCCGTGGCATTAAATAAAAAGAGATGTTTTGAAATTGCAAGTGCACTTTAGGAACACAGTGTATTTTTTCCATAGCGCCAACTCACTAACTTTGATCACTGTGTTCAACTGTGCATTAAGAATCGTTTATCGCGATAATTTATAAATCAAAACTATTTTCAGCGATAACGATAATAAATTATCGCCGATAAATTATCTCGATAAACGGCCATCTCTACACCTACCATACATAATATGGCTGAGTATTGTACTGCACCAGGCTGCTCCAAAAACAAAAAAGACAAGACCGTTCATTTTCATTGTCTACCTAGGTCTAATAAAAGATTGCTGAAAATGTGGACCATGCACATGAAGTTGAAAAATTTAACTCTTTAAAAGCACTCCAGGATATGCAGCTGTCATTTTACAACAGATTGCTTTTAGTGTGATCTAAGAATCTAATGCCCAATTGCCTCTACCATACGCAATGAGGTAGGTATAATAAGCTTACCATAAAATGCCTGTAACTATAACCAGTGCAACAGTTACGTAGATATACACCTACCGATAATACAGTAATACGAGTAAGCGTATGATGTTACCAGTATGGTACCGCCTACCGGTACTGATGAAGATTATGGTCATGAAACAGCAAGAGCATAGTTCTGTATAATAGCTTACCACTATTGAATTGGTTTTGCAGACTTGTTGAATTTTTTATTTATACTAGTACTGTTTTGATATACATTAACCTGAACTCGGAAAGATTTTTTTGAAGCCAACATCATTTTTAACAAATTAGGCAATGGAAAGTAGAAGAGGGTGTATGTTAGAATCTATGAAGCAGTCTTCAGATGATACTGGTACTAGCTAAAGAACAGTTATTGTTTCAAACAAAATTAATAATGATAAAGAAATGCATTCGCAAAATGACAATGAATTTAGCAACAGGTTGCATTCCTTGGACTGGTGCTGTTGCAATGGCTGTCAAACTATGGTAACTCTGATTGAAAGCAACTGCTGTCAAGAAATCCAACTGCTAATTGCTCAGTTATGTAAAGATGTAAGTAGAAACAAAAGCTGTATTGCCACCACTAAGGGGTTACTACGGCACGGTACGAAATGATTTTCCGTGCAATTTTCTCTAAAAATAGACCGCACCGTAATTTCGTACCTCGCAAAAATACCGTACGTAACAGTACGGTACGGGATTCTTTCCGTATGGTAATATCGTACCTTTCCGTACCATATTTTTTCAACTAGTTTACGTCAAGAAAAATTCAGCAGGAAACTTTTTCCATAGCATTTTTTTTATATTTAGCTGCATATTTATTCTCCTATCACGAGAAAGCGATCAATGCGCTATACGAGCTCGCTTAGGAGTTGCCAGTCATCTGTCTACCACACCAGGATGGGGGAATCCCGCTAAGTGCCTTTCCAAATGGCACAACAAGTAAACTTGCCGGTTTGTTCTTCACACTGTCCCTTTAATGCTGAGCGTCAAGCAGGAAAGCTGTGAATACCAATGTTAAAGTCATTGGTTTGACCCGACTCGGAATCAAACCCCAGTCTATACAGCTCCCGAGGCGAAGGCTGTTACCACTCGGTCATCTGAGCTGCGAAAGTCATGTCAAAGTCCAGATTAATCGTTCTTCTATTTTAGCTGTTGAACAAAACTTTGCTTTTATAGGCTACAAAACCTTATTGGTTATCCTCCATACCAGTAGAGAAAGAAGCGAAAACTTTAGGGGGGGAAGGGGGGGCGCAGGGCCGGTTTGACAGCCAATGATCGAGGAAGCTCATTTTCGTTTGCTTTTTGGCAGCAACCTCTAGAAAAGTTTTTCATCCGGCAAGTGGGGTGGGGGTGTCCCAGTGCCCCTCCTGTTTACATACCAGACGAAATTAAGAGTTTTAATACCTCAGTGAATTATTAAACATAGCACCGGTATTCAAACATCAGAACAATGAATTAAAGAATAGTTGCAGCAAAGGCCCAGGCTACAGGCCTGCAAAAATATGAGCTCTCACCCCTCCACTAAAAAGCTTTGTTCGCACAAAAAAGGTACGCATTGTATGCTATTAACTGATGCGTATTGGTAGATGCGTATTTTTCTTTATTGCTTCTTTTTACAATGAATAATTGTTCTTTCCATAGATCGGCACAATTTCGATAATTAGAACTTAACGGCACATCATGAACTGGCTTCACTATCACGATTATGATTGAACAATCGAACTATAATTATGGCATAACAATTTTGCTTGTTCACAATATTGCTACTTAAAATATTGTGAGGAGTGACTGGTGGTGTGAGCGGCGAGCGCAACTGACGGGGTAAAGTCATAGGCAAGAAGGAAAAGTGCAGTATTTGGAAGCAAAAGTGCAAAGCGTGCGTTACTGGAGTACGGAACGGTACGGAAAATATAATACCGTATTTCCGTACCGTACTTTTTCTAAGAATTCCGTACGTAATTCCGTATCGTACTTTTCACCAAAATCTAACCGTACCGTACCGTAATTCTGTACCGTAGTAACCCCTTGGCCACCACAGAATGTTTTAAAAAACTTTGCGTGGACAAGGAAGTTTCGGAAGGGCCACTGTGTTCCATAAGAGAAGCCTTAGGTGATCAGTTGGAAAGAAATGTTTGCAACAAGTAAGAAAATGGTGACCATTTTCATTTCATCCCTTTTTTATTGGATTGATAACTATCTGTAAGTGCGTCCATTTATCAACCATGTAATCATGTGAATTTGATTTTTGATTGATTTCTTCATTTTTATCCACAGGGATAATTGTCGTGAAGCATGTTATCCAAGGACGCAACAACGAGGCTTGGGTGGGATTTGAACCATCAACCTTGCGATCAAGGCCGTCGTAATAACGACGCTCCGAACTACTTAGCCACGCTGCCTACAAAAACTTGAAATTGCGCAAAATAAACCATTGCAAATTTGTTGGTGAACAAAATCATTGTGACGTTTATGTAACGTAATAGCGATATAACTATGATACATGAAAAGGTTAGAGCAAGTTTTAAACCTATTTGTTACGCTTATATACGTTTTAAGGCGGGTTTACACTGAGGCCACGGATAGCTGCAGACTGAGTCCGTAACTGTCCGCGGTTAGTCTGCAACTGTCCGCAGCCAGTCCGCAGAAAAAATTAAATGAATATATACGAATTTAATTTTTTCCATACTTTTTTGAGTCGCGACTTCTGAGTCCGCAACTGTCCGCGATGAGTCCGTATCTGTATGCAACTATTTGCAACTGTCCGCGGTGAGTTCATAGCTGCCTGAAACTGTCCTCGACTTTTTGTTGCTGATTTTTCTGCTTTTAGTTCATTTGTGTGGTTTCACTTTTACTGCGCAAATAAGAAGTTTTAATTTTGTGATTTGAAAATGAATACATCTGAAAGTTCATCAGCAATAATAAAAAGCACAAAAAAAAGATCAGCAAAAATTCCGGCATTCAAAGCATCCAACGATGAAGAAAGAGCAGAGATAATGGAGTGGATGCAGCAGCATCCATTGCTTTATGATAAATATTCCGTCAATTTCTGCCACAAAGAAGCCAAAAAAGTATTACAACAAAAGAAAGCTCAAGAATTTGGTATCGATGGCGTTGGCGATGAAGCTGGTGAGAGGTTGAAAAGGTGGGTAAAAACGCAAAAGGCTAAAGTGGGAAAAACCGTCAGGATGAGCAAAGGAGCCTCGGGAAGCGAAGCCATCAAACTCACTGCAGAAAACAGCAAGTTCCTGCAACGTTACGGCTGGATCCATCAGTACCGAAACATTAAAGGCATCGGGAGTCCCAGTGTGGCTGGACTGGTAAGTTTTTATCAATGGTCCACAACTGTCTGCAATTGTCCGCGGACAAGTCCGTAAAATTCTGCGGACTTAGTCTGCAACTGTCCGCAGCTTCAGTGCAAACCCGCCATTAGGGTCTTTCTGTCTCAGCTGGATGTTTGCTTAGCTTGTTCTAGAATTAACTTGTCATGCCACTGCATTGTTACTGGTGGGTAGAGTTGGATCCATTCATTTTTTTTCTCATTTTGAAATTCAAATTTATTGACTTCGAAAAAACGAAATTCAAATTCAAATTCATTGACTTTGAAAAAATGAAATTCAAATTCATGAAGAATTTTTGAACGGATTCAAATTCAAATTCAATCCAACTTACCAGTCACCAGTATACTCACCAGTGTCGCCACTCATCAGCCACCTCTACCAATTCCATACTTGGTCAGCCAGATTGTTATAATTATGCGTTTAAAACAAGAAATACTTTTAAGTACTCTAGGTTCAGCGAGTAGCAACTTGTTCAAAACATCTTCACTCAAGAAATGCGTAAAATAAAGCAAAAGTGTAGCTAACTTCAAAATCGACAGTGCAAGATGCAAAAAAATATAACTTTTATAAGAAAACATTTAACGAAATCGAAGAGATAAAGCAAGCACACGAACAAATTTTTAGCGGCCGCAAAACATTTTTATTGCATTTTGTAAGCAACAGACTCTGAAACGTCTCCGCGCCTAGTGAAACCACTACTATTGAAACCATAGATCAAACGCAGCTATTTCACATTCAAGATCGCTGCGCATAAATGTGCATTCTACTCTATATGAGAGAAGAAAGCATTGTCCGGCCATCCGACCTTTATATTAATAAGCTACTGTACACATGTGTAAAGTAACAAAATACTTTTACTAAAGTAGATTACTTGAGTATTTTTTTTCTGTAACGAGTACTTTTTGATTATTTTTTTTGGCTACTTTTACGTTTACTTAAGTACTTTTAGAATAAAGTAACACTACTTGGGTAGTTTTTGTTTTAGACAAGTACAAAGTAGTTCTTGAGTTACTAGTCTCACTTGAAATCCTTCGTTGCACCTGAAATCTCGCGTTGCAAAGTTGCGGCGCATGCAATGTCACTGTTGTCTGTGATTACTGCATGACCGTAACCGCATGACCGCAATTAAGTTACAGAAAATGCCTACCGTGATGTGTTAACAATAATGTATTCATTCCATAAACCTGTAGGCCTTGCAGTAAAACTATCGTATTTCTCTTCCAACCTTAATTATAGAAAAAAGCAAATTGCGAAGCTAAAATGGAAGTGTTAACAGAAATAAGCAGGTTTCCGCTTCTGAGTTAATGCTTATTTATCCATATGTTTATGCTTCTTTGCGATAGAAGCGCTATAACGAGCTCGCTTAGGAGTTTCGAGCCACCAGTCTGCCACTACGAGATGGGGGAAATCTCGTTATGCGTGGTTCCGAAGGGCACAACAAATGAACTTGCCGGCTTGTTCTTCACGCTGTCGCCTTTGATGCTAAGCGTCATGCAGCGAAGCTATAAATACCAACTTTTAAGTCATCGGTTAAACCCTACTCTGAATTGAACCCCGAGTCTACCGTTACAGAAGCAGATGCTCTATCCACTCGGCCATCTGAGCGGTAATAATTTCTTTTGGTTTACCATTTTGCCACCTTCAGAGCAAGTCATTATCGGCAAGTATGCAGTTGACACTTTAAAGTGAAGTACTTTTACTTGAGTAGTTTTTAAATATTACTTGAGTAGTTTTACTTTTACTTGAGTAGTGTTTAAATGACTACTTTTTTACTTTTACTCAAGTGCTTTTTTTAGTCAATACTTTCTACTTTACTTCGAGTAGTTTTGCCGTCAGTAACAATACTTTTACTTAACTACAGTTTCAAAATACTTTTTACACCACTGCTACTGTAAATCGTTCTCATATTGCACTTATAATTAATTTTACAAAAACAGTTTAAAGTTAAAATTTCGTATATTTTCTTTCGCTCGCCTGTTGGTGAAATAAATAAGCTGTACTGATCTAATGTGGAAAATTGCTAACGTAAAGACGAATTTCATTTTCGGCAACTTCACTTCAAATTAAAATGCTATAAAAACCTTAAAAGATATGAAATCCGAGCGATTGAGTGTAAAGTTCATTCTCCAGCAGGTGCACTAGGGAGGTTAGTGCGGCCAAAAACAACTTCCAAGCGCCTTGCAGCGTCATATTTGTCATCATACACTTTCTGTTGGCTTGATGAAATTTTATGGAACGTATGCAACATTAACTGATTTAAAAACCTGTTAGAAATTGCTACATTTGCTTTGTAAGGTTTAAATCGAAAAACTCTAAGTTCGTCAAATGTTTAATCAAAATATTCAAATTCATTGACCATGAAAAAACAAAATTCAAATTCATTGACTTTGAAAAAACGAAATTCAAATTCATTGACTTTGAAAAAACAAAATTCAAATTCATGAAGAATTTGTGAGCGGATTCAAATTCAAAATCAATCAACCCTAGTAGTGGGTGATTTAACACTAGAAAGACGGGGGTGTCATTTTGACACCTTTTGAAAAATAAAGTGTTGCTATTTCAAATCCAATCGCTTTTGAACCGATTCCTTTTGTAACTTTTAATCCTTTAATGAGCTTGAGGTGGTACTGTAGTGATTTTTCGTGTGGAGTACAAAAGGTGGCCTAATTTTCATATTATTTACCTTGCACGACGGAAGGAGTCATTTTGACACCCATTGCACAGTTTTCACAAATTGTCAAATTTTTTTGTTACGCATTTGTCTGTGACGTCTCTTCAATCAAAAAGGAACTATTGATAAGTTTGGTTAGCCAGTAGCATTTATTCCCTGTGTAGGCTATAGCTTAGTAAATGGCTCAAAAAGAAGGATCAATTGAAAAGTTTTTGTCTACTCTGCGTGACATATACCCGAAGGTATATCTGACGTTGGGGATGAAGAGATCTTTGACACAGAGTCAGACACTCAATGACATAAAAAGGCATACAAATTTCAAGAAATCAATGGCATGAAAATTTCAAGAGGGCATTTTTTGCATTACTTGGCGGAAGAACTTGGCATGCCTTTCGTGAAGAGTTCTACTATGTCAATCAGAAAAAGGTGATGCTGGTGCAGATTGAAACTTTCAACAACCTCCATGTCCTCCAACACGAAACTGCCACGAAACAACTGTGCAAAATTAACCGTTCTGCTGGCATATGCAATAAAATGGAAAAATCTGTTTATGGAAAATTCACTGCCAGTATACAGCGAGCGTGCACAGCAGTGGCGTACGGTGACCTTTTGGACTGGGTGTTCACTCTTTAAAAGTACCTATCATACCCTGGGGGGCTTCGCCCCCAGACCCTCAGACCCCTCGACCCCCCAGACCCCTCGTTTGTCGCTGCAATGCTGGCTGCCCCATTGACTTTCACTAATGAAGACTTATAATATGGGGATACAACTGCAAATTGTGGGAAAACTAGTAACCACATTTGATTTTTATGCCATTAATACGGGTGAAAGCAAGCGTATATTAAACAACAAACACAAATCGTTTTGTACTAAGGCATCGTTTTTCAAAAAATAAATGAAAAGCTCGTCATTCAATGGTTGGAGTAGTACAATATCGAACAATGCACAACACATAAGTATATCAACTTGATCTTTAAAATTCAGTAGCTTTTGATTTATTTCAAAATTACTGATGAAATGTCCGAGTGGATATACAGCGTCTATTTCTGCAGCATTAAACCCGCTAGGTTTGACCATGACTCTTATGACCAGTGTAAGAAAAGCAGTTTGATTATCAATCAATCAAAGGTTTACTTGTGCTTTCAGTTAAAAGACATTCATCAACCACTGATATCTTTGATTGCAAAAAAGCCGCCGAGTAATCAGTAAAGTCAACAAAGACAGTATTTTTTTCGGATCAACGTCATGTCCAGACCTTGCAAAGGAATATTCTTTTAAGAAAATTCGCATGGCGCGGTCACCAGGCCTTGCGGTAACACGGCAGGCTTGTAGTCTGCAGTGAATCTGTGACTTCATCGCGAGACTGACAACTGAGGAAAGCTGAGATTTTGTAGTAATATTTAGTATTTCATCTTATAACTTTTATGCAACTGCAATTGAGTCTCATCTTAAATGATAGCCACAATTTCAGATTCTTGAATTTTTTTTGCAACTGCATCTAGGATAAAATGTGCAAAGCTTTCATAAAATTATTTGAGCTGATAAAAGTTTCTATGAATGTTGTAGCTGCTTGAAGATGAGCATTTAAAACTGTATCATATTTTTTTGTGCACCGGTATTCAAGAAGCTCAATATAATTAATTCGATTGAAGGATGATAGTGATTTATCATGTCTTTAAAAAGGCAACTCTTGTGCAGCTTAAAAAACAAGTCGCATGGATTAAAATTGTAAAAACTTCTATGTTTTCTCATTACATTCTCATAGCAACTACAAATCTCTTTCCAACCTTGAACTAACTAGTGCTGCATTCACTCTCACAGAACACATGCAAAGTATAAAATGCATCAATATACATATGCTGCTTAGACTTCCTCTGCCATTGCATACGATTAGTCAAATGAGCATGATCCAAAAAAACTTTATTCCAAATCGCATAGAACAAAATCTGTGGGCATCAAACTTAAGAGCAAGAAGTATCTCATCAAACTTAAGAGCAAGAAAATTTGTGTGTAATTGCTTTCGTTCCACTATGTGCAAACATTAGCAAGGTTTTTCATAGCTCTTTCCTCTTTTGGCAATTTCTTGTTTTTCATCAAATGAACGATTTAAAAAAGCATTTTCTAACAATGAGAAAATTAAAGTTTCCATTTTTCGAATTAAGAACACACACATGTAAAATGCTTTATTAAAATAGTATTCTGCAATTAACAACAAATCAAGTTAGCAGTAGCAGTACCTTATACAGTTATTCCACACCGTCAAAACCGTCAATGCAACAAGAAATACAGTAAGATATTAAATACTGGAAGACATTAAAAATGGTACAAAAGAAACAAAATAGTGACAAACTTTGTAACAAGCAGATACAAAAAATTTAAAATTGTTAAAAAGCAAGACTAAGCATTGTTGCAACTCAGACTTACACACAATGGTGGGATTCAACTGGTTCTACATAATCGTCTCACGAAATTTTACTAGATCAGCAAACCGGCCAGCATTACTGTTATACTTGTGCCATTAGTTGCAACAGAACCGACTGAAAATATAACCTTGGTTATGGAACCACCTGAGAAAAAAATTTAATCCCACCAGTCCACCACTGCTTACATATGTGTTTGAATATTGCTATACATTTATTTCAATTTTACTATCAGGTTTTAAATCTTGGGTTGCATAAATATTGCTGTAAAAAAATTACGCAGCACTGTGGCAAATAACATCAAATAAAACTTCAACGCATGCCAAAACCAACTACTTTGACAATAGCAATTCTAAACTAAAACTATACTAAAATTTAACAGCTCAGATGGCCGAGTGGTATAGAGCGTCTGTCTCTTGAGCTGTAGATTCGGGTTTGATTCCGAGTCGGGTCAAACCAATGACTTTAAAATTGGTATTTACAGCTTTCCTGCTTGACGCTCAGCATTAAAGGGACAGTGTGGAGAACAAGCCGGCAAGTATGCTTGTTGTGCCGTTGGGAAAGGCACTTAGCGGGATTCCCCCATCTTCGTGTGGTAGACAGATGGCTGGCAACTCCTAAGCGAGCTCGTATAGCGCATTGATCGCTTTCTCGTGATAGGAGGATAAATATGCAACTAAATAAAAAAAAATAAAAAAAATGTATATAATTTAAAATGTCACTGTCATTGAAAACCCTAAGCTTAAAGGTGCGTTTACCGATATGCGGCACGCGACTAAAATTATAATGTAAGTAAATGTAGAAAGATTTCGCGTGATCGGTGAACAGTAACATAAAACAAAGGTGCGAAAATTTTTTGACGCATGCCGCGTATCGCGTTGCCGCGTATCGGTAAACGCACCTTAAGAACGAAGAAGATTTTGCCGAAGATATATCGTCGTATGAAAACCAAACTGTGTTACGTCCAAAATTACACTTTTGAGAAAACGGCAAAAGAAAAAATTTCTTTCATTTTTTTTTTTTCATTAACTTTCACAGTTTACCATGAATATGTAGCAAACCTTGCTCATAAGTAGTTGATTGCATCTTCTTTAAGTTGCATACAGTAAAAAAACATATTGCACCCTCAAATAATTTTTTACCCCCACCAATGGACTTAGACCAGTTTAACTTTAAAATGTTTGTGAGTTATAAAGTAAAAATTTGGACTTAGCCACAAAAATGCAATGCAAATTTTTACGTGAATTTTTTGAATTTTTACATGAATTACATGCTGAGTATGCGTGTGATGAATGTTGAATTGTCAGGGTTGACTTCCTTTTCCTTATAAAAATGCAATGACAAATACAGTTAAAACTACTTAACTTCTGCGGATTTGATACATTCGGAAAGTGATTGTCACAGAACTAGCGCAAATATTACATGAAGTGAGTTTCTTACTGAAAAACTGACATAAAAATTAATATATACAATGTACAGTTGAGTTCCTAGCATTTACAACTGCTGCTTGCAACAAAGCTAGTACAACTTAATACATTAGCTTTTTCTTTCAATTTGGCTTGTTTCAAACTTAAATTGGGCTGTTGTCATCGCTCAGTCTCTGGTTGATTAAAAGTACTCAGTCTTAGCTTGTTGGTGATACCAGTAAGCGCTCTAACAATTTAAATCATAGCGTTGAAATGTGACACCCTACTACTGCATGGAATCCAGAATTAACTTCAATCAATATGCAACTAATATGCAGCAACCTGATATTACTTATCAATGATGTGTGAATATTAACTGATACTAGAATCTTAATATTTGTGCAGTTGCACACAATAGTCGCAAGTGGAACACCAACATCTTTCTCTTTCTTCTACAGTTTTCTCATCAAATTGCCAAGCTTCAGTCGATACAACTGAATAAATTTTTATTCTACCAGTACTCATTGCTCTAACATGCCTAAAACTACTAGTATTCTACAGCCTGACAGAGTTGTGAACTCTCGAATCCGAGTCCGGACTCGAGTCCACTTTTTAAGGACTCGAACTTGGACTCATGCCTCTGGGACTAAAACTTGCACTGAGATTCTTGAAAATTGTTAGAGCATCAATGTTTTATTTCTCCAGAATGTTTAGACTCTTTATTATGCCTGGAGTAATTACTACGAGTCATCCAGACAATAATACGGTATAACAATTATAACTTCAAAATTTGAGCTAGGTGGAAGCTCAGTATATTGAATATTAATAGCTTTGATTGATATAATCAAAGGATTGCTGTTCCTTGGTGCGGTTCCTGAACTGGGCAATTCGTCTTATTTTTTGGAAAAAACAACAATTGACGCATAATTTCCTGGCTTGGCATATTCTGGAAAGCTCTTGTGTCTGCAACTGTCAGTCGGTGTGGCCCTTGCCTGCTAATATTATTACTGCAAATCAGGTTGTGATCTATACAAGAAGGATTGGGATGGAACGGTGGACAATCTGACTCAGGAAAATACCCGTGCTGGTGGCCTTCCTCATTTGGATTGGTCGAATTGCGCTTTACAGATTTGTAAAATGAGAATGTTAAGAAATCGACTATTAATACTAATCATGTCATGACCTCCAGTGTAAGGCAGAGGACTCGAACTTGTACCATGCGTACTTGGACTCGTAAATTTAAATTTTTGTAAACTCGGACTTAAACTCATGACCAAAGAACTCGGACTCTTAAAAATGACAAATCACAACAAGCTGCAACCTGACAGCAATTGGTGTTTGAAGGTGTATCAAGACCTCAACAGTCAACACCAAATTACAGCAAAAACGTAAACAAAATGGCAACTTTGCATTAATCGGATCACAATCTTTAGTTAAGTAATGATTGCACTCATTAAATCAAGTTTGAAATGAATTTTTGATGTTAATCGATTCTGTGTAATCTTAAGCTATCATACAGGTGATTGCTGTTACTGATAATAATATACCAGTAACACAATATGTTTTACCATGATTGAATTTCATGTGACATTAAAAATTTGGTCTTTATCTCTGCTGACTGAGTACTGTCATCACTCAATCAATGCAATCAACTATCAAAAAAAGCACATTGTGTAAGATAACCATCTATCTTTACCACTTGTTCTGCATCAAGTAGGCTTTTATTTAATTTCTATCTTTCTCGCAAACCACGGGATTGGTAACTCAGTGTCATTAGCCACCTGCTGAACAAATACTTCAGTTGTCTAAAAAAGTTAAATTACCGGCAGAACCATTTTAAGATGTCTCATAACCGTAAGTGAAATTTTAAAGCTCATACTAAGAAATTAACCATTTGCAAAATTTTCAAGTTTATGTGCTACGATATGGCTAAGTTTAGAACTTCGGAAAATTTTAAGATCTTTGAAGTGCCAATGAAGAAGTTATTTGGGTTTTCTTTCATGACTGTCAATGTCACTGGAGATCGAAAAAATATGAGATTTGCTTGGGTTGCAGTGATGCAAGGCGGTATCGTAGTGCTGTACAACGACCAGGCAGCAATGCTACGTGACTGTCACTCATCGCTATCACTATTCTGACCAGTCGGATGCCTAGGCGGCTGACTGGGCAAAACATTTGTGGAGTAAGGAATGGAAGCATCGCAACACCAGATTTCACTATTTTATTCCTAACACCAATGCCTTGCCGTCAGGAATGCACCTCTCAAGACGTTCGTGGGTGCGGCTGAACCGTCTTTGTGCGGGTGTTGGGCGCTTTCGTTCAGCTTTGTGCAATTGGGGCATGGCTACAACCGCGGCATGCGAGTGTGGTGCCAAAAACCAAACAGCAGAACACATCATTACAAGTTGTTCCTCCTGCTCTCCACCTCATGGGGCAGATGAATTGGTTTGCTTGGATGAGGAGACAACTAGCTGGCTGCAGCGATCCTGTCCGAACATTTAAAAAAGAGAAAGGCTCAAATGACCGAATGAACGATCGCTGTCATTGTGTGTTTTTGCTTGTATAGTGCATAATAGTCAAATCACGTAAAGTAGTTCATGCTGTTTGATAGAATTCACAAATGTTAAAGCATTATGCTACACAGTACATGCAGTGCATTTGCATTGACATGTGGACATAACCCCAAAACTTGCAGCTTTGCAAAAAGGGTTAAGTCCAATCGTGGACATAGGCCACGTTCATACACTTTTTCGCTTGCGAGTGATGTCCAGAAGCAGACATAGATCAGTTTTGCATTAAAATCCTATGTACCTGATGGACATAACCCCTATCCTATCTCATAAACTAGTTACAGCAGCTGTGCCAAAATTTGATGGAATAAAGATTTATGTCCATCTGATTCAAAAATGGAAAAAAAAGTGAAATTGGCAAAAGTGGACATGGCACAGTTTGGTTTTCATGCGACGATATAGCTAAGGCCATTGAGGAAGCTTATTTATTCAGTTGTTATTTTAGTATATAAGGTTTATTCTTTTTTTTGATTTTTTTTTACGTAATTTTTTTGACAAGGACTATTTTATGGGCCCGTACAAATAAGCTATTTGTTTCTTTTATTATCCCCCACGCTCTTCCCAATTGTACTAGAACGTGACGAAGTAATAAAATAAACCAAAGAGACAATTATGTTATGGCCCGTAACAACAAAAATAATAAAAAAAAAAAGACAAAATTTACCACTGGTAAAAATTTCAATTCTTTAGGCTATTAGGGTTTGGAATTGGGGTTTGCATTTGGGATTCAGGCTTTGGATTCACAAAGTTTTTACAATTTTGTTTCATCGTCTGATCATAGGCCAACGTGGCGTAACAGGGCAAAATGACATTTAAGTCTACAGGTCTATGTTGCCACAGGGTAACGTTTAGGCCAGACATGGGCAAACTACGGCCCGCGGGCCAAATCCGGCCCGCCGGTCCTTTTATTCTGGCCCGCCGGCACTTACAGAAACTTACACTCCCACCATGAATTAAGCGAAAGACCTTTTTCTTCCACCAGAGATCGCGGATGGCAGTGATTTTCAAAAACATAAGCCACAACGGTTCAAAATTAAATGAACGAGGTGAAAACCTTTTATTTTGGAGATCACATTCGTACGTGGACCATGATCTCCAAAAAAAAGGAAAGGTCGTCCACCTTTCAAATCAGCGTGCGATCCGCGGCTTCAACAGTTTTTATAAATCTGGCCTGTCAAGTGAAAAGTTTGCCCACCCCTGGTCTAGGCCTAGTATCAGCCCCCGGGTTTGGTTAGGGTTAAGATTAGATTCGGGTTAGGGTTACGGTTGTAACTGAACCGAACCCTAACTAAATTTAACTCTAACCAAACCTAACCGAACCTGGGGGCTAATACTAGACGTTATCCCCTGCCACATGCGGCAAAATAGCCAATGCTTCAAAAGAAAAAATAATAAGTATCAACTACGATTGCTTTCATGAAAATATTATTTGCCACAAGTGAAGAATTTATACATAGCTCCAAGTCTCTTGAATCATACTAGCCTACTATTGCCATTTGCCACACTAAGAGACAAGGTTTCCAATTTTCATGATCGCATCTAGGCTAATAGCCGTAAAACTGGAGGATAAAAATGAAGAAACAATCAATCAGCTGTACCAGTACTAAGGTTGCCTATAAAAATGATATTAAAGCTGACTTGGTTATGTCCTACAGTCCTATGCTAGGTAGGCCATGTTTTGCTGACTACGCTACCAGTAACTCTTACCAACTATATTTGGAGCTTGTTTGAATCAAGCCGCACCTTATAACACAGGCAGATATATGACAAGCCTAACCTTAACCCCGAACCCACACCCTGACCCCGGCTTAATTCAAACAAGCTCCGTAAATTTTTGGCACTGGGCAGTGTCTATTTTGCTAATAACGCCTAAACACTGATTGGCCAAAAAATTTAGGTTTGTTGGTTAACCGTTATGCATACATCATACGCATGACTGTTGATAGGCTTGCATCCATTTCCACACTCGGTTTTAAAAATATTACCCAATCAGTATTTTACTGCTAACGGCAAACCAGACACTTCCTACGGTATATTTTTTATTTTGGCCTAGCTTGAATTCTTATATCGGTACCAGTTCTACACTTTTCTGCTTTCCTCTTTAGCCTTTAGCTCGTAAGCACAACGTCTACTGCCTAGCAAGATTTCAATTTCATCTTCTCACTTTCAAAACCAAGCAGAATTAAACTAGTAGACTAGCCTAGCAAAACCAGTGGCAATTGCCAAACTTCAGCAATCCCCACGCTTCAACCAGGCAATAAAGCTACATGATAACATGACGTCACTCAAGGTGTTCACTTTTCAAAGTGAACACCTTGTGTGACGTAGACCTGTGCATTAGGATGCTGCTGATTGCTTTTTTCTTTTTTCAGTTTTTTGAATTGTTCATTATAGTCAAGGTGTTCACCTGGGTTGAGTGAACATCTTGGATAACTCAGCGTATAAAAAATCAATTTTTATGGTAATCGCAAAAAACTGCAACTATTAAACAGTGGCGCGGGAACGTTTTTTAGACAGGGGGGGCTCAAAATAGTAAGATCGTGTCAACGTCTGGGGGGCGAAGCCCCCCAGACCCCCCTTTTTTCGAACGCACGTTTTTAAGAGCAGGACACTCAGCAGACCTATTTTGATAGACATCAATTGCATGCCGCTCAAGTGACCGGAATTTTTTCAGGATAATCTTTTATCATGGAAAACAAGATTGCTTACTACCATTAGGCTTTTCTAACCATGCTCGAATTACTACTCATGTATTTGTGAAATGCAAATACCTCAATCACAAAACCAAAAAGTAGGCAAACAAAATTTGCCCGATCTAACTTTTGCTTTGCTGATCAGAGTTACATGCAACAAACAATGTCCCATTGAGGTTTAAAAATAACAAAAAACACACAATCAAAATAAAGCACTGAACCATTTTTTAACATAATGAGATGTGTAGATATAGGTATTTAGGTAGGCGTACTAGCTCAATTTTAGTAACAATCATCGGCAGTGCTCGAGTTGTGAAAACACTTATGGGGGGTGGTAGGCTACAACTTTTCATGCAGACCTAAAAAGAGATGGTCATTATAGTTGTAAGGGAATGGTTTACGATAAAATGTTTTATGGGGGGGATAGTGTTGTTTTCAGGGGGGATGGCATCCCCCTCAAATCGAGTAGCCTACTGATCATCGGTGCCAGTTTAGTAGTGATTTAGCCGCTTCATTGGGTTGGTAGAAAAAATTCAAAACCATTAAAAAACTCAACCAGAAGAGAACTTGCACCAGCTCATATAAGCTTAATTAGGGGTGCCCAACCAGTCGATCGCGATGTACCGGTCGATCTTTGGATGCTTGGCTGTCGATCGCGGGTCAATTTGGCATGTACACAAATCAGGTTGGCCACCAACATTTCCAGTTCATGTAACGCGTCCGGGCCATGAAGACCTTTTTTTTAGCTTTTCACAAAAATTTTGGTGGAATTCGGAACATCTGAAGGATTGAGGACCGTTTTTTTGCACTTCACCGCATTTTCGTTTACGATTTACGTAATTCCCATGATCAGTAGCGACTTTCATTCGAGCATTCAGAGTAGTTTGGCGTAAAGTGTTTGGCAGCTACAAGAATTGACAGCCATTATACTTTTACTGGGCCATCGTCCATGACTGCTGTAAAGGTTTGCAAACGCTGATATAAAACACGGTTAAAAATGAACTTCAAGCATTGAAAATTTTACCAAATTTTACGTTGACCAAGTGAATAATAACTGACTGATTTTTAAAAGAATAGTGATTCTTCGTTGGTTAAAAGCACTTTAAAAAATATTTGCTTCATTACGTATGTACGTTGCGAGCATTAATCACGTCGCACTCAGTGCATAATTTTTTTAATTGTCAGGGGGGGCTCAAATGGTTCAGGGGGGGCTAAAAAAAGTTCAGGGGGGGCTTGAGCCCCCCCTGGCACCCCACTTCCCGCGCCTATGCTATTAAATTATTTTAAAGGGGAAAGTAGTAAAATTTACTTTCTGAACGAAAAAGTTTATTACAAAAAATAAAAAAGAATATAAAAAGTTGAAAAAAAATTTTTTTTTGGAAACGTCAGGGTGCTCACTGAACACCTTGAGAATACGCCACTGGTGCAAAGCCTGCAATCAAACTACCACTGCTCGCGTATTGTGAATTAAGTTCTAAAATTATCGTGCGCCTTATAGCCGTTATACATCGCTTGTTTCGCAAGTTAGTTAGTTATTTCTCCACGATGACACCTCCGTCGTTAAAGGGTAAATCAAAATTTCAGTCTATCTAGTGTTAATTTACTTAGTTAAAGCCTATAGACTAGGTGCTTTTTCTGCTGCATAAAGCTGTTCTTAAATGTTTTATTTAGCATGTCTGTGTCCGACCTTATATTCGAGATTGAGGAGAGTGCAGCGCTTATGTTTTAGGAGATGCAGTGTAGTTTATTATTTGGGATTGCACGGTAAGTGTGTTTCACATAATAAATATACGCCTGCATTAGTTAGCCTGCTGGCGCGATTATCCCTGTACATGCGATTTTGGTCACGCGCTCATCTTATGTTAGGCTGTTGCAATACTGTATATATGGTCGTGAACCTTATTATACGACTCCCATATTGTGTCCGAGCTGCGGATTGTTTACCGCAAGATTTATGATTATGTATGAGTACCGCTATTATTTCCTGAGTTTATGTTGCTGCCTCTATAGGCCAGCTATATGCGTTTACTGCCCATTAAGTATGGCAGTTTGCGGTTATTTAGCTTTTGGATATGTTTGACTGCTAAGTACTCTGCGGTATTGATTTTAAGTATTTAGTTCTGTGTTACATACCGGCTACGGTTCTTGTATTCCTATGATTTATGTGCTGCCGTTGTTAGTCTGCCCGGCTTCCGGTAGCGCCAGTGTTGGCTACCATTAGTCTTTTTATCTGTGTTACCCGTGCGAGGGTTATTTGCTTATTGTTTGCGTTGTTGTTGTTGCTTGACAGTTAATTTTAACCAGGGTATTTATCTTCTATTCTGTTTCTATAGGAAACGTTAAGTTACCTATAGCGTATCTACGGTTAGTTAGGCTTACTCTAGGGTCTTAATAGGCCTGAAATACTGGGGTTTACTGATGTGTTGCATGCCTTGAGTGCCCGACCTTTCAAGCACCAGACACCATGCATGGATTGGTCGACATTGATGACAATGGGAAAGAATGGCTTATCAAGATCTGCCCTAGCATATAACACGACCACAAGCGCTTTAAATTTCTACGAACTCCGATTAAAAAGCAGCTTAAGCTTACTACGCATACCGCAACGCCTTTATCTACACATCAAAATGAAACATTTTTCGTGCAATGAAATGCAGTTAGAAGTGGCAATGTGACCCATCATTTAATTGTGTCAACAATAATTTCAACAAAGCAGTTGTTTTTTACGTTCCTGCTGTGAGTTGACTAATTCACTTGGCACAAAGCGTTAACATAGCCTACTGCTTTTTAACAAAAGTGAAAAACATAAAAAAAAACAATCATTTCACGCCTTTCTATTATTTCTTAACATCGACGCAGCCAGAAAGAGGGGAACGATGTTCTGTAAACAAGGTAAGCAGAATAAGTATAGCAGGTGGCATTCGATTGTCTGAAGCATTGAGGACAGTCAAATCAACGCAATGCCAACACAACATGTCAGCTTATCGACACAGCGGCATTATTCTCATTACGCCTATGTTTATTTACGAAATTTATAACCATTGAATTATGCTTAAATTGATCATCTAACAAATAATTCCCCCTCCCCCGCGCTTTTCTGGCGATTTAACGAATGATTATGCTCAGGTTAGTATATATTTTAATCGGGGATTTTATTGTTTGATATTTCTTTGTAAATCTTTACTTTAAAAGGGGGGCCTGGTCCCTCTAATCTCTTCGATAGTTGATGCTAAGTGACATAGAACTATAAAAGAGTAAACAAGAAGCTAAGCCAGGGGCTTTTAACCGGGGGTAAATTTACCCCCTGGGGGTAAATTTTACCTACCGAGGGGATAAATCTTCTGAATAAAAGACTAAAGAAACTTTAATTTTCAGTATTGAAAAAACAGTAGTGGTACTCTGGGGGTAAATTAGATTTTTTTTTTTGGGCAAGGGGTAAACGAGACAAAAAGGTTAAGAACCCCTGAGCTAAGCAAAGTCGAAAGCTGGTTGAATGCAAATAAAGTTTCGTTAAATTATTCTAAAACAAAATACCTACTCATAAAACCAGGGCCGGATTTAGACAATGAGAGGCCCTAGGCGATTTGATCAATGAGGTCCTAGTGAGCAACGATCATACTCATCTTTACGCAATGGCGTAGCGAGAAATTTTGAACGGGGGGGGGGCATAATTTCCACACTTTTTTCAAGCGTATTTGTTTCGGCAGAACTAATTTGAAGCTGATTGAGACACAGAAAAAGCTCTAGGAGGTCCGGGGGCATGCTCCCCCGGAAAAATTTTGAAAATTTACATGCTGTAGTGCAGGGCTACTCAACTATAATCAGGATCGGTCCAGGAAGACGACTTCATTATTTGCAAAGGTCCAGAAACAAATTCATGGCTAATTTGATTAGGGCAACAAAAAAAAAACAGTCGGTTGACTAAATGACTGAAGACTTGCTTTCGGCGCGGGAGGTTAAGGGTTCAATTTCCGGGTTACCAAATCGGACGTCGTTACCGTGTCCACATGTCGAGTTTGAGTGGTTCTAATGACCGACACGCTTGCGGCATCATAACCATTTTTTGATTCTTAGTCAATTTGTTGAAGTAAGTGATTACGACATGAAAATTTCAATTGTGACGCAGAAAGCCCGTGGGCTTTCGGAGCTGCTTGAACTGGACATGTGGACAGGGTAAGAGTCGCCAACGGCTTGCCACCGCTGCTATGTTTCTTTGGAGTTCAAAGGTGTGTTCAGGAGCGGATCCAGGGGAGGTGTGGGGTATGCATTCCTTCCCACCAGCCATTTTTAACAATGTTTTGGATGAATAAAATTTTTCCATAATTTCGAACCTCTTCACAACAATACGTCTTAGTCGCCTTAAGCACGCATAATTGAAACTGTGCGAACAAAATGCATCATATTATTTGGTGAAGCACTCAAAGTTAGGGACCAAAAATATGACAAAGTTTCCCAAAAATTGTTCAAGAAGCACTAAAATGGCCATTACAAAATAAAATTTTCAAAGTTTTTCCTGCGGAGCATGCCCCCGGATCCCCTAGAGTCGTTTTTGATACTTAAGTTGCTTAAAATTAACTCTGCCGGAAAAAAAAAAACGCTTGAAAAAGTGACAAAAATTGATGCTCCTTCCCTCAAAAAAAATTTTGTATACGCCTCTGACATCAAACATTTTCAAAAGGCTTATTTACGCCCATTTGCGGGTCTAAACGTCTTTGCATTTACTTAACATTCAACCTAATTCAAAATTACATCCCCCCACCAAAACTTTCTGGATCCGCTCCTGGGTGTGTTGCTTAGACGCTACTTCGCAGAGATACGCCCTGCCACGTGAGCTGGTTATCGCTTCGGCGTATTACCATGAACACCGGGGCTCTCCATCGCATTTATCGTTATCTTTTTACTAGTTACCTTCCATTGCGATCCAATATTGTTTTAAAAATACTAAATGAAAAGTGCCTTCTAGCGAGCTGATGGCGACACTGTGTCCAATGTAAATAGCCCGGGAATCCAATCCAAGACCTGCCACAAAGATAACGTTGTCCTTAATCGATACACAAGCCAGTCGATTTTAGTTAAAGTTATATCTTGATTAACGCATAACTCTTCGATCGCACCCACGAGAAGGTTATCACTTGAAAAATATTTGATTGGCTAAAAACTTTATTGGGGTCCAGCTTCAGCATTTGGAAGGTCCAGATTTGGACCGCCAGTTAATGCTCCAGTGATTATTTTAGTGCTTTTTGAATAATTTTCACGCAAATTTTTTTTAAATTTTTTGACCCTAATCCTGAGTGCTTTGCCAAATATGATGCATTTTGTTCGCTCGTTTTCGATGTACGTGCTGAAGGCGTAAGGCTTTTTGCAATCAAAAAGGCTTGAAATGATGGAAAAAATTGTGTACATCAAAACATTTTTGAAAATGACTGGTGGGAGGATGCATACCCCTCATCCCAGTCCCCTGGCCATAAGCTACGTTTAGGCCTATAAAGGTCTTTGATGGTCGATTTCCAAAAAAAGGGTCTTGATAAAAAGGTCTTCGTTGTTCGTGACGAGGCACCTTATTTTTCCGAGGCAGCCTATTGGTAAATCCGGCCCTGCATAAAACCCTTAGGTATGAAAACCACAGAGTCTGACGATTTTAAAGTAGTGTGAGAGGAATTGAAATTGACAGGTGCTTCTCAACAAAATATCTTGGGGTTGTATTAGATGAAAATCTCAGCTAGAAACCGCATATTCACAAAGTGTTGGAATATTAGCTTAAATGAGAAAACAATACAAATTTTATAACTTTACAGTATATTTAGTTTTTTCTTTTCTCACATTTTATACAATATTCCTGGTTGGGGCAGTGCAACAAAAAGTTCAATTAAACCTCTACAAATTCTTCAAAATAAGGTTTAAAAATGATAAATGATTCCACGTAGAAAGCCCATATTGCGAACGATAGATTATTTCAAAAGTTTACAATTTTAAAAATTTTGGATGTATGTAACGCAGGCTACGTTCACATGAGACCCGCAATGAAAATGAGGCGATATGAAAATACTGGTTTGCACCGGTTTATGTCGCATTTTTCCTTGGGTTTCATTTCGATATTTACTGAGCGCGTTGAAGGCAATAAAATTGTCTGCGCTAGTACCCTACAAGTGGCGTTACCGTGGCCGAATTCTGGCGTGGCTGCCACTCTAATTTACTGCAAAAATTGCGCTAGCAAATGTTAGCCTGAATTATTGCAATTAATTGGATTCTCTTACCTGTGTTCTTGATCAATTTTTATTGCCAAATAGGCATAACTTTAGCGTTTTTCTTACCAGAAAGGTTTTTGGAAAAAACTATACCGAAAATGCGTTAATTTGGGACTATAATTTATAACTGGGGCAATTTTTATGACCTATAAAATCGAAGAATATGACTTTATTTTTAGAACAGCAAATTTGTGCTGTTTTCCATAATTAACATCTCTAATGGTAATTCTAAACATGACCGTTCTACAGAATGACGCTGATGTAGGATGGTATGTTAACCACTTGGCATACAATGCGAAGAAATATCTGGTCTACTCATCTCCAGAATGGTACCTCGCATGTACGTAGGCCTAGTTTTTTCGCGATAATCGGTTTTATACGTTTTTGCGCTCCCAAAAAAGCGTACACAATAGCATTACGTTAACTGGCAATCTTTATAAAGCTAGCCAACTTTCTTTTCGGTTATAGCATTCACACGCTCATCACACCCCCAAAATGAGATTCCCGAAGATAGGAAAAAAGGCGATTTCATTGCGGCTCGCTCATGTGAACTCTTCCATTGCATAGACTTTACCGACATGAATTTTTTTCGTTGCGGGCGAAATGAAGCATCATGTGAATGTAGCCTTAGCAAATTTATGTAGGCTACAGCTAGCATGTAAAAGCCCTTTCGGAAATTTTTGATTCATACTTTTTACCGATTGCAAAAGCGCATCATTATTATACAAGAAGCAAATCTAACCCAAAATTATTTTCTCGATTCTGTAAATGCAAATAGCGGAAAGAATTCCATAAAATTTTATATAACCTAGTTCAGTTGTGGAATCTGATTCCTCCATAAATAAAGTCTTTTTCATATTATCGTTTTAAAAAAGATTTTGTAAGACAGTCATAACTAAATTAACGAATTAATTTTAATAAATCATTTCTATACTTGTGAAAAATCCTACTTTCAGCGGTTATAGACACCGCATTACATACTGTACGCGCAATGTTTTTGTTGTGATCTGCAGGCAATGCATTTTTAGTTGATGCATACCATGTAGCTATAATTTTGACTAGTTATTGTGAACTTGTAATTCCGCGTATTTACATTCTAAATAAAAAGTACTCTATGTTTCCCTCAAAATTTATTTGTGCTAGGCTTCAGAGGATGTATTTAGTAATTTTGCAAGAGCATCAACCTTTTTTGTTACCTTTCTAATTGCATCATTTAAAAATTGTATTGCATGCTTAGCCTACGTGTTTTAACACCTGCCTTGTGCTTCAAACCTCGTCGGTTATATTTATTTTTTTGTACATTGCAGTTTCAAGATTACCGCCAGGACTGATGGCGTCCTACATGTTATAAATTCTGTATTGCTATAAGTCAGATTTAATTAATCATTCAGTGTTTTTGTTTCATCGGTCCCTGATCTTCTGCACTTCAGATGGCAGCGACCTAGATGAGCTTTGCTCCCTTCGCTGTCTCCTATGTGCATATTTCCGAAGCTACTTTTTTGTTGCCGTTTACTTATTTTTATTTTTGGAAATGTTGTAGCCTACATAAATAATAGCTTGTTCTGATCTCAACAACGGTAAAAAACGTATCAACTTTGCAATAATCAATATGGGGCGCCGTTTGGACAAAAACCATTTGTTTTGGGACCCATGTTTTTTGAGCATATTTAGACCATTATTTGTCCGATATATCTAAGTCGGACCAAAATACACGTGCAAAATAAGTCGGACAAAATTGGTTTTGCTCAAACGGCGCGTCATGTGCCGTTTGGAAAAAAACGATTTTGTGACCCTGTTTTTTAAGCTTATTTAGACCATAATTTGTCCGATATATATATCGGAAATATCCGATTGATATATCGGACAAATTGTACTCTAACTCGGACCAAACAACACGCGCAAAACAGTCAGATTTTTCCAACTTGTATATCGGACAAATTCTATGCTAAGTCGGAACAAAAAACACCCGCAAAGCATTTTTGTCTCCTATGGTTCATAGGAGCTATCTCAGACAAAATCTAGAAGTATCACGTGAGTTTTGTGATGTACAGCGTAACAAGAAAAAATTGTGAATCTTGGTATCAGTTTGACTGGACTGTCGAGAAGAAAGCAGAAAATTTCACTTCAAAGCGCTAAGATACATGACGGTACACGCGACGCTCGTACATGCTGATCAATAAAACGTGTCATACTCGTGAAATCGCAATGGTTGAACTTCATACGGGAAATAGAAGTATGTATAAGCTCTATTAACGTGCGTTCATAGTCTAACAAATAATGACAAAGCTTGCTATTATTTCAACAGTAGCGTAGAACAGACTAGAAACTCCTGGCAAACTTTGTGAAAAAAATCTTGAAAACAAAAAATGGCAACACGCTGCTTAAACTAAGTATTTCGTTCCGGACACTGAGCACAGAGAGTGCTTACGCTGTTAGTAGTACGTATACGCTCTATGACATGGTATCTCATAAAAGTTACGTGATACTTTTAGGTTTTGTCTGAGATAGCTCATAGGAACCATATCAGACAAAATAAGTCAGACAAAAAGTTTTGTCTAACTTGTTTTGCGCGTCAATTTTGGTCCGAATTTGTCCGACATACAAGTCGGAAATTTCCGACTTATTTTGCGCGTGTTTTTTGGTCCGACTTAGAAAACAATTTGTCTGATATATAAGTTGGATATTTCCGATATATATATTGGACTAATAATGGTACAAATAAGTTGAAAAAACAAGGGTCACAAAATCGTTTTTTTCAAACGGTGTGTGGCGCGCCGTTTGAGCAAAAACAATTTTGTCTGACTTATTTTGGGTGTGTATTTTGTTCCGATTTAGAGTAAAATTTGTCCAATATATAAGTCGGATATTTCCAATATATATATCGGACAAATAATGGTCTAAATATGCTAAAAAAACATGGGTCACAAAACAAATAGTTTTTTTTTTCCAAACGGCGCCCCATAAATCACATCGGTAACACACCACAAATAAACAAGAAAATTTTTAATTCAAAAAGATGGTTGACAATGAAGTAATTGAATCGTATCACTGGACATCAAAAATACCATTTAAAAATATCAAAAAAAGTGTTCACCAACGCAACAACAATTATTATGTGACAAAAAATTATGCAGAGTGATTCGAAAGCAACTCCCTGTTCTGAAATAACTATGATTTATTCAAATTTACTGATACCTTTTTTAAATTTTGTGTGTAAGTTACTCAGTGTGCGGCAATTACATCTATGCTCTTGTTTCTGTATTTTGATAATTTTAATTCAAATGTGAAATAAATTTAAATCGATGAATTTTAAATAGAAGTCCATGCAGTGCACTTTTTCTCATGCTTGTTAAATGAAGAAATTACACTTCAAAATCAAACCAATTTTGTTTTAGAATAGGGAGTTAAGTTTTGGATCACCCTACTAACATAGGTAGACGCATGTAACGCAGGCCCAACACTGGCAAAAATTGTTGTTACACAGCCAGATAAAAAAACCAAGCAGGAGATTATAAGCAAAAAGAGGAACGCGTGAATAGTGTTGGAAGTCATTTTTTCCTCAAGTTGCACCGCAAAAAAAGTTTGATTTTCATTTTATTCAACAAAGTGTCTCAAAAGTAAGTATACACTTTAAAACTAGCTTTTCATCATAAACTTTAAGCAATCAACTCCAGAGCTATCACAGCACGATAAGGGAGATCAAAGAATCGATGCTCGAGGAATCGCGGTATATGCAAACCATAGTTCGTGCAGCAGGAAAACTGGAGTTCAGTCCATCACCTATTCAAGTGTTCATTATTCTGGGGAACAAAAATCAGTTTCAAGAGGTTTGGGGAAGGTCATATGTACTAGAGTTAATAAGATAACAATAATAGTAGAAAAAATGCTATATTTACTTGCATAACCAAAAAGAGTGCTCAATAATCTCTCAAGACTAGAGCAAAAACTAATTCGATTAATTTGGCAGCATTTATTAATATAACTCCAACGGTCCGTTTCACGCTTACGCGATCATCAGGGAGCCTAAATAAAGAAAATCTTTAGAACTTAACACAAGGGTACTAACCAAAATCCAATACAGTTAATAAAAGGTACCTAGGGTACTCGTTAAAAAATATTCCTATGCCAAGCGACCAGTCATACCTCAAAAACATGATTGAAAAATTGGAGAGTTTTATTAACCGTTTAAGATGGAAGGTTTTCTTTTTTGTGAACAAAAACCAAGAAAAGGAAAGTGAAAATGATTTTAGTAATTATGGATTTAAATCTGAAAATTCGGCTCCAGCGTGTGAAGACTTGAAACAGTTTGAAAATGATCTTTTATGAAATGATTCGTAACATCGAATTTAAAAGCAGATCGGAAGTTTTGAAACGTAATAAGTTCCAGCAGGTTATTAATAGAGACATAAAAGCTACTAATGCCTCTAGCCAGTTGCTAGTGCCAGCTGATAAAACTACTAATTCGTATAAGGTTGAAAAAGAAGATTACAAGAGGCTGCTGAGAGACAACATCACTCAAAAGTATAAAAAAGTTGAGTGCAGCGTGATGTCTGCTATTAATTCCGAGGCTAAGGCTATCGCAACAAAGCTCAATCTTGAAGACCGAATAGAACAAATGGCCAATAAAGCAGCTTTTGCAACTCTTAAGGACCACAAGGAAAATTTCACCAGTGCTTCACAGTGCAGACTTATAAACCCGGCAAAATCGGAAATTGGTAAAGTTAGTAAAAAAATATTAGATGAGATTAATTGTGACATCCGGACTAAGCTGAAGCTCAATCAATGGCGCAGTATCGACTCGGTAACATCCTGGTTTATGAAGTTATTCAATAAAGATTCCTGCAAACTCTTCAAATTTGATATTGTTGAATTCTACCCTTCTATTTCGGAAAGCTTACTCAATCTTTGCTCGCAATTCGCAAAGTCATATACTTCCATTTCAAGCGATAAAATTGAAATAATTCGGCATTGCAGAAAATCGGTTTTATTTAATGATAGAAGTACATGGGTTAAAAAAGAAAACAATGCATTTGACGTTACTATGGGTTCTTACGACGAAGCAGAGGTATGCGAACTTGTTGGATTGTTTTTGTTTCATAAACTTGCTCAAGTAATTGATAAGAGCTTGATCGTGATGACGGTCTCGCGCTTTTGAGAAACAGTTCAGGCACAGAAATGGAAAAGTTTAGAAAAACTGTGGTCAAAATTTTCAAAGAACTGGGGCTAAAGATTACGTCTGAATTGAATTTGCATCAAGTTGACTTTTTAGATGTAACTTTTTGAAGAGTGGAACATTTTGGCCTTTTCGAAAACCAAATAATAATTTGCTGTATATCAACGCTCAATCCAATCACCCGAAATCTATTATCACTCATCTACCAACTATGATTGAAACGCGTATCTCCAAAATATCATCCGGCGAGAAAGAATTCGAGAAGGCTAAGCCAGCATACGAAACCAGAGAAGAATACTCGAATGCAGGCATTTCGAAGTCCAGGAAAGTTTTCCCTAAGCTTTTATGTGCAGTATTCCTACAGGCATCATGGGCTCATTTGTTTTTCGAAGCTGAGATACATGTAGGAGTTGAAAACCGATATTTTTAGCAAATGTACCACCCGCGCATTATGCAAAGCAAGTCCAAAGTTATCAACATACGCGGTTTCCTGATAAGTGAATTAAGAGCCGAGATAACTGAAATGGACCTTTCGGTTTACGTGACTTGACCCCAAGCCTTTTTTCCAAAGGATTTCTAAATGAGTAAAGTTAACACCACAATCACGAGAAATCGAAGTAAGAGATTAAAACTTCCTGGGGATTATTTACACAAAACTTATTGCAAAATTTCGAATAATACGTCAAAAGGTGGCCAAACGTTTTGAACTTGGTGTCCCTCAGTATATCAAAAAATAATTCAAATGTTTATCGCCCATTTTCAATAATTTTGGAAAAAAGCAGTTTAACCAAAGTGTATACTCTCAGACATCCAAAATGCCACCGGTGAGCGTACATGTAAAACGTCAGAAGATTAGGAAAAACTACAAAACAATGAGCCAGAAAACTGATTGCCATAAAATTACCAACAGCAACAAAAACACAATCTCAGTAACATTTATGGAGTTTTATTTTGATTTGAAACACTCGCATCATTAAAGGTGTCCCCAAGGACGACTGCCTTGAACCAATTTGAAGACCTTATTTGCACTTTTTGTGGGGGTTGGGGAACGGCACCGTTGGAGAGTCATTTAAGACGGGGTACTCTACCTTTGGTGACGACACTGCTTTTTACTTTATTATTTGAAATCCGCTAAGTGCCATGTCTTGGTGTTTTATTCCAATGATTATACATAATATCCATCAATAGTGTATTATTCGTGGACGTTTTTGCATCGCGTTGAATTCTTATTGTTCTACACACCTTTTTAAAACAAATTTGAAATAACAACGCTCATTATAATACTACCACTTTCAATTACAGTAATAAAACCTGGACAAGACAATCACTGATGGTTGAAACTGATGAAAAGTAGCCGTGTTACTGGATGTAAAATTTTCACCCTACCACATAAAACAAAAAACATGAAACAGAATGTTTGCAATGTGATGCTAATTGTGTTTAGACGAAAACAATTCTCCACAAAACAATTTTTTAAGTACAAAACCGTCTAGTATTTTCGACATCTGCAACATTCGGTCGACAAAGTAGCCTCTAACGACATGACGTCGAGTCACAACTCACAAGCGGTTTGCGAGTTGCAGTTCCCCAACCAGTGCCCCAGAATATGCTTCAAAAACTTCGTAAAGTTCGCACGTGAAAAGCAAAATTGTGGAAATTTTGATTTGAATCACAAGTAGCAATTGACTTCACATTAATAAGTCTGATGGAACTTGACGTGAAAAGAATTGATGACTTGTATAGCTTTTTAGCTTTAAAATGAGAAATATTGTGGCAGAAATCGTTTTCCTTCATCAGTTGCACGCAGTAGTTCTTGGTCTTCGTTTGAATTCGAGCAATGCCACTTCTTTTGCTGGTCATTCCTGGTATATCTTGCTTTCTGAAATAATAAGAAAAATTAAACGCTCATTTTCATGTAGGCTGGTTCAAAACTACATTAAAGCAATTGGTAAAGTTATTTTTGTAACATGCAAACAAAAAAAAAAGGCTTTACTCTTTCTCAGAAACAAGGTGGGGTAAATTGACTACGCTTGCATTCTCAGTACTCAATGTAGGCTATACGTAATTATTTTATTTGGAAGTGCTGATTTCGCATAAAAATAATGTTAAGAGGTGCTTGCACTATTAAACAGATTGCTCTATGTTTTTTTGAGCAGAGTGGGTCAGTTTATCGAACATTTAAAATATTGTGAGCTAAATCTCAGCAAATACCTTTAAAAAAGTGAAAAAATTTGGGTGCTCGCAACCCAATGTGCACAGCCATTCAATTCATCTGTTTAGGAAGGGGAAAGCGGGGCAAAGCGGTCATGTGATGCAAAGCGGACACCTCTATGTTATCACAAAACCAAAAGTCAAGAATTTTTTTTTGTGCTTTACAGCTACAATTAACTGCAGAGCGTTTGACAAAAATGCTCTGCTTTGCTTTGTTTCGAGATAATCAGCTTTTAGTTTTTTATGCAGTTGTGATGTTATAAAAATATTTCTGTGGTTTTACCATGAATTTTTGAAAGGTTTTTTACTTTTTGACAGTCAAGGTTAATGTCTTACCCTTGCACAAGATTTCATTCGTTGAAGATTAGTGCTTTTTTCAAAATTAGCATTTACAGTATATAAACATATCTTCTTGGGGCAAACCGGACATCAGCAGTTGGGGTAAAGCGGTCAGACTAGCTGCGTAGATGTAATGTGCGCTCCTAGTAGGTTAGGAAATCTAGACATACATGAGTGGTATTCCTACCAGCATAAAAGTTTAATAAATGTGTATAATTGATGTAAAAAGTGTACTGGATAGCCGAGTGATGTTACTGGGTACCTATCAGCCGTCGATATTGTCAAGCTATGATGCCGCAAAAACAAATGTGGTGCTAATTCAATTAACTAAACTTAATAAGCTGTCAATAAAAATTGCTATTAGCTGCAGTAAAAGTGATATGGGGCAAAGTAGTCACCTGATGTCCGCTTTGTCCCAAGACTGGGACAAAGCGGTCACAGTACTACAAAAATAAAACACCAAAATTTTGCAAAAAAATAAACAAAAAATGAAAGCTTATGCATTTGGAAAATGTAATATAGTGATGTCCTAGTCCCCCCAACATAATGGATGCAAAACTGTATCAACAGGAAGGACAAAAAATTAAATTCAAAATTAAAGGGTCCGCTTTGCTCCATCTTCCCCTTAACAAAATTTCGCTCACCAGCTCTTTGACAGATAACTAACAGCAGAGCAAATTTTGTGGTGAGAACCAACATTTTCAACCATTTCGTAACGACCAATTTACGAATAAGACACAAATTCAAAGCTCAAATAGCATTTATTACACATTAACCTTGGAAATACTTACACAGCAATTTTCTGCTCGTACGTTTCTGTCTACTAACTTCTTGACTTTCCACCCAAGCTACTCCATGACATTTTTTGATCAAATGGGCTTTTGTCAAAACCGCTTCGCATATGTCTAAAAAAAACAAATCTTCCTTACACTTGTGGTATTACGCTGAAGCGTGCATCGAGTGTTGAGGTCCATCTGCGCGGCTTAGCGCCTGGGCAACACAGCTCCTGAGAAACGTCGCAGCGGTGGCGAGCCGTTGGCGACACTGCATCAGATTTGACCGGTCCGGGAATCGACCCCAAAACCTCCCGCACCAACAATGATGTGCTTTACAGCTGAGCTAAACGCCGGTTATGTTCAAAAATACACATTGAAAAGTTAAAGCCAGCAAGCAACTAATCAATGACAACACATATTTTGTTTGAATGAACACATTATAAAATTATAATTTCAAATAAAAATCAGTTTCTTTTCCTAATTTTTCATTAGCGTTTTAATAGCATAAGCAAAATAAACAAATTGCAAGGTATTAACTTAAAATCATCTTTGCAAACAGCTTTTAAGTAGGGTATCAAATTTAGTTGGTGACTTTTTTGTTTCAGTTAGTGCAGCATAATCTGCTACTTGTTACTCGCAAATCTTTTTTTTGTTATTTGCTGGTCAGTGACCAATCAAGCAAAGCTCAAAGTCAAGAATTACACCAAACAAACAAAGTGCGCAAAATGAAGTCGCGATCTGCAGAATGTAATAAAATCAGCTATCTAATCACAAGCTTACGCGCGCATGTACATTTTATTAACACTAAAGCAAAATAGCTGTTGTACTACCGTGCATCAAATAACAAAATTTTAGGCCAACAAAGGTCATATAAATTTGGTAAGTTTTGCGTGAGCAATGATAAGCAAAAAAAATCATTAGGTCATCAGTAAACGCAGAATTTTCGACGGCTACATTCGCAAAGATACATCCCTGAATTTTCGTGTTCTCGATTAATAGATTCAAAAAATATTATACATGAAACTACTAAGGGACAACAAACGAACAAATTTAGCTCAAATGTTGTACGCTTTTTTGGATCCATTGATGTTTTTGTTTATTTCACTTACATAAACCATGCGAAAGAATCCCATCAATTAATCGGTGAGTGCGTCTGAGTCATCGTAGAAAAGTTAATCGCTTGCATTCTTCACCGATTGCTGAAAAAAAAAAGTTAGTGTCCTAGAGCATCGAACCGGTTTTCATTACTAAAACGCTGCTGCACCGGACCGCTTGTTTGTTACTTTATATGATGCAGGCGTCACGATGGTAGACGTCACCAGAAGCAACTTGAAACGTAAAAATCAAAGGTATTTTAGAGCAGGCCTACAGTGAGGGGTGGGAAGATTGGGCACAGGTTCAGATACCTAAAGTTAATGTAATTTTCGGATTGATGTGTACTAAGAGAAATTTCAAACAAGCCTGCCAATGCTCTAAACACTACCAAAAAGTAAATAATAAATAAATATGCAATCTATACAGACAACTTAAACAAATTCCTGTGCATTGTTTACGACTGTGAACCGCTATAGCTTACAGTAAAATATACTTGCTTACCTTGCTCAAAGTGAACCCTCGGAACAACGACGTCTCCTCCTTGCCGAAGTTCTTGTGCAAAATAGAATGTTGACTTTCCCAAGCGTTTCATCTGCACTCTTCAGGGGAAATCGTCAAAAGAATAAGAAAGCTGACGTGGTTTAAAAGCGAACGATGGAGTTCTGACTGGTTGAAAAGAAAAGAGCTCTGATTGGGTAAAAAAGGGGAAGGGCTTCGATTGCCTGACAGAATTGGGTGATAGAAGAAAAAACAATCACGAAGTTTTCAAAAAATAAACAAATCCTTTTCATTTACGAAGAATAGATTTGAGAGATTTAACAATAATTTTTTTTTTCAAGCCACACAACTGCAGTTAAGTTTTTATATTAGTGAAATACATGCATCATGGAAGATGACCTAATCGGGCATTGATCCCGCGACGTCAGTTTCGTAGCCCAACACGCCAACCACTCGACCAACTTTATGTGCACGCTTTTAAGGCGGAATGGTGAAGAGAGTGACCTCAAGCAAAAATTAATGTTTATGAAGTGAACAGCAGATTTTGGGGATTGTCAAGGGGGTGCCAAACAATGGCAAACTCGAGACGGTGCCGAGATCGACCGTTAATTTCGCACTGACGAGAAAGGTTTAAGCCACCGTGTAAGATGACAGTGAATTTTAGAATGTGTTGCTTGATACGCTCTAGAAGACGTCGAGACGTGAGAGTGGCGGGACCAACGTGAGTTCTCATGAAAACGTGAAGTGCGGTATTGGCACACAATTTTTCAATAGTGTGGTTCTGGATGAGCAGGTTGGATGCTGCTGCTGACTCGGAGTTTTCTTTCTCTGACGCTTGAGTAGTACGAAGTTCTTAAATCATCAGTCTTTTCAAATACAACTTTTCTCCATTCTGATCTCTCCAAAAGGTGGCCTTCAAATGCTCAGAAGTCGATTGAACATGCCATTATAATTGAGTTTTAACAGCATTGCCTTAGTACAGGTAAGCCCACGTCCTGGAATGATAACGGCTAAAAGTGCCAAAAGACACCTTGCAAAGTGGACAACTATTTTTGAATCGCGGATTGATTATCTTTAAACATGTACAGCCTGTTTGCTTAAGAACTGATAATTAGACCTTTCACGGTAGTCTTTTGTCCACGTAAGAAGTACCATCAATTTCCATACGAGTTTGGGTGGGGCTCCGTTTATGTTCCCAGCAATTTTACGTAGACAGCGAGAAAACACTCATAAATTGGGAACAAAGACATACAACGAGAAATGAACCTGACACGGACTAAACTTCAAAGCAGCAGGTGAACTGACAAACACCACATACTGGCACAACAATAAAAGCAACTAATCCGATTTAATGTGAATGTAAAACAGCGTACTGCAAATGCATCGATATCTTAATTATACATCTTTTAGCTTATTTTTCTCGTTTTAGCAAAATTGCACACCAAACACATGATATCATTTGCAAAAACAAAACAACAAAAAATTGGTAAGAGTTTGGTATTGCCGTAATGTAGCCTACATCAAAACAAACTTTTAACTGCCGATATTTGTAGCGATTATTTAATGTTAATTGGTTGCATTAAGAAGCGTCTGCCGACGTGAGAAAATGATGCTTGCCCACCCTCCACAACTTTTCGAAAATTGTCGAGCTGCTGTTAGATATCGTTCTTTCATCTTCCATCGGGAAGTTTCAGCAAGCTTATTTTTCTGCGAATTTTAAATGCACAGTACTTCCTCGATTATCCGTACCTCGTTTATCCGGCATTCGATTATCCGTCCATTGGGTCTGATAATACTTCATGACATAATAATGAAAAGTTATTTTCATAAATTTTGCTCAAGCCTTGTCAATGCCATTGCAATCTAACAAAGCTTCTTCGCCTGGTACAGAACCATTGGAATGAGACAGCTGGAATGATCATTTACAAGTTAATTACTGTGGTCGACAGTGTCGGTTGTCAAAAGAACCTTGACCTACATTTTGAGATGGCTATACACGCAAAAAAGTTGTTTTGTCGATTGAAAAAAAACTGAAGGTGTGTGAGATGTTTCGAAACAAAATTTCTAAAACTGACATCATGTTACAGTAATGTTGACCCTCGCATGAAGTTTTGGAGCATTACAATCTGTTACTTGCTGCGTTGTTTTGGTTTAAATAAAAGAATTCAATTCTCCGTTTTTTCGCTTATTCGTTCAGGTTTCCTCTGGCCGTTCGTTAGCTCAGTTGCTCAGCTCACACCGGCCGTTAGCTCAGTTGCTCAGCGCACGCTATCGGTGCGGGAGGTCTGGGGTTCAATTCCCGGGCCGGTCAAATCGGCACAGTGTCGCCAACGACTCGCCACCGTTGCGACGTTTCTTCGGAGCTGTGTTGCCCAGGCGCTAAGCCGCGGAGATGGGCCCCGCAACTCGTTACACGCTTCGGCGTAATACGGCGAGTATAATGAAGATTTGATTTGATTTTTTTTTTATTTCGTTCAGGTTTCTAAGAAATGCTGTCTCAACTAGACAGGATAATCGAGGAAGTACTGTAATAAGCTGGGAGATAGACTAGTAAGCCTATTACGCAGTTTTTATATGAAGACAACGTGCAACTTTAATCTGATGGATCTATTGGTTATTTTAAATCTTTTGTATTTTTCGATGTACGAATAATCAAGTTTTCGAGAATTTTGAATTACATTACTTGCATAATACAGTATAAATGTAACCTACAGACTGTATTAGCAATGTTTGAGACCGTTTTTTTGTGTCTGACACAAATAAATAAAAAAATAAAAAATGCAACGCCATAAGTATAAACTTTACTCCATTAGATTTGCTTTGCAATTACAGAGAAAAATAGAGCAGAAAAAAAAATCTGCTACATCCCAGGAGACTTGTTTCAACGTAATGAATCATCAAATTCGGCGGCAGCGTGGCGCAGTGGTATGGAGCGTCGTTTTTACGACGACCATGATCGCAAGGTGAATGGTTCAACTCCCAACCTAGTCTCGTTGTTGCGTCCTTGGATAAGATGCTTCATGATGATTACACAGGCCAACAAAAAAAATTTTTCCAAATGCACGACATGTTAGAGCCATTTTAGGGCAATTTGGGGGTGCTGAACCTAAATTTGACATCAGTTTGTCCAAATCAGCTCTATTTTTTGAGATATTTCATAATTTGAGGCTTTTTTTCCCAAAAAATAGTGTTTTTGCCACTAGATGGCACTGTGTAATCATCAAGCTTTGCTGAGTGCTTTTAAAAAATGCCACTTTTCATTCTGCATCAGTTAAAAAAAATTGATAAATAGAGTGATTGGGGCCTGAGCAATTAACATTTTTCAGTTTTTGAGAGCAAACTGTTGCCACCAAGCGATAAAAATTGCATTATCTCATGACATACTTGATCAATTTGAATGAAATTTGTGTCCATTTCCATGTTTTCAAAGGTGAGGAATTTGTTTTTGCTATCAGTTTGTTGCATCTTTAAGACCAGTGGGGGGTTATGACATTTAAAACTACATGAAAAACTGACTAATGAGTTGTTTTGCAGCAGACGACAAATATGTGTTGTTTTGCAGCAGTTTGAGAGTGCTAACAAGCATATATAGCAACATTGCTGATATTCATAGAGTAGGACAGTGCCGTTCCCGCTTGTTAGGCCTCCCTAACTACTATTATAACGGTTGCAGTTAGGCCTACTGTTGACCCTCTGAGTGATCATCCAGATCTTGCAGACTGATTAGCCACTCTGGGTGTAGTTCACAGCCGTTCCGACTTCCCCGTTGTCAACAACAAAAGACTATCTTCATTATGATTGCATTGTTTTTTATATTGCAACAGCACAAAAGTAATTAACTACAGTTCTCGTGAGGAATGAAATTTTATGGCTTAATTTCAGATATATGATGGAGAATAAGGGTTATACTTGAGTGGTCAATTCGTATTGAACAAGCTAGTTAACGAGCAATTTTCATTTGCAGCAAAATTTAGCTACAGTTTGTTACAGCAAGCATATTATTCTGAGATCGCCTGAATGGCGTGCGTTGCAGAGAATCGAATCGCCCTCCGTCGTTCATCATGCCGACGCTTATTACAGTGATGAGGAGCGTCATCGCTCGCGAGCAATCAGCGCTTTGACCCTCGAGCTCTTTTTGTTGTGTAGCCACGAAATTTGTTAAATTTAATCACAGTTTTCGACAACGTGATATAAGGATTGCGAAATTGGCACAAGTGTTTGGGAAAATTGTAAAGTGTAAATTCAGTATCAAATTATCGTTTGAAATTGTGAGTAATCCCCAGTTAGTTTTTAAGTTCAATTTAAGTTGTACTTTAAGTTCAAATCTGTTCCACGGATGTTTATCGAGAATCAAGTTGAAGTGTTTTTAATGAGAATAATACTGAAGACTTGCAATTTTCGAGTGGTGTACGACAAGATTCCAAGGTGCCTGAAATAAGAGTCGTACCGGTACATAGTCGAATAACTAAAAGAACTTAAAATCCTGTCCGTGAAGCCCAGAGCATTGAATAGCTGAAAAAAGAACTTCCAAAATCTAAATTCGAATTCATAACATAAAAGAAAACTAACTGACTAGCTCAAGAGTTGTTTGGAAACCTTCAGTTTAAGAGAAGCTTCAAACCATTCCTATGTGGTAGCTTTGAAAGTCATTGAACTTCAGAGAATTCTGTATCACGATTGTGAATCTCATAATCCAGGAATTCACATTTTCTTCCTTTGCATCCTTTTGGTTTGAAATAGAATCGAACTGTAAACTGTTTGGTGGAATGCAGCACTTCCGAAATTTACGTCGCGCTACTACTAAAAGTGTCCAGCGCTTTGACAAATATATTTTGAGACTGGTTGCAGGAAAGCTCGCGGAAGTTCTTATTACTATTAATTACATACAGTAGTTGTTTTTGTTAGGCCCATTTGGTGTTATTTATATTTTTGCTTCCTAATTCATGTCGGAGTCTGAAAAAGTTGCGTGTCCAATCGAAAATCCTTGTGATCCTGTGCTCGCAACTCCTCCTGTCATAGAGAACTTCGACAATACTAAGTCAGAGGTAACTAATATTTCTTCTGAAGTTGATGGGGAAAAGGAAAATAAACCTTCTTCCCCTGAACCCGAGGGTGTAAACCTAGAATTAAACTTGCCCTTATTAAATCTTAAATATGTTTTTGGGTGACAAGGCGTCTAGTAATCTGAAAAGGTTTGCAGCTCTGAGAATAATACCCAGCCGCAGGGAGACCTCGCTTGTAAATTGTTAACTCGGTGTCGCAGGTTGGCAGTTAAAATGAAAGGCATGTGCGAAGAATTACATTCTTGTAATTCAAACGAACGTTTCGGTTATGAAGCCCTTAATTTTAAAGAAATGCGTAAAGAATATGAAAAATTTCGTAGCACACTAGTTGAATTAATCTGGCATAGTCGATCAGTTTAAGCAGTGTTTAAATTCATTTAGTGCTTGCAAACAGCGCTTTTCTATTTGACTGTGAGAACTCTGTTCATCCATCGGACAGCATCTCACAGCTTTCTTTTGGCCTTAGCGCTGCTTCAAGTGGGACTAGAGAGCGCCTTATAGAATTAAAATTTAAACGAACTAAACTCAGAGCTGAACGAGAATTGGCCGAGGCTCGCAGGGCGGAGTCGGAAGCCGAAGCTCGGAGAGCGAAAGCTTTCGCTGAAGCCGAGGCTCAAAGAACACAGGCTTACGCTAGGGAACTGGAGACAATGGCACAATTATTACGCAATGAGGAAGCCAGACTAGTCTTCATTTAAGCTACCTATCGAAGCTCTCTGTTAACTCAGAGAAGTGACAAGCATGAAATTCCATGTCAGGGTGGCAGTACAGGGACCTCTCATTCGTCAGTAGAACTTTCCGAGTAGCCAGTTACTAATAAATTTGAATCCTGTTTTTTGGGTGAAGTCTCGGCTAATTACGTACCACTTCAGACCGTTGCGACCGCGATTAAGAATCCTGTTCGTGCCTCCGGTTTGGGTAATCGTGAAATATCACGATGGCCGAGGGTAGTAATCCAGTTAACTTTAGATACCCTTCTTGACCCGAAGAAGGGGGGGGGGGATAAATACTTTTTTTCAAACCCCCCTCGTAAAATATGCAATCCCACAACAGAACATGATGCAAAAAAAAAATTTGTCTAGAATGTTCCTAACCCCCCTGTGCATGTCCCCTAAAAATTTGCAAACTCCCCTATGTTTCAAAATTGCACATTTTGGTTATATTTTGAGATAAATATATGATGTGACCATTCATTTTTAATGTTTTCTAACCAGGAGTACGTTTATGCTTAAAAAAAACTTTTTGATGAAAATCAAATGTCGCTCCTTTTTCTAGCTTACAGTAAATTGACTTTTTGATGAATTTCCAGCAAAGGTTTATCGCATGCTTTTTTTACCAATAAGCAATGTAATCCTAATGACAGTTTAATCAAACTGAACGTGGAATTCTAACGCTACTTTTGCTGACACCGGTAGTAGTTTAACCTGCCAAATGAACACTAACAGTGATTATTACAGTATTTAAAAACTTGGTTTGTTCTATGGACTCTTAACAATGACTTGGTAGGTAGCACAGATCATGCACCAGGTACAGCGCTTTGTTCCACTCGTTCAGTGTTGATGCTTGACAAACAAAATCACTAACACTTATGCAGCAATTGAATTAGCAATTGGAAGAGACAAGTTGCATGCCCAATTGCCCATGCCACAACCATCAGATGACCGAGTGCATAGAGCGTCTGTTGTTGGATCGGTAGACTCGAAGTTTGATGCTGATTCACGTCAAACTAATGACTTAAAAATTGGTATTCACAGTTTCCCTGCTTGATGTTACGGGACAGTGTGGAGCTAGCCGGAAAGTTTGCTTGTTGTGCCATTGGGAAAGGCACTTAACGAGACTCCCCCATATTGTTGTGCGATACAGATGGCTGGCAGCCACTAAGCGAGCTCGTATAGTCGCTTTTTCGTGATAGGCGAATAAAATTCAAATAAATGAAAATATAAAACAAGTGACACTGTTACGAAAGAATTTCTGGGCATTATGATGCGGTTTTATCAGGAAGGACTTTCATCAAAAGCCTTAGACTTCTTTTCGAAGAATTTGCTGCTCGTATGGCTCCTATAAAAAAAATAAAGCAGTGTAATAAAGAAAAGAATAATGCATAGATTTGTCTATGCGTGTGCACGTGGCGATATGACGTTTACCACATTGAATAGCCTACTTTTGGTGTTTTTGAATATGAGATTGTTACAAACAATCTTGCATGTGTTTTGCGTACTTTTCAAAATACACTGCAGATTGTTTGGTCACACTCCCATCCTCGGCATTCATGTGGTCAACCTTTACTTGCTTTGAAGTGCAAGAACAACACATTATACCAAAAGTTATTACTTTTTCTGCAAAAGCGTTATTGGTGATAGTCTCACTAATACTGAAGCTGAAAAACTTCTGGATAGCAGTATCACAAAACCAGCTTTCGAATTCGTGAATTAAGGTCAGTTTGTAGTCCGACTTTAACGAAATTGCAGTTGTCAAAAAATGGAGCTGATGAAAATCTTTCAAGAAAATGCTGTACCTTCAAAACTGGCAGAAGAATGGTTCTAACGTGGAACAGTATCTGAATTTTGAAATTTTGATTCAGCTCGACAAAAACCATTTATGAATTTGAATCCAAGCCTTCGTGAAAATGCTGCTGTAAACGATTAGGCTGCCGAAAGTCAAGTAGGGTGTGTTAATTACGAACTGAAAAATACAAGCAACCAAAGTCTTGACTGTGTGTCTTCATCAAATGTGAAAGCTCAAAAGCTTCAATTTAACAAAGCAATCAGAGTTAAGATCATAGCAAGGTTTCTACCACGACAAGTGCGTTGATGAAAATTTGTAATGAGTTTCGGCGTCAGCTTTAAGACGGAATCTCGGAGAAAACTGATGAGAACAAACCAACGTCGTAATGAGGATCTAACTAACTCGTCTGAAAAGCATTGGTGGACTCATTGTTTGTGCTGCAGAATTCACATATATTATATATATATATATATATGTGAATTACAATTGTTCCTCTGCTCCATTGCTTTCTGTTAAGTCTGGTGATTACACAGTTGTTTCGTATGGCAGCAATTTTTAATTTAAAAAAAAATTTTAAAAATTGTTTTACATAAAATAACATATTAAGAGGCATAATCATCTTCCTGATAAAAAATCATTAAAAATGAATGGTCACACCTGGTATTTTGGTAATAAAATAAGCAAGACATGTTAATTTTGCTATTTGGGGTAACTCACAAACTTTAAGGGGTATGAACAGGGGAGTTAGCAACACAGATGATCAAAAAAATTTTTTGTACCATCATTCTGTCATAGGATAGCATATTTTAAGGGGGGGTTATGAGCAATATCAAAAATTTTTCATTTATCACCCCTACTATAATGTTAATAATGGGTGTGTTACTAATTAAAACCCAACTTCTGTTGCTGCTCAGCAAACTGCTGGTAACATTGAAAACGATTTTCAATCGTATCTCAAACGCCAAGGCAGAAATGAATATATCAATCTTGCCTCACAAATTGCCTATAATGGTAACGATAGCTCGTACGATGAGCGACGTTTAGAGATTCTCAGGGCATCGTGCGTGGGACAGCGTAGAGAAATGATTAACTTGTTCTTCGCACCAATGAAGAGTTTAAGTACCTCATAGCACATAAAAAATACGTTGGACCGTTTACGTTAGAGATACGGTGTTTCTGGGGGATTAACATCTGAACCAGAAATGATTGAAATCCGAAATGTTGACTGTACGACACTGGAAGCTCATTGTACGAGCATACCTCAATGAGGTTCTCCCAGAGAGATGGATCGATCGAGGTACTGAAGAAGACGATTTGCTTCTAAAATGGCCACCACGATCACCCGACCTTTCTCCAGAGGTGGGCACGGTACTTTTTTAAAGTATTGGCGGTACCGGTACTTGGTACTTTGTAAAAAAGTACCGGCCGGTACCGGTACTTGATACTTAAAATTAAAAATACCGCCGTACTTTTTAAAAAAGTTCCAAAAAGGAAGTACTGCCCTAAAGTTTGTTGAATTTTAATTAAAACTGCACGGTTTTATAATAATTAGGCCTAAAGCTATTAGTTCGCTAAATATCTAAGCACTCGATAAGGTAGTGTTACCGGTAGTACTTGGTACTGCACAATTCACGAATCACAAACTATGCACCAACCATCTAAACATGGTACAAAATAAGCTATAGTTAGTGGTTAGTGCCACAAAAATCGGAAGAATGATGCAATCATTTTCCTCGCTCATAGGAATGTGCCGCAACGCATAACGCGAAAACGTTTTTTATTGGAGACCACTCTCAGCGCAGAATGCGACAAAAAGATCGTGGGATTTTGAATGAATGGGGACCCCAGAACTGGAAGTTGCCTATGCTGCAGTTTTTAATGGAAAGTGTTCATCATAAATCGTTATGACGTCAACCTTTTAAAATGTAGTATGCTGTTAATAGTAGGCCTCAGGCCGGTAATGTTTAGGATATAGGCCTTTAAAAAAATTCCGCTAGCTAATAACAAGGTCTACATCGATCGAATTTTCAAAAAAAAATGCACAATTATTTTGTATTTTTGCACCTTTTTAAGGAGATTTACTAAAAAAACAAGCTGTATTAAAGTAAGTTGTACGTCGTGGAATATCTAGAAAAAGCATATTTGCGAGTCAAAGTCAAAGAAATGAAATTTGAAATCTGCCAAGAAAACGTCTTAAAACTACTTTAAATTTTTTGTCGTCCTTGTTCTCATAGTAACCAATCCAATCCGTGAGCCTACAGAGATAAAGTAAACATTCCTGAATCGTATTGAACAAAAAGAAAAACATTTCGGAGGGCGCATTCATTTCCCTAGGGCTAAGCATTGCGCAACTCTGTTCAACATTAGCCTACTCAAACCACGTTGTACGCAGGCCTAAAAAAATCTACCCAAAGCATTTGGAAATGGTCGTTTGAAAGACCACTCTTCTTTTGCTTCAAAATATCTTTTCCTGGGAAAAGAATCTTTCTACTGCCACGCTTGACGGGTTGGCAGCATTGTATTCTAAAAATAAATCTTTCAAACGATTGCTGTGGAAGGCGTACAGGTGCAATTGTACAGACTTCACCTTTTTTATTATTATTTTTTTATTACAGGAGATTTTGAAAAAGTACCGAGTATCGCCTAAAAATTGAGAAACAAAAGTACCGGCACTATTTTTTCGAAGTACCGACGGTACCAGTACCGGTACTAAAAAAGTACTGCGGTAATAAAGTATCGCGGTACTGCCCACCTATGCCTTTCTCCAAGTGATTTTTTCCTCTGGGGTTATGTAAAAGGACTAGTTTTCGTACCTTCTCTTCCAGGTAACATTGAGGAACTAAAACCGAGAATTACAATTGCACTGGAAACTGTTACCGCAGATATGCTACAGCGAGTTTGGCTGGAGCTCGAAGACCGACTCGACATTTGCAGAGTCACAGGCGGCACTCATATGGAACATTTATAAAGATCTGTCGTAGAGCCAACAAATATAGGTGCTTTTTTCTGTAAATTTAACCACTAAAACTTATGTCCTTCAACATAAAGTGTATTTAGTTTCATTAAGATCCGTTACGTAGTTTCCAAGATATGGGTATTTAGAATGAGGTTAATCATTTCGGAACACTCTGTATTAGTTAGACGCAGACTGCAACCTTGATGATTTAATTGAAATGTATGCTGATGAGCTAAACCTTCCAGCTGCCATAAAAGCTGAGGTCAACTGTTGGAATTTAAAATGGGCAAACAGAACCGACAATTTGCCCTCAGGTTTATCATCAACTCTGCCATGTGCTGACGCAGAATTTTATCCAAACAATCATGTCTTACTAAAGGTTAAAGATGGAGCAAACAAGAGAAGTGTGAAGCTTCTGTAACCCACAAGTCTCATTAAATTAAAAGTTGTCAGCACTGCACACTTTTCATACTGACGATATCATGGTGTAGTCTTATATATAGATCATGTCGACTCTTCTCGTTACGACTGCAACTGCTGAGTGATTATTTTTGCAACTTCTTCGACTGAAAACACACTTGCGCAGCACCATGGGAGAAAAACAAATAAATGGTCTTGCTTTGCTAAATGTCCTCAGGGAAGTGAAGCTGAATGTTGACCATATTATTGACATTTTTGCGAGACAACAAGCTTAACGACTTGACATCGTTATGTGAAATTACAATGCACATTTTTTATAACATTAAAGCTAAATCTTTAAAATAGTTGTGTTTTTGGATCTTTCTAGCTGAACAATTTTTTTTAAATGTTTTGCATTAATCATATTTCTAAAAATTTTCAATTTTGAGATATTGATATATGAAATTAATTTTGCTGCAAGTTTTTCTCTGGAAACTCATGGTGGAAATGGAGAAGGCGGTAGGTTGCGGAGTAGAGAAAAAATTCTTACGGATTCAAACGTAGAAAATCATAAAGAGAAAAACGAATATATCTAAAAGTACGTTAAGTAAAAAATCGTAACTTTATGGGATCATGTGTTGAGCAAAAGTTGAAAACGAAGCTTTAGGCTTTTTTAAATCTATATAACCATTCTGATCTTCGAGCTGAGCCTGCTTTTATGATAATTGCGATCAAAACTTCAGCTTTAACTGTTTGGTTATCGACAAATTAAGATGCAATTATAATTATGCCAACTTACGCCAACGTCTCTAATTTTTCATTGCGTAATTGATAGTCGACTATGTCAAAAGTCTTTTTTATGGTTATGGTTTGTCAAAGTAGTTGTTTTCTCGATGCTGGCATTTTTTAATTTTATTTTCGAATTATGAGCATGTAGGGCTAATTGAGCCTTGTTTTCTCAAGTTGCAAAAAATAATTCTTTCGAGAAAAAATCGCTATTGGAAACAAATGATTTGCATCCTTTTGTTTTCGGTCAATAAAATTGTTGTTGATTGCTAGCTGTTTATCACTGCGCTAATGATCATTTTAAGCTGTAAGAATGTGACAGCGATTAATCATTTGTTGAGTTTGCTTGTGTAAAGTGTTGAGGGCGGTCAGTTCAATGCAATGGTGATTCAATGTGGCAGGTTGTCGACACAGCCACATTACTCTCATTACAACCCATGTTTACTCACGAAAATTTGATTCAATTGATCATTCAACAAATTATTCCCTTTCCCCTCGCTTTTCAGGCGATTAAATCAAAGGTCAAGCTCAAGTTAAATAATACTTTAAACGGGCATTTTATTGTTTAATAAATTTTCTAAATCTGTATTTTAAGAGGGGGGACTGGTCTCCCTAACCCCTCCTGGCTGCACCAATGTGCGCAATCAAAAGAAAAAAATATTGATGAATCTTTTCCTAGTTCTGAAAGTGGCATTGGTACGCAACTACATGCAGAGCACTAATTGTGCAATTTATATTCCTCACGCAAACTCAATAATGTAAGAGCAAAAGTCTTTGCATGCTACGTAAAAGCCTATCTACAATTATTGCTATGCTTATTGTAAGTAAGTGAGTTTGAGAGCTCGAAATTTCTGACTCCGGTCATTGTTCCTTTAATTTCTTTGCTGAAGCAACCGATATCTCTCTTGCGAAAACAAACAATAAAGACAAAAAGATGTAATTTCTCATATCTGGAATGCACTTATTCCTCGAACAAAAATGTATCAATTCCATTGGTTATTATTATTTGCAAAAGTCGAAAAAGCTTTCCATCAGCTCGCTGTTATACTTATTTACATAAGCCAATTGAATTTATTGCTTGGAATATTAATGGACTTCGTAATCCCTTGAATTTTTAAAGGGTTCTATAGCAACTGGTCTAAAAAGCAACAAAACGATATAAAACAGCTGTCTAACACTTCAGAAATATTTGAGCTGCATATTAGTTTGAAAGTTTTTTTAAAAAACGTTTAAGGCGCTATCTGCGACATAGAGCTATACAAGAAACAAGTAAAACACTTGGGCAGACATTTCGGCTCATTTTCGGTGCCATTTTTGGGTGGCTGCTTGATTCAAAAACCTCAATTTGTCCATTAGCAGTCTCCCTTTGGGCTGTTAATTAACATCGCTTTATTATTGTATTTTGTTGGAGCTCGAAAAATATAAATACTCCTGTCTGTTTGTCTACGCTTAAAAGCCTACGCTGGGTCTTATACCTGGGTACAAAAGAAGGAAACTGAAATAGGACAAACGTAGCATCTGTTTAGCAACCTTTAAAACATACGGAGGGAAAGGATGTTGAAGGTGTGTTAAGACTTTGTTTGTGTTGTTGAATGAATAAGGATTTATGGATCATGAGTTTGTAGTTATCTTGAGCCAGACAGAGTATTTTCCGGCAGCCCAGAATTCTGGACCTAGCTGGAAGCTTATCAATATTTATCTCTATTATTGTTTAAGTGCTTCAAACCATGCAAGAAATCAAATTGCTGCCGCATCAGGGGTGGTGGGTGTGGCCAAGGTGAGAAGGTAAAAAGTGTAAAATCGTTGAGCTGGCATAACAAGTTATTTTCCCAGTAAAACTAGTTTTAGTCATTCATAGTCGCAGTAGAGCTCTCATCATGCGCTTAAACGAAAGCACAAAATAATACGAAATAAATTTACCAACAACATTAAGAGCAAAATGAGAGCTCTACTGCGACTATGAACGACTGAAACTACTTTTACAGGATAAGTAACTTTATGAGTTAGCTCAACGACTTTACCCTCTTTACCCCTCACCCCGGCCAGACCCATCAACCCTGACCCGGCAGAAACTTGATTTCGTGCATAGTTTGACCTCTGGGCTGCCGGACTAATTTGTAGGTTCTTAAAATCTACACCAGGGTGGACGTTGGATGGAATGTGGGTACACACTTCAAATATAGCAAGTACTGTACACATACCCCCTTAATTGTTTCTGTAGATCTGGCCAGACTTACGAAAACCTCATCAAACGCATAGAAAACATCAAGCCAGCGACACCTTGGAAGTATCTGATATCCAATACAACACCAAGCATGAAATACGATTTAACAACCCACAAATTCTCACTCATTCCCCAAGAAAATAAAACTTCTGATCCTTCAGTCCTTACTCATTTAAAAATCGGATCTCAACATGGACTCCACAATCCACATCCTTTTTACTCCGTCTCTTTAAACCCTAATCTCCCCCCTGTCTTACTTTGGCTTCCTTCCTTCGCACTAAGGCATGAGACCTAAACTTTTAGCGTTGACAATGCTACCAGAAGCAAGCCGAAACGTCCGCGCACAATATTTTTAGCTGCTTCTTGGCTATGTTACTTACAATTAAATTGCTTACTAACTCTAAATTGAAGAGCTTAGTTCTAAAAGTACGTAAGTCAGATTTCAGAAAAAATGAGTTCAGTAAATATTGATTGTTTATCATGCATTCTATATGTTGAATAAAAGAAATTTCGAAGAAAAAGTCCGCAAGTCCTTTTTAACTATTAATCGCTGCGCGCGCAACATATGGTTTCACAGTCACATGGAAAACTTTAAATGCCATTATCTCAAAACAGTATTTTGTGACTTAAATACTTTTAGGACTAAGCTCTTTAATTGTACCGCTTACCAAAAAATGCACGCCGTATCATCAGTTTCCCATCATATATATTGTAATTAGGGCCATTTTTTTTACCTAAAAAAATATATTTTTGACTTTATTTTAGTAAAATTTTGACTTAACCGCTTTCGCATATTATTTATGTCTTGTTGCACTTCATTAATTAAATATGTTTTATAATCTGCAATTTACATAAGTTTTTAAAGATAAAGGTAGCCTACTTCGAATATTTTTTCAATTACTCAGTGTTGAAGCTAATGCAACAAAGCGACGCATGACGTTAAAACCTAGGATAACGAGCCATTGTGAGTACCGGTATCAATTTTGGTGTAATACAAAAATTGCGCTGCTATCGCAACTGTACTGTACACTAACAGGGTGTCTATGATTTTTTTAACGAAAGCCACGCAGTATAATTACAAGGACGTTTTATTGTAATACAGCATCATGTATTTTTTTACGTTCTTAACATCAAAACTTCTGTCTTTTCTCAGTAATTTATTGAGCATAGAAAACGACCTCTCAACAGCAGCAGAGGTTGGCTGGGCTTTTTGCAATAGTGCGTAGTTTGTTGTGTCAATTGTCAAGTTGGTACAGTTTACTATTGTTTCTAAATCAGAGTTGGGTAGTCGTTTGTTAATGTAGCCTTTACTTGCGCAAGGATCATCATCGAATTGCATATTCTTCAGCAGTCCGTAATACTTTGGTTATTGTGCAGGCACTTCCTTCTGAGAACTCTACGTTGGCTGCTAGAGTCCGGTATTGACTTACTTATTTTAACCAAGTCCGACACCAAACCTTCCACATTGATAGCGTCTTTTGCTCTGCTGTTTAAGAGGCCTGCACTTGTCTAATTGTTGAAAATGGTACGAACAGCTGGAAGGTTCTCACTATAATATCAGGCAGCTCTAAGCCAAGTTGCTCATCTTGTAATTACAGGGTCAGGAGGAGATGGCAGACCAGCATCATGAAAATCTTTCTTGCGATCTTTGTTTTTGATTGTTGCTGCCTTGATCGTTGCTATTACTTCATCAATATTTTTAAAATGAGCACGCACATGCATAGCACAGTTATGTAGTAAGTGCGCAACGCAGTGACATGCATCAAAAGGTATAATTCCTTTAATGTCTTTCCAGCCGAAGACATATACCGAGCAGCATCAGTCAAGAACAATGAAAAATTCTCGCGTTTTATTTCAAGTTGTCGCAATATGTTATCCACAGTGTGCAGAATAATACTGCTATTAACATTGCGACCACTGTAAAGTGGATGGCAATTAACGAGGAATGTCTCATTTGGAGCATCAAAGCTGCCCACAAGCACACTAATATACTTTTGTTTAGCAACCTCTGCTTCATCCACAATCAAAAAAAAGTTTTTGTCACGAAGTAATTCTTAAATTTGTTTCTCCTTTTGGGATGCCAATTTAGCAACACATGCCCGGGCTGCAGTCTCCGAAGGCAATACTTTTCCCATTCTAGCAAACAGAGACTTTAAAGAAGGATGGTTCAGTTTATGAAGTGGGATATCTGCAGCTATGAATGAAGAAACAACCTGTTCCTTGAAGTTTACTTGAACGAAACAAAAAAGGTTTGCTCTTCGTCTCCAATTTTCCTTGGTGTTGCTTACTTTTTCGGTGGCTTTCCACAAAAAACTTTTTGTCGCATTTGACTAACACGTCGCAAAGGTTGCATCGCAAGTCGCCGGCAGGAGTTGCTGAAAACTCATCCGGATATTCCTGGCAAGAGTGCCTAACTTTCGCTATACAAGATTTGGCTTGTTTTGGCATTCTTTGCTTTGCAAGCTACAACTTAAAAGACCACGGGTAAAGAGCGCAAGACTTTTATAGAATTAGCTTAATTGTCTAACAATTATGTATTTATGCATCAACAATGACGTTTCATGCATAATAAGTGCTATTTCCTTATCAATTACCGCACCATTATTGTGACGATAGTGCAAATATCGCAACTATTTCAAAAGTTTAAAATGAAATAAAACTGCGCATAAAATTTTAATTGCAGCTCAAAAATTCAAAAAATATTTAAAAAATACAAATTTGTTCGTTTTCGTGAGGAAATTTTTGATAAAGACAATTTTGACATTATTTTGAGTTATAAAATCTACCAAAACAGACTCCTGAACACCTGAAACGAACGTTAGTACACATTTGATCATGTAACAAGGCCCTGAAAAAATTTTGACTATATTGACTTTAGCGGGCCCTAATTATAATACTTTGTGGAAGTGTACGATACTGCATCAGAGTATTCTCCCAAAGAAAGTTCAGGAGATGATTCTTCAAGCAATTCTTCAACTGTGTATAACTTCGAAATTTGTCCTCCAAAAAAACAGCAGTCAAAAATGGAGGCACCATGCAGTAAAAAGAAAATACTCAAAAAAATCGGAGTTACCACACTTGAAAAAAAAATCGGGGTTACGTTAAACTAGTTCGAAATACAGACGCGACCAGCGACCACCTCAAACAACTGTGATGATGACCTGATTAAAACTCGAGTGAAGTTTGATAGTAATTTTTGGTTTAAGCAATTGATTTAAAAGTTTTTTTATTTGATAATCACTGCTATTTTTAATATTTTTGTAAAAACTCATTACCTCGGTGGTATTACTAATTTTTTCGTTTTTTACTTACACGCGTTCATTGCAAGCTTTTTTAAAACTCACTCGTGTGTTCAAAGTTGCTTTGCGGTAGAATAAACTTGAACAATTATTTATAAAACGATGCTGTTCAAAGTAACCCCGAAATCGGGGATACTTTGAACAGCAATATTTTTATAAAAAAAAGTAAGAAAACCATCGTCTTAACTTTTCATATTTAACCAAGATCATTAGCTGCACCATCCCCCAAATATAGTCAGATTTCAAGAGAAATGGAAAAAAGACAAAAAAATGAACATTTGAAGTTCAAAACTGTTAAAAGTATCCACATTTCACGGTAGTTCCTTAGAGTAATGCTTTTTGCAAAATGTTTACGGTGCTGCCTGTGATAATGGATATTGCACTAGCACCAACTTTGGAGTATAGTGTTACCAACTACTTGGAAATGCTCATGATTGAAAATTTTTATTGCAAATTTCTTTCAGCAGCTTGTGACTTGGTTAACCCAAAATTCATTTTTCGTTAAACTTATCAATAGGTACTTTCCCAAATATAAATTGAACAAAGTTTGCAATAAAATCAACATCAAAATAAGCTATAGTTGCATGTCAAACAACAAAAACATAATTTCCGGCCACAACAACAAGATCTTAGCAGAAAATCAACCTGTGCAGAAAACGACATGCAACTGCAAAAATGAAGAAAACTGCTCCCTCAATGGCAACTGCAATATCAGCGCAATTGTGCATAAAAGAACCGCAAAGCAAACCAAACATACTATGGTTGTTGTGAACCGCATTTTAGGACCAGGTGTAACAACCACACACACTCATTCCGCAACTCAAGAAAAGCAAACTCAACTGAGCTTTCAAAATTTTTTTGGAAATCAATCAAGAATGGATACCAACCACACATTGAATGGAGTGTACACTCAAAATCAACCCTTTACCGGTGCGATAGCGGCAGATGCCATCTGCGCCTTTCAGAAAAAATTACTATTTTAACCAAAAATAAAAACTTAACAAACGTTCCGAAATTATTTCAACATGTTGGCACGTAAACAAACTCAAATTGGGAAATTTCAAAATACCGCAATCTCACTATCTATCAACAACACATTCGATTTTCGTAATTGTACTTATTAATCTTTCTCTCTTGGCGTCGGTTTCATTACGTTCTTTTGCATTATAATTCCAATTTTCAGTGTAGTTATTTACGATTTTGCTACCTTTTCAAAACAGTTTTCTAGTTCTACCACTGCCATAATATTCACGACTTTATACTAACGTATTTTGTTTTATAATACGCATGTCACAATACCTTTCGTCATAATCATCCCCTTTGTGCCAATTACTAAATTCTTTTTTTTTTCCTTTCAAACAAGTAGCTAACAACGTCCAAACTCATAGGTATAAATACAAACTGCTTTGAAAAATCGTTGATTACCGATTTTGACTTTTGCTTTATTATATTTTCGATTGTTCAGAACCCCTGAAGAGCACTAAGCGCGAAACAGTCTGCAGGCTGATTTTGCCAATTGTTTACTTGTCTCCTTTAAACAGATATTTTTATAATTGGCAGACTGATTCTATTTTTTTACCATTCGTGAACTACGAAATATTTTAAACCTGGTTTCAAACTTCATTCACAACCTCTAGATTTCTACGAAATAGCAGTCGATAAAGGTTTACGCGTTCGTTATTAATCTTATTGATTATGACATCAGGATGCAGAAAGCCCGTGGGCTTCATGTCCACTTAGACCGGACATGTGAACAGGGTAAGCATCATTTTCGTAATATTCTGTGATATCGCTTTTGCTGTGTGGATTAATTCTTTTGACTTTTGTTGAATGAATATTACAATGAAACCACGATTCAGAATTTTGTTACTGTTTCTTTCGTTACTTTCAAATCGATTTAATGTTATGTTTTCCTCAAAATGTTTTTTTCATGTTATATGTAGATAGAAGGTTCTTATCCTTTAGAACGTAAGTCCGCTTAAAAGATTACCAAATGTAGCAAATCCAATCTTGAGGTAGAGGCGCAAATTCATATTCAAAATAAACGGACCAATTAATTTTCAAATCTTTGACGAGCAATTTGCGAAGTGGGTAAGATGTAAACATAAAAAAACTGCCATCAAAAGCAAATTAAAGTAATATAACCGTACAGCAGAACAACGCTGTTTTGGGCTATCATCCCTCATCAGCCACAATCAAGTACAATACATTCACTGTTCAGAATAAATGACCTCGCTATGGGCATTCATCCCTCCTGATAAATTTACCAGAAAGAATTTTAACCCATGTGGTACGTAGACACCTACTTCACACTCTAGATAAATCCTTTTACTTAAGGTCAGGAAATCTTATTGTCTTATTGAAAGTAAACTTTCAATTTTTGTTATTAAGCATTTTAGGTACTGGTTGTTACTAGGTATTGGTATATTTTTCAATGAGTAACCAAGGTTGACTGGTTCTAGATTCATGTTGATTTACTTCATTTCTTGAATCCGTTGCACGAATTTCTTTTCCTAAATCAAAGCAGTTTTGACGGCGCGACTTACCTTTCAAAAGCACTAAACCCACGCTGTTGTGCTATCCATAGCTTCCAGGTGTGTTTTACAGTTGAAAACGAGTGTAAGTGCAATTCTAATTTGTCATGAAATTATGTGCTATCCATAGCATGCAGTAATTAATCTAACTCTGGTCTCAACCACGAAGGATTTAATTTTTCTCATAAACGTTTCATCTGTTTGCCGTACAGAGCAATGCAATAACGCTATTTGGTAAAAACTTCAAAAGTTACTAGCTCATCATCATTCGTTGAAAACATATTCTATCACGAAGAGATCTGGTAGGTAAGCAGAGTACTATTCGACCAGATCTCTTCGTGATAGAATATTTTTTCAACAAATGATGATGAGCCTGCGAGTAAGGTAGACAATTTAAACTTTTTCGCAACGTGTAACACGCGATTAACTTTTTTCTCAATTTTGACTGCAATAGCCTGCAATCAATGAAACAGCATACTAATTTCAGAAAATGAGTCAATTCAACAATGACCTGTTTGGATCGTCGTACGAAGACGAAAGTGGTAAGAAGTTTTCAATGCAATTCTGAGAGCCTATTGCAGAAGATACTGTCCGTTTGTCAATCACTTTGCTCAATGCTCGGGTTTTCCTTTTTCCCGGGAAACAAAAAATTTTCAAAAAACTTCCCGAAAAAAAGAGAATCCCGAAAATCCTCGAGTTTATTCGGGAAACTCCCAGGAAAACTTCCCGAGCTGGATAGTTATGCTTTTTTTTGTGCTTTTCAGCATTTCAGATCTCATTTTTAGCATTTTGTTATGTTGCTTTGACAAACTTAATTTGGATTTTTCAATTTATTCGACAAATTGAAGAAAAAATTATGATCTCACTAGCATTTTGTCTTCCTAATGTTTGCGAATTTCGAAAATTAATTTTTCGTAGGCAAAGAAAATTTATATTTCGCAATGACGCATTTTTTATGTTGAAATGATAGATATCAGTATCACCGAAATCCTCGCTGAAGTAAAAAAATTTTCCGGACATAAATTTCCCGAGAAACGGGATTAAATTTCCCGAGAAACGGGAAATTTAAAAAAGCGGAATTTCCCGGGAAATTTTCCGTCTCCACTACCCAAGAGAAAACACTACTCTATGCAGACGAAGCACAAAACCAAAGCTGCACTTCTAGCTCACATGAATATTCTACTCGCTCGTCATCTGCCGAACCCTCAGATGTCTTGTTATCCACTGTAACTATTGGTGAGCGGCTAAAAAACGTCCAATTATTTTTTAAAAACATTAGCAATAATTATTAAACACCAGTACTGCCGACCCCTTATGGACTCGTTACCCCTTGCGGGCCCCTAAAATCATTTGCAGACTACTTGGGGGTCTGCGGACCCCAGGTTGAAAACCACTGCCCAAAATCATATCATTGCTGCAATTTCATAGCTGCATCAAGTGGACGCTTGCATTTCTGTTGCTCATTACTTAAGGTGAAAATACATTACCTCAACAACACCAGTAACTAGCATCAATGGCAGCGCCAGTGAGTTATTAGATTAATTTTAAATCGCATTTCTCTGCTCTGAAAAGGATTTACGAAATTTATGAAACATTGCATTGCCATAAGAATAAAAAAACTAGAGTAGGTGGTCTTTCGACGCACCATCAAAACAAACAAGAACGTAAAACCACCAACAGCAGCCTACCACTAATCGATAGTTACCCTGTCCACATGTCCAGTTTAGGTAGTAGGCCAAAAGCCCACGAACTTTTTGCATCATAATCAAATAATTCATGACATAACCACTTTTTTCAATTATGACCCAAACATTTGATTATAATGCAGATATCCCGTTGGCTTTTAACCCATCTAAACTGGACTTGTGGACAGGACAACTATGGGTTGGGATTAGGACAATCTGCAAGTCATTATATCCACTATGACTGTACATTGAGTAGAAATCCAAACAAAACCAAAACTAAACATTACTATTCTTGAGGACACCTAAGGTTGTAGCCAGCGAAAAGTTTTTGGGAAGGGAGGAAAATTGCAATGGGCCAAGATAAAAAATTTATTTATATTCTACTAATCTCAAAAAAACAACAGGCGTAACATTACTTTCGCTTGTGTATGCAGATGAGGAAGTCCCTTTTGTACCATTGACAAACGACCAGTCATGGCAAGATGATTCAAACGATGCTCCAACTTTGCCGTAATCCGCTGAGCTAATCCCTCTATAATTGCCACTACGACTTCCTTCGCCGTTGCAAGAGTTTTTCCTGCTTTTTGATGAAGAATTTTGGGGAAACCTAGCAAGGAAAACCAACCTCTATGCTCGTGACCCTCAACAAGATGCAGTTCATGACAGTAGGCAAAGGAGGCCAGCCACCACAAGCCTTAGAAGAATGTCTATTCCAAAGAATTGCAGAAGTTCTTGGGCCTTATTCTTGCCATGGGGTTTAATGTGAAGCCGCAAATAGGTCACTATTCGTCTGCCAATCTATTGTACGGGCAAGATTTCTTCAGTTTCTTCATGCCTGTTGACTGTCTTGAGGACTCCTTGAAGTTCCTGCATGTCGTACACAACAGGGCTTATGATGATCCTTCCAGCAGGCAAGACCAATTGTGGAACCTAAGGCTGATGAGGAAGTCCCATGTAAGCTTTTGACAAAAGGCAGAGGGCTGTTCTATCCAGGAAAGCAATTGAGCGTTGAACAAGACACCTGTGGGTGCAAGGGTTGATTTAAGCATTCGTTGTACAATCCAAACAAACCTCGTAAATGGGGTACAAAGATTTATTAACTCTGTGACGCTTACATAATCTTGATCCCATGCAAGACTTGCCCAACAAGGTCATGAAGTTTTCATGGATCAATTGCACACTTCGATTCCCCTGTTTCGACATTTGTATCTGCGCAAAACCGCAGCAGTTGGCACATGCATGTTTAATAGACAGGGCCTGCTGAAAGATTTTATCTGGAATAAGTTATCCAAGGGAGGTTGGCATGTAGACGGGAGTCTCTCTTGGCACTTTGGTGGAAAGACAAGTGTGATGTTCTCAAGCAGTCAGCAAAACATACTTCTTCCATGGAAGTTGTTATGGTGACAGCACGAGGAGGTCGCATCGCAAAAAATAAACCCACTGTGGTCCAAGAGGACAACTAATACATGTCAGGCATTTATCTTTCAGAGCAGCAGTTGCAAAATTACAACTACGATAGAAAAACTGTTTAGTGGTGAAAAAAGATGTTTTTTCATTTTTTACGTCTTGGGATGATTAACACCAGCATACTCTACAATTCATGGCAGAAGAAAGAAATTGTCGGAAAACGACTGTGATCAACTTCACGGAATCTGTAGTGCGAGGTTTGGTTCAGTCAAAAGCATTCAGGAAACACCATCGCTGCCAGGACACTTTGTGTGGGCACCTTCCATGAACCTGAACACATATTGGGTCACCGTACCTCTAGGGTACTTCAATGCGTGGTGTGTGCAGAGATGCAAAAAGGATTGTACGTCGATGCCACCTCGAAAGAAAGCTCGACACACGACTTACAGGTGCTGTATATGTCAAATCGCTCTCAGCATCGACCCTTGTATTGAACAATAAATAATGAAAAATAACTGCGATTGCAATTGACATATTGTGTTTTTCAAGCAGGCTAATAATTGCAATTCTGATGTGATAGGCATTTTCAAAATTCTATCACTTTATGTACCTAAATCATTTTTTTTTTAGGAAAGTACTAAAGCAGTTTGAGAGCACCAATTAGCCTGCAGTGCTGTGCAAATTAGTTCGGACAGCAATGAATTTTTTACATTTTTGTAATTTTTTGCCTTCTAGTGATGCGACATTAAACTTTTTTCGATTAAAAAGTAGAAATAATCATGGCAACCCATTGTCACGCTCTGGTTGTCCTAGCAGCTGGTACCTACAGCAACCAAACGCATTTAGCGCTAAAATGCTGGTTGCTCTTGTTGCTTTATCAGGTTAGATTTAACGCAAGCATATTATTTTTGTACAGGGTGGTAATAGTGAATTTTACAATTTTCTTTTGTGACTGATTAACTTGGAACTGTATGATGGATGTTACACCAAGAAAGAGAGCAAGTGTTATTGCTTTGAGAAAACATACTGGTTTGAGCAAATGAAACATTTCCGAACAACTGGCCATACCAAAGTCAACTGTAAGCGACATCATAAAAAGAGCTAATGATGCAGTAACTGGAATAGTGGAAGAAAGCACATGGCAACACCGCAAGATGATAACAAGAAATGGTAGCATATTCGTCATAATAAGAAATAGTGTGAAAGATCCAAAAAAGACTAGTAAAGATCTGCAGAGGGACCTAGCCTTAGCTGGTGTAAATGTTGATTTTTTCAACAATTCGACGAAGACTTCTTGAAGTGGGTAGAACAGCAAGAAGACCTTTACGTAAACAACTATTGACCAAAGTGAAGAAAAAACGCTTGAGTTGGGCTCGTAATCATGCAGGATGGACGGCAAATAAAATGGGGGAAAGTGATATTTTTCTATGAATCACATTTTAGGTTCATGGGCACATATCACCGGTACTGAGACGGAGCAAAAGAGAGGCAATTCGGCCTGAACACATCCCGCAAACCCCAAAACATCCCCTTAAGAAAATGTTTTGGGGTAGTTTCACTGCTTAAGGCACTGGACGACTGATAATTATAATTATAGAGGGAATGATGAACAATGACAAATACAAGGCCACACTGCAGTCTCATTCGCTTCTTGCGCTGGAAAGAGACTTTCCTGATGGCAATGGTATATTCCAGCAAGATCTACCCCTTGCCATACTTTCAAAAAAATGCGCACGTTCTTTGAGAAAAAAGATATAACCATCTTAGACAGGCCTAAAAACTCGTTTGATCTCAATTGAGACTTTGTGGGCTATAATGAAACGCAGGATTGAACAAACCGACTGTTCAACTGCAGAAAAGTCGATTTCTGCCATCATCAGGACATAGTATCATGACGATGAATAAGCCAAAATGTGCTCCACGTTGTTTGATTCCATGCAAAAACGTGTGAAAATGCTCTAAAAGCAAAGGGTGGTTATATTTCTTGTTAAATCTATCATTTGTCAAAGTGTTCCAGCCACTGTATACAATAAACCATCATGTTCATGTAAACTATGTTCAACAAGTTTTGCAGTTCAACAAAAATTCAAGATTTTCTACACAGAGTAGGCTTATTTCAGAGTGATTGAAAAATATCAAAGTGTAATTGATCTGTAATGTTGCAATTCATCCAGCTCTGATTTGCGTGATATCGTGAAAATGTGTCACTTGAAATAAGTTTTTTTTCTTCTCAGCAACTTTTGGAATTTTTACGAGACGTCTTTTGGACGAATATGCTACCATTTCTTGTTAGACACCTGTTGTTTCAGCTTGTTCAAACCATACATTGTCTGATATTTCCATCGGAAATGATCGATTCATGCTAAGGCACCTGAAGGTACTAAGGCCCAGTAGCAGGGTGGTCCTTATTTTGACATGTCCAAAAGTTATATCTCTGAATCTCCAAAACCGTTCCATTTTGGGAAAAAATAAAGAGTGTAAAATCTTTTAAGTTTGCATCATATCTTCAATGAAGTCACATTGCTTCAACCAACTTAGAAATGCTGCGTAAGCTGTGCTTTTCATTAAGAAAGCTGACTAGTTAAAACTATACTCTTTGAACATCTCCCACAAGCTTCATATTGCCGTTTTCTGATTTCTTTGAAGTCTCAAGTCTTAGGCGTTGATTGTTTAATCAATATGAGAGAAATATTACGTGCTGCTATTTTTTGATAACTGATAAATGAAAGTCTAGTGCGCTTATTATTGACATGGTCAAAAGCATTTTGAATTGAAATATATCAGCGGTTCTTAACCTTTTTTGGTCTGTTTCCCAACATAGACTTCTATTATGACCGAATTTCCCCACAAAACTATTTTAGTGTTAACATGAGACATTTTACAGATAGCCAATAGGTTTTTTGAAAGACTAACAGAACACCTAAACGAATTGCAGTTACTGCATTACATTGAAACACATCAATGCATAAAGAGTGTGAATGTTGAGTTGTCGACATTAATATGACTTTTGAATTTGCTTGTTGTTCGCCAACAAGTTGATGCAACTTGCTTTCACTCCATACTTGTGAAAAATCACTTAATCTTTCACTACATTACCCTTCATGTAATTCAAATTTTAGCATAGGATAATATAAAAGAGTCACTCTGAAGCTTCTGTCTTACACTACTCAGAAAAAAAAAACAAAAACGTTAGCCAATGGAGCTGACTGTCAGGCAGGTTGATTATGTCTTTTGATCAACGACCACATGGTTTAATGTTTTTTCTCCTTTCGAACTCACACAGTTACTTCCATTCGCTATTTTTTAGTTGCATATTTATCCTCCTATCACGAAAAAGCGATCAAAGCGCTATAGCGAGCTTGCTTAGGAGTTGCCAGCCATCTGTCTACCACACCAAGATGGGGTAATCCCATTAAGTGTCTTTCCCAACGGCTTAAAAAGTAAACTTGCAGGCTTGTTCTCCACACTGTTCTTACCACTCGGCTATTTGAGCTGTTAGATTGTAGACACGTTAATTTATTCTTTTGATCAACATCGATGCGGACCACTTCTTTCTTTTACTTGAAATGTATTATATTTGTCAGAATAATGATATACTCTTATTGCACATTTGCAATGAACGCAGTAATCACTTAACGCTAGCAACTAGGTAGAATAAAGTCTGTGCAATTTCGTGTGACATCAAATTCTCAGCGCTGAATAATTATAATATCGCAACAGAAATTCCTCAAGCATCCCCTTAAGAAAATTCCTCCAGTGCATAAATAACCTATTTCTACTGCAGAAGCTGCTTGTGTTATTTGTTAAATCTGTGAAACATTGATTGCAAAAAATTTTGTAATGTTGGCATTGCAATGACATGACTTCTCATTTACCCCGCCAGAAAGCATCGAAGGTGCAAAGCTTCCCATTGCTAGACAACCATAAGTCTGTTTTTGTGTCATCACTAAGCTCATACCGGCAAAGAAAAAATACGAACTGCATTAACTTACTATATTGAATGATACAAAATTTTTGGTTTCGTGCAAGAATCCCGGCAAAGCATACGCAAGACTCCATCGAGAAACTGAAGCAACTGTTTTTTGAATGGAAAGATTGTTGCTGTGGTCTTTCTGCATCACATATGAACTTTTAATGTCATAATCACTTTTTGAAATTATGACATCAAAACTTTATTCGTGATGCAGAAAATTCACAACAACGTGGGCCTAAAGCCTACATGAATTGGACATGTGGACAGGGAAAGTATTAACTGTACTAGAATTTTTTCTTATGGAATCGTGGTAGTATTTGTAAAAGAAAGTTTGACTGCATTATTTTATATCTTGGAAAAGCACTACATGTCTTGCTTGTCGAGTCATTCTCAAGTGAGGCACTACCCTCAGTCGATTTTTTTTCTGAACTTCTTTGTTAATCCAGAATTGCAACCGATTCTTAAAGATCCTATTAGGGTTTTCGAGGGTTGCAGTAGTGCGATAGTTCATAAAACAAACTGCATTTGCAAACGCATGCATTAAATTTGAAAATGTAGAAGAGTTTATTATAAACTTATAATGTTTCATGTAGGTTTCTTAATTAAGGATTTAAAATTATTACTGCTTTGCAATTGCTGTGACATAATTTCCAGCACTAATCGAGTATAAGTTGATATCGCCAGAATAGCAAAATGTTTGGTAAATATTATTGCTTTGGGATAATATCTAAACTAGCCCGAGTTCTGATTTCATTCACCCATTTTATGACATTTATTTAATTATTATTGTTAGTTCATGAAAAGCCACATTTGTGCTGCACGACTGATTGTTGGATGCAGCTCACCGAGTTCAAAATTGTCACTCAACATGCTGTAAGACGAAAAAGGGCTAATGCCGTCTGTTGATAAGCTGCGATCTACCAAAAAAATCATTTTGCAAAAATGACAAAATCGCCAGACAATAATATGCGATTACGTACAATACCCTGTAATTTGTTTTAATTTAGACTGTTGAATAAATAGTACACATGTTTTAAAAAATGAGTCAAGAAAGCCACTTCTTTGAAGATGACCATTTCAGATGTTCATGCAAAGTTGGTAAGACTCTTTCGATGTATTTTTAGTCGCTTTGTAATAATAGCAAGGTTTGTTAACGCCAATCTTGAGCTTTTCAGCAAATTTTTTCGATTTTGCTCCCAAACAAACCAGTTTGTACATTGCCTAGATTTGTGCAAAAACCAGATGGCTGTGGTAGGTTTGAGATAAACGCACCATGACTGCTCAGCTTTGCTATTGTTACCTTCAGAGAAGTGTTCGGGCATGACGCTTGTGTTTTACCAACAGTTTTGCTGGTCAGTTGTTTCAAAAGCGCAGGAACTGCACAATTGCCAATTTCGAGCAAAAATAGTTTCAACAGATTATTACAAACTGTGCATAAACATTAATTTTGTGACATTGCCTTACTTCAGAAATTTTAACTCTTTCCATATCATGTTCAGAACAAATAGATTAAGATCTGTATACAATAAGAAAGTGTCTTATTGGGGAAGAAATGCAAAATTGGTATAGCAAAAAAATTAAACCTACTTGGCCTGAAAAGTTGTTCTAAAAACACTGAAATTGCAATTACTCTGTGTGGTTCTTTAAAAATTTTTTTGGGTTAGGATGCACCCGCACCTCCCCTATGACTACTTTTGTGCCTTACTTTGCTTGAAGTTACCACTGTTTTTGTCCTACATTGGAATTTCCTGTAAATCCCCCTTCTAAAACACGTTAAGATGTGCAATGAGTTTACAGACAAATACACCAAAAAAAGTAGGGTGTGCGAATTAACCTATTTCTGTGCGTTAGCCAAACGGCTGATGAAAGAGCGCAAAAGGGCTAAACTTTCCAACATAGCCACAATCTAGTCTTTCTTTAATTTTATTTCAATCATTTGACCAAATTTAGCTAATCTGGCGGAAATTTTTTTTGGTCAACTAAATTTTTTTCAGCAATATTTTAACAAATTTAAAAATGATAATTTCCAACAGTTCCTCAAACTATGAAATTTATTGAAATTTTAAAGCAAAATACATCGATCACTGAAATGAGAAATTCAAAAGCTTGGAGCAGTAAAAACAAATACTACTGTACAACTAACTATTTTTTAACTATTTTTAACATTACCACTAATAATGGCAAGGAATGGATCCAGAATATTTTGGTGAGATGTTATTTTGAATTAAGTTGAATATCAACTGAATACGACCGGCCGGTTGGTGCATTGGCTAAAGGCATCGCTATCGGCGCAGTTATACTGTATACTTAAATGTATACCAAATCAAAATCAGGGTATACAACTAGGAGTGATTGAGTCCTCATACACACAATGTTTCATTCAATATTTGTTGGTGCGCTTTAGAACAGCCAGAATATATCAAAAAGCAATGTTTTACGTGAAAAAAGAAAGGAAACAAGACCACAATGACGTCTATGTGATCAAACACTTCAATATTACAGTTTTCTTGATAATCAAGTTAAATCGAAAATCTGCGATAAGAGTCGCGTTTACCTCACTTTTGGGCATTTATATTCAAATATTAAATTGTCACTTTACGCCTAGACACTTGATTTCGAATCGCATTTCCGTGGTGTGAAAGGGATTGATGAAAACAATTTAACTGCGCAGTTTTAGAGAAATAAAGTGGATTGATTATCACATCCACCACGCATGCTCATTAAACATAAATCCAAACCAATTAAACCCAAACTAAACATTGACACTCTTAAATATAAGTGTCCATTTCAAAAAAAAACCAAACAAAAGAACTTCTTTTTGATTGTTCGTGCAGTTGAAAACACTCCATCAGGGCCATCTGCCCCATCGACTCGTCGTCGTCGTTTGGCGGGGCATCTCTTCCAAGACAGATGGGAGAACAGAAACGTCCAACACCAGAACGCAGACGGTTGAGCTTGACCCAGGCTGCCCTGGGCAGACCCATACCCAAGGGTCTGGAGCTAGCCTTGGGAATGAAAGCGTGGAGTGACAATGCGTTGGCAGAGTACTCCATGTCCCATTTCGTGTTCGTCCACTCGGCTGCACGGACGTCCATCTCAGAAAGACTGTCTAGTAATTTCCGAGCAGCAGGTACAAATGAGCGTCTAGATTTCAATCTCTCCCTACATACGTCCTGTGACTCATGAAACTGGCCATGTAAAATGTGGTCAGGGTCCAGGGAGCTGCGGTTGGCTAGGGAGAGTGTCGCTCCTTGGCGGCGAAGCTCAGCTGGCTGGATGCCTGAAAGAACCGGAAGGTAGACCGATGGAGTGGGACGCAGGCACCCAGTGACAATGCGCAAGGCGTCATTTATTACACTGTCGATAAGCCGTATGTGCACGCTGCGGCACCAGACTGGTGCGCAGTACTCGGCAGTCGAGTAGACCAGAGACAGGGCAGCTGCGCGTAATGTCTTAGCGCTAGCACCCCAACCTGTTCCGGCAAGTCGCCTCAACAGTGAGACGCGAGCACTTAACTTCTTGCGCAATGCTTCCAGGTGAGGACGATATGTGAGCGATCTGTCCAGTTTGACCCCAAGATAAGTGGGAACTGGACAGAAAGGTAAGGTCTTACCGATGTTACAGACCTTAAGCTGACGCTTAGCCTCTCGATTGTGGAGGTGAAAGGCCGCCGCCACCGTTTTAGTGTGGTGTATAGATGTTGAAAAGGAGGGGGACCAGGACCGATCCCTGGGGGACGCCATTTCTCAGGCGTCGTAACCTGCTAGGCTTGCTGTCGCCAGTTGTAAGGGTGAAGCTTCTGTTGCGGATCAGCTCCACAATCATGCGAACCATGTGCTTGTCCGGCAGAAGACGCAACAGCTTGCAGGTGAGGCCACGGTGCCAGACAGTGTCATAGGCAGCTGTCAGGTCGATGAAGACGGCACCGGCCTTGTTTTTCGCTTCGAATGCATTCTCAATGCTTTGCGTGAGCAAAGTGACTTGATCCACGGTGGATCTTCCGCGTCGAAAACCCGCCTGTTCCCGTGGGAGCAGAGGGTCAATAAGAGGTTCGACGCGGACGTAGATAAGTCGCTCGAGAATCTTGTAGGGAACACAGAGCAAGGAGATCGGACGATAGCTCTTTGGGTCCTCTACCGGTTTCGAAGGCTTTGGGATCGCTACTACTAGCGCTCTTCTCCAGATCTTGGGAATTTTGAGGTGGTGCAGGCAGGAAGATAGGAAGCCACGTAGCCAAGATTTTAAGCTGGCTCCAGCATGGATTTTAAGCTGGCCCCATCAAGTGATGCAGGTAGTATTTACGAAGTACACAATACTGGTGCAGGTTGTATTTACGAAGTTACACCTTTCACAAATTTTGATTACATTTCTATTTCTTTTTGAAAAAAAATCCAAACAACACAAGAATCCTGGCTGTTATGTGGCTCTCGAATTAGCCTAAAATAGTGGTTTTTAACTGGGAGCTAACGCCCCCTAGTAGGCGCTGGTAACTTTTCGAGGGACAGAAATACTCATGGGGCGCTATGGAAGGCGTTACATTCAGAAGGTGCAAGGATAGTTTGTGTCATGATTAACATATAAACATGCTCTGCACATCTGTATAAGTCTGCTAGCCCAAGGATGTGAGGCAGAACATCTAATGGAATGAGGAGCAACTGCAGTGATATGTATTTTGTCCTCTTGTTTACTGCTTTATAGGTAATGGAACTTTTCCTGACAACACAACAAGTGATTTTGCAAGCTTCTCCTCCACACAGTGGCTTAGATTGAAGTGTCGGCCTGGTTGCAAGCTTCTCCTCCTCACAGTGGCTTAGATTGATGTGTCGACCTTGTTTTTACTTCTTTAAAGTAACCCTCATGGAGCTTTTCCTAATAATGCAACAAGTAGTTTTGCGGGCTTGTTTTCCACAAGCCAAGTCAAGTTTATTGTACAACACACAAATAAAGAGCGCTGGTCAGAAACGGCACCTGAGTCAGCTGCCTCTAGGGATTAAAGAAACAGTGTGCACAACACACACGCAAGTTTGCTTGTAGTGCCGTTGGGAAAGGCACTCAGTGGAATTCCCCCGTCTCGGTGTGGTAGACAAATGACTGGCACCTCCTCAGCACAGCGCTTTGATCACTTTTTCGTGATGGAAAGATAAATATGCAACTAAATACAAAAAAAAAAAAAAAAAAAATATCGTCATTGATTGGAATTAGAGGATTTAGAAAACGGTCCTTTTCGAAAGAAACCAAGATTCTAGTGTCGGTATTTCTTCTGGCTTGGCATCAGAGGTGATTCATTGTGTGGCGCAACAAGAAAAGCATCGACGTTCTGTGGTAGTGTAAATCACAGCCAGCATTAACTAGCTAGAAAGCAAGAGGCAAAAATAATAACAAAAATCAGTACTTAGGACTTCTGCTGCCGATGACTCGGTGGACTTCTGCTTTTCTGTCTGGCTGGTACAAGAAATTAACAGTTCCACGATTTAATGATGTTGGGCAACACCCCACTGTCCTTCAATACCGGTAACGTCCTTTATCAGCTTCAACTCTTTCCCTTCTTAATTTCCAGGGACAATACGTCACTTCTGCACAACCTGTCCATCTCTACACTCAGGGTGAAATTGCAATTGTAGAATGCAAAACTGTGCATCACAGTAATCAAGAATTTTCCTTTTAACACACTCTCCTAAACGTTTCTTTCCGTGTGTACTCCTGATTACGCCACTTTTCCCACATCCTTACAAATGTTTGGAATTGCTGCCCATAATAATTCTGAACTGTGGACCAATTAACGTGCTATTACTGATCTTTTCCGGCATAAAGGTTGCGAGGACAACGAGTGTCACACTATACATGCGGCAGTTGAGTCTTTTTATGACACTTTGAATTCCTTTAGGATTAACAGACTTTCACTGTCACAGCTAACATTTGATGCATAACATGAACATCCTATTGAGGAGCAACTGCAAACTGTTGTTCATATCAAACGAACTGCTCACCGTCGCTTGCAATCTGAAGACATTAACGCTTTTGACGAAGAGCATGGGTTGCCCGTCTTTCTCATCAAAGGCATATCATGGGGTTCCTATCGAATTATTCCTAATTACACAAACTTTTTACCTACATTTCAGGCATGCATGGCACGGGAAAGTCCACCACAATTGTTGCAATTATACGCCAGCTCATTGATATGGATTTGAACGTGTTAGTGGCATGCCCAACCGAGTTCATAGCAAACACGTACAAAGGTAAGCCGCCATCGAAAGTTCAAACAAACACTGTCCATTCAGCCTTTCACTTGCCGATTGACCAATCTTCACCAAGTTCTATCAATTGGACCCTTTTTCGATGAGTTCATTAATCTTTGGGTTATGACCAATATTTAATGCAAATTGATCTATCTAGGTACGATGATATTTTTATCGACGAAATCAGCAGGGGCAGTCTACGTAACAGCTTTATTCTCTGGGAATTCATGAACTCTCTCCCCATCTTTCCCCTATTTATTTTATGTGGTGACCTGTTGCAACTAAACTCCTTTGAGTATAGCGATGATTTGTAAAGACCCCAATCTTTTTTAGTAATACCGCTGTTCTACAAAGAGCGGACACCTTCCTGCTGACACAGCAATGTCGGAGCTCAGATTCGAGTCCTTCCTCACAGACATAAGGTATTGCTGCAATTGTACTGTGCTTTCACATAAGGAAAATGTCTAAATATCGTTTTGCATTTACAGGTTATCTGTTCCAACTCAATGGTCCCAGCGGCAACTTTTCCATGCACCGTCCATTGCAGACACATCTTCTTTCATCGACACTCAACACGTCCTTCTGGCTTACCAACAAAAAAGCGACACCACTTTTCTCACTTTCACAGTTGCTGCAACGAATTGGATTAATAATACCTCAATCAATGAGACTTTTTCATCTGATACTCCCTAGTGCACTTTGCCCCTGGGCAACGATCATCGTAAAGCATCACCATTATAGTGTGGAATGCGAGTGATGATCACAGAGAATCATAGCAAAGCCCTTGGTGTGGTGAATGGTCGTTGCTGGAAAGTTCATTTCATACACCGAAACACCATCTTTTTTTATGTGATGATGGTCGCAACATCGTTGCGGTGCATCCACTGCATCATGACAAAAACGTGGTGGACTACCCCTCTTCGCCTTGGATACAGCAACACCATTGCAAAGGTTCAGGGCCAGACCTTGAGCCACATCACAGTTTGGTTTGACACTTAATTTCATACCTCCAGGCTGTGCAATGTGCATACGTCACACTATCTAGGATACGCACTTTCAATGACATTGTCTTTCTTCAAGCAATTCTTTCCTCACATTTCCTATCACATTCCTAACTTCTTTGCCAAACCTAACCCTATCCAAACCCTCCGCTTTTCAGCTATGCCCTAACCCTTCTTTTCCACGCCCTTCTTCTACTGTCCACGAGCTAGAACTTTGCAAATGCGCATCACCAGTGCCATGACACAACCAGATGTCGCATTTGTGAAGACCTTATGTCGTGCTAATGAAGCCTAATAAGGCAGAAACAGTGACATGCAAACAATTCTCCCATCAAGTCTATATGTTGAAGAAAGAATAACGCATCTTTTTATTTTTGTGCATTTATGTTATCGCAAATACCTGAATAAACTTATTACTTGTGATTGATAGAACGCCACAACATTTTCACACGGTGCATAATTGGAATAGAGAGAGAGTGAATTTATTTTTGTTTGGAAAGACGCAACCAAAAAAAATAAACAATGCAATTTTCGAACGAAAAAAAAAAAAAAAAACAGTGTCGTCAATCCTGTGAGAGGCTGCGAAATGACCATAGTCCAAATCCAAGGGAAATTGGCACGGTCGTCGAGTCTGCAGCCTCTCACAGTGTCACTTGTAGCAAATCTCGTTGGATAGGAGTGCAGTTTGGAAGGCAATGCATAAAAATCATTAAAACAATTTGGTAGAGAGTTGTTTTGATATTTACCCATAAATCTTAGAATTTCTAATTTATAGATGTTGTTTAGATTTAGCATCTTTAGTTTTTGATATAGAGGATTGAGTTCCGTTTTGAAAAATGATGATTTTGTGATAATCTTAACAATAAAATTTTGCTGAACTTGAATTTTGTTAATACACCTGGCAGCGGAATTTCCCCATGCAGATATACCATATTGCAAGTGTGAATACACAAGGCTAAAATACACATTTATCAGCACAGACAAAGGCGTGTAGTGTCTTAGTTTGCTGATGATGCCTCGTGCAATAGTCAGTTTTTTTACTACGCTTTTCGTGTGGTGCTCCCATGAGAGTTTATTATCTAGAAGTACTCCTAAATATTTAAAGCTTTTCTGTTCTGCAATATTACTTCCATTCCGCGCACGTATGCAAAATTCATCTTTTTTTTTCGGTATAAGTTTGGCTCGAAAATAAGATAAAATTAGTTTTGGAATAGTTAATTGTCAATTTATTAGCAGTGACCCAACTTTCAATTAGGTGCATTTCTGCTTCACTCTTGATATTTAGTCCATCACGGCTCTTGTCGTTACATAATAAAACAGCGTCATCAGCATACATAAACACATCAGAATCGCATGAGTTGGGCAAATCGTTAATATACACAAGAAAGAGAAACGGCCCTAATAAGAAAGAGAAACGGCCCTAATACGAATAGACGACATTAAAAGGACAAGAAAAGCCCGCAAATGTCGCTTCCGATGCTTGCCTACCACACGCCATTTGCCATGGTTCTTCGAACTTGTTCCTAGTCATGGGACTTAGACTGGATGAGTCCGCTACTTGCTTTCAGTGTACAAAACGCGAACTGCAACGGCTTTTAGTTAGTTTTGCAAATGCTAACTTTTTTTTTTCTTTCCTCTTCACTGTCCGTTAGTGGAAAATAAGATATCTGGGCGGCAGACGAAGGAAACCCTTGAACGGCGCTGGGGCAAAAACGGTTAGGTGCAATTGCTGTCTTGCTACCTTTTGCTTCCGTTATTATTAGCGTTTTGTTTTTTATTTCGTCACGTTTTTTTTTTTTTGTAAAAAAGAATAATCAGATTAAGAGTAAGCAACCCAACGGCGTTTACGTCAAAAATTATGCAGGCTGTAACCTACACAAAGTGATACTCTAGTCTAGCACCTGACAACAGCTCAAATTTGCTAAATAAAACCATTGTTGCAATTAGAGAACTGCACTTGTATTGAAAAAACAGATAAAAGCACCTAACACAGCTCAAATTTACCAAATAAAACCGTTGTTGCGATTAGAGAACTGCACTGGTATTGAAAGAGCATACAAACGTTTACCTAAGAGCTTCCAATGAATTGGTTTTGTAGAAACTGTGGTTAATACCATGATAATTTCGGTCAAATTTGTGATTATGACACAAGAGAAAAAAATGCATAAACTCTTGTTTTAATACGACAAATGAACAGTCTATCAAGAAAGGATGTTGGCACTAAATGATCTTATAAGCTTCATTAAGCAAATCCGGCCTTCATTTTACTATTCTAAAGTAACCCTCATGGAGCACTTCCTAATAATGTGACAAGTAGTTTTGCGAGCTTGTTTTCCACAAACCAAGTCAAGTTTATTGCACCACAACGCACAAATAAAGAGTGCTGGTTAGAAACGGCATCTGAGTCAACCGCCTCTAGGGCAACAGCTTACAATATTATATTGGTTCAATGCACCCGAACGGGTCAATCCATCTTTAATCATCCAATTTGTGCTGAAGCGTCAACCCACTCTCTCAGACTTTAACCAAATTCGGCATATGAGAAAAACTTATTGAGAAACTCACAATTCCCAAATTTCAGCTTTCTATCTTTTGTACTTTCCGAGAAAATCAACTTTGAAATTTCTTGACACTAGGTGGCTTTTTTAACTCTTCAGTGATTTTTTGCTCTCTGAGCCTCCCCCTTACAGTAGAATGTTGCAAAAAAATTCTAGATGTATGTTTTTGGGGGTGTAGAATCCATATTTTCACTTAAAAATAATGTAAAATGATCAGAAAAGTTGCTATCAGCAAATATTGGTGATTGAGTTTACGCACAATTTTCTCAGCTCTCCGGAGGTTTATAAAATTTTGAAATATATCGTTCCAATCACGAATGCACCTACAATCCAGAAATACAAACATAAGTCTTGGCAAAGTTGAATAACACTTTCAAATCCAACTAAGTTTCTCACTGTGCAAGAAAATCGTTTTTATTTATGCAGACTTACAGAGCACACTCTAACCAGATTTCTTGACAGTCAGAACATAAACATGTTGTTGAAAACGTAGTTGTAAAATGACGTCGCTGCAGTGAAAATTTTAATGCTTGCATCAAGTGAACGTCTAGTATATCAACATATCATGTTTTTCTAGTAATATCCATGTATAGCTATTACTTTGCTTTACATATATGCTAAATGTAGAAAAAAAGTATCACGCAAAAATTGTTTATCAAGGTAAGAAGTGTCTTGTCGTCTCAAAAACAAAACTTCATTAATGGTACATATCAGTAGTTTAGCTATCATGAATTTCAAAAAAAGGTACCGATATGAAAAAGACACTCAAATTAGACGTTAACATTAAGGTACAGACAGTAAAAACTAAAATTATGTGTACCATACACTTTTGTACCAAGTAAGCTTTCAATGTCAAAGGTTTATTTGAAGTGTATATATTGAAGAAATTACAGTACCTATATACAGGGGCGTCAATCCAGCGGAGGCAGGGGGCGATGCTCCCTCAGCTCTAACACCAAACAAGGGGTATATATGTCTGGCCCCCACAGTGTTTTGATACCTATGTTAAAAGTTAAATGCATGCACAGTAGCCAAAACAGTTCCAAAGTAAACAACGCAACATCGTGGTAATGTTTTGTCGCAATATTACGCTCATTCTATACAAAAGGCGAAAAGAAAACTATCAGCGTATGTTCAGCGACGATGCTACTGATACCCTGAAAATTCGTTTTTAAGTCTAATCCGCTTGAGCTTTTATCAGAGCGTCGAAAGACTGGGGGGACCCGTTGTGTCCGCTCATTTTGAACAAAAATGACTTTCCACATACTCACTCTAAAACGACGATGAAAATTTAGGAAAGCCGATAATTTTATTGTTATTTTGCGCATATATTTTTTATGACACAACTAATATATTCATGCGCTAAATACGCTTCATTATATCGGAAGTCCCAAAAAATGAATTACTTTTTTTAAGTATTTTCTTGGTGATTATAAACTCATAATCATTGAAACTCAATACTTTACGGTACACTTTTACATAATATCTACAAACTTGGTTGCAAATTATGCAAGCATTGCCAAATTAAAAAAGATGTGTCAAAAAATTTAGTATCAGAGGAAATTTATGAGAGTAAAAGTCTAATAAACGCTTTGTTGCTGCGCTTTGTGACATAATAAATCTGTAGACATTTGAAATAAACATAATATTTATCGAGGAAAGATGCAAGAGCATTTCTTGTTGAAAAAAACACCTTTGTTTAGTTGTGGAAGTATTATGGAGGTCACATTGAGCATAGACTGAAATAAACCACTATTTGCTCGTGATACTGAATTTTCTTAATTATCATTTTTAATTTGGCAATACTCGCACAATTCGCAACCAATTTTTTAGATATTATGTAAAAATGTAAATAACATATCGGTACTTGGATTACTGTTTAATCACAGAATTTCAATAATTTTGAGTTTATCATCACCGAGAAAATACTTTACAAAAAGTGGTTCATTTTTTCTGGGACACCCGATACACAAAAAACAAACTTCTTATACAAATTCTCGTCCCCCTACTATTTGCCTTTTTCAAGAAAAAATCGACGCCTATGCCTACATATATATATACAATGAAGAAAGTGTAGTTACATATTGAAGAAAGTTGTACTACAATTACACATACTTCTTAAAATTAAAATTTTTAAGCTGTGATTGAAAAATACATATATTGCTTTACAATGTCATTATGGTTAGCTGTGCAGAAAAATCTAAGTTTGAAACCATATTTGGTACTGCACATAAAATGAAAAACTTTTTCTTTATAATAGCCAGTAGGCTAGTCTCAATTCAGCAGGAATATAGTGTATAACAACTAGGTATATTTAAATCATATTAACAGCATCACAATATCAAATTCGTCATATGTTTGCTTTTGCCGTCATATGTTTGCTTTTTGTCGCCGTCATATGTTTGCTTTTTGTTCTTTTTTACCCTATTTTAGATTAATCGGGTGTTGCGACCATGCCTACTAATCCCCTCATCTTCAAGTTTCACTCTCGCTAGCATGTTACAACGTTGATCGTTTTGTCGCTTCTTCCCTTTTCTGTGTCCGTTTGTATTTGAAATCCTACATTGCTGTGTTAATTTATTTTGACGGTGCAGAAATAAAAGACACTACTACTACTACTAGATTCTTTCTTTTTTTCGAATGGTTTTTAAGTAGGCTATGCTAAAGTTTAATGCCAGATAGATTGGAGACATACTTGAAAAAAGTTTTAATAAGTCAAAACAATTCAGTTGAATGCTGAAAGTGTTATTCAACTTTGCCAAGACTTATGTTTGTGTTTCTGGATTGTGGGTGTATTCACAAATAAAATGACATATCTCAAAATTTTGTAAACCTTCGGAGAGCTGAGAAAATTGTGCGTAAACTCAATCACCAATATTCGCTGATAGCAACTTTTCTGATCATTTTACATTATTTTTAAGTGAAAATATGGATTCTACACCCCCAAAAACATACATCTAGAATTTTTTTTGTAACATTCTACTGTAAGGGGGAGGCTCAGAGAGCAAAAAATCACTGAAGCGTGAAAAAAGCCACCTAGTGTCAAGAAATTTCAGTTGATTTTCTCGGAAAGTACAGAAAATAGAAAGCTGAAATTTGGAAATTGTGAGTTTCTCAATAAGTTCTTCTCATTTGCCGAACTCGGTTAAATTCTGAGAGGGTGGGTTGACATGCTGTTTGATTAAAGATGGATTGACCCGATCTTAAATGCAACAAATTCAAAACGAAAGAATTCACACATGTACAAGGTGAAAAAAAAAAAAAAACACACACACACGGACGCATCAAAAACGTGTCAGTCTTGGATTAAACTTGTAATATGTATCCTCATATCCAAAACCATATCTTCAACCCTATCATTCGTAGGCTCAAGCAAAAGACAGAGATTAAATGCATTCAAAGATAATTGTACGTTGAAGGCAGAAGCAAGAGAAATTCTAGAATGAGCATCAACATTCAAGGAGACTCGGTGTAAAACCTCAGTGATAGTCCTTTTGATTTCAGAAACTGTCGAATGCTCTGAATCTAATTCTTCAACTTTCCATCTCAAAATGAAATGTCCAGGATTATTTACACCTTCCAGGAAAAAATTAAATTTTCTCGCCATTTTCAAAGATATGATCAGAAGCAAAATTGGAATATTACAACGACTTTCAATCAATAAATATGCCAGGTACTTCAGATGTTCAATTTTTGCTGAATCATCACTAGGCCGAATGGTTCGCATATGGTAAGGTCTTGGCTGTTTCTTCACTTGCTTCTGCCACTAAGTCTTTAGCGCTGTTCTACACATAATAGTCCAGGGTGTTAAACCTTGCTCAATCAAAATTGCTTCTCAAATTAATTTTGAAAGTTCATTTTCATCAGGCTGTTTATCATCCCCCGTCAATTTTTTGAATCGGGGCACGAAGGAATGGCGTAAAATATAATTAACCCTATTTCGCCTGGGGGGGGGCTAAAAATGCACGCTAAATTTTTGAATGCTTAGTGTGCTAAAACTACTTACAGCATCGCTTTCAAATTTTATGACTTTTCCTAAAATCCTCATTATTGTGATGTGAGCAATAATTTTCTCGAATCGATGCAATGATTGTGCAGTTATTGCAAATTTTGATGGAAATTGTCAATCTTCAAGAAAGCGTTACTTCATGCATCACTGGACGTTCTGTACGCTGTGCACGGTTCATTAGCTATACGCTACTCGAACAGACAAAACGGCCGAGATCAAACGATTACTGAATTACTCATAGAATTTTACTGCCGCTATACTCAAGGCCTCAAGGGAGTGAGTTTCGTTGTTATTCATTACCAAAAATGACCACATAATAACTAAAAGTTACATTCCAGCTACAGTACAATGAATTTACGCTTTCAGAGGTTTGAAAGTTGTTTTCTTTTTCAAGGCATTGAGAAATAAAATGCCATTTCAACTTTTGAACCTTGATGTAATTTTTGACGCTTGTTTTGTAGTGAAGTACATCTGCATAGAAATACACTGTATTTGTATTTACGTCATAATTCGCTAACAAAAATATGACTCAACATAAATTTGTGGAATTTGTCGCTTCTACTGTTCTGAAGTTGAAAGTTGAATACGATTGAAAATTACCTTGGTTTAGCCGAGGTCGAGATAAAAATTTTAAAATTACAAAAAGTAACGTTTGGATTTTTAGCATTTACTGGTTAATTTTTAAATTGTAACCATTCGATAATGTAACAAATTATCAAATCAAAATTTCCAAATTCTTCGACCATGATGCTCTCACGTAAAATGTTTTTCGGATCCCGCAAAAATGTTTATGGGCTTTGTGCTCCCAACTTTTACCTTCAAACTAGGAATTTTCCAATTCCAATCAATCGCCTGTCTAACTAGCGCAAGAAAATGGAGAAATATATGACTCCGTGTCATGCTTCAACCTTTTCTACAAAATTGTCATCGAATAAGTGTATTGATAATAATAATAATAGCCTATTAAAAAAATGAGCTATACTGAATCGCAAATGCTAACATTGCGAAGAATATTGGAAAAAGTAGCTTAATCTTGTATAGTACGATAGTTTTGATACACAGTGTAGTATTATGCTACTTTCATGTCTTTGAAAAAATCAATGAGTTCTCGAGATATATTCATGAGCTATCAGCGCAGATATTATTCATATTTACGTCTTCCTCAAGGAAGCTATATGATTCCACTCATTTATTTTCTTCCACAAAGCTAAATTATTTGTTTTTTTTTTGAATTACGTTAGACTCACCATTTTGATAATATTTTGTTTACGAATTACCCAAACAAAAACAAGAATTTCAGAATTTTCTCACCACGTGTTGAAATTGTTCTTTGTGTTTGGAAAAAAAAAGAATTCCTTGAAATTTTTCTTTTGAGCTCTCACGGTAAATAAAATTTGTATTTACGTCATTATTCCCTTGGAGGAATATGATTCAACTCAGTGTTTTAGTTTCTATAATGCCAATTGATTCAGTTTTCAATTTATTCGGTTTTCTTGGAATTACGTTAGAAACATCATCCTGATAAAATTTTGTTTACGATTTACAAATACAAAAAAAAACAAGAATTTCAGTATTTTTCTCAACACTTTTTGAAATTATGACCAATATGAAAAAGGTTATAAGTATATATATACAGTATAGGCTACTGTAGGCTTATGCATAACTTCCACAAAGTGTTATGGTAGGTTGCAGGTAATGACCATAAAGAAAATGCTTCGAAATATAAGTTTATTCTGGAGCATTGCAGGGACAGTAGATTTTTGAGTATAATACGCTTATTGTTTTTAGCTTAATTTCATATTATTTTGAGCAATAATATTTTTATTCATTTGCAAGACAGAGCAAAATACATTGTTATCTTACTACATTACAAGATTTTTTTTATGATGTAGAAGAAAGTTTGATGGTGCTCATCCAGATATTGAAAGTCAATTATCAGAACGTAACACTTAATTTGCTAACAAGTTTACCCATGAACTCAGAGACATTGTGGTGAAATGATAGATTAGCCGTTTTGAATTGTGTTCGTACTAATAAATAAACAAACAAATAACTGATGTTATTTTCAAATTATTGAACCGAAAACTCAAACATAATTGAGATGACTGCGAAGTGAGCTTGCGCTCTTCCAATCAACAGCCACCTGCTCTTTGTCAAATGCGATCGACTTCAGCCGTGAATCGAACCCGCGCGGTACTGCTCGACCATGTCGCTGATAAATACTGGGAAGTATGATATTAAAAGTTGATCGTCGTTGTCACAGCCAGCAGTACAATTGAGTGAGCGGTTGCAAAAGCGCATGTTTTACATGAGGTGATCAAAGCATATAGATCTTTGAGAAAGTATTTTGTTCTTCTTTCTGCGCTGCGTCTATTTTTACGGACATGTACGACAACTAAGCATAAAAAAGAAGAGACGGAACTGAGAACAGCATATAAACTATTACGCGATGTTATAATGATTTTGTTTTCTGTAAATGATTAACGCCGTGCACTCAGAAAAGTAGATACAAATATCTTGTTACAATCCTTGGACACATTTAGGTGTCGAATCGTCAAACAAACCTCAGAGCGACTGCTCTACCTAATGGGCCAAAATCACAAAAAAAATGTAAACAAACTAGTTACAGTTCAGCGCTCACAAAATGCAAATCACAATAAACAAATTTTGCGAAAGACAAGGTATATTACAAAAAGATTTAGATTTCGCCGCTCAGCAAAAATCACAAAAAGTCAGTCGGAGCATAACTTGTGGTTGAGGTATAATGCAATATTTTCCCGAGGTCAGACCCTATTGAACAAAACTCACTTCGCAGTCTCCCTCAAATAATATATTGTTGAATTTTCAATTCAGTAATTTGTAAAATAACCTCAGTTATTTATTTATTTATTTGAACTAGGCAAGCTAAATTTTCATGTTTTCATTTGCGGCCACATAAGCTTGAAATATAGTAGTATTTAGGCTAGACCGTGTAAACCGACAGCAAATGATCAACAAGTAATCTTTTTTCTCTATAAACGTTTTATCTATGTCAAAAGTCTTGCTCAAGCGCAAACCTAGTAATTTAATAATTTTTTATGCATAGGATATTATTCACCGTAAGCTTTTGCGGATTGTAAAGTACGTAAATTATGTCTGATACCAACTTATATTCTACGGAACAAGTTTTCGTAAAAATCTTTGACGATTCTGATGACGAAGATGATTTGCATGACCTCGCTTCAGACTCTGATAGCGACGATCAACATTCACCATCTTCTTCTAACAATGCTTCTGCTCTACTCCAATCTAAACAACCTTTAACTTCAGTGTTTTCAAATTCTGCTGCCGTACCTGGTGCTAACCAAGCTCCTACCTCTGCTTTTTCCAATCCCGATGCTCTACTTGGCGCTAACCAACCTTCTACCTCTACTTTTTCCAATCCCAGTGCTCTACTTGACGCTAACCAACCTTCTACCTCTGCTTTTTCTGATCCCGGTGCTCTACTTGACGCTAACCAAGCTCCTACCTCTGTTTTTTCCAATCCCGGTGCTCTACTTGACGCTAACCAAACTTCTTCCTCTGCTTTTTCCAATCCCAGTGCTCTACTTGACGCTAACCAACCTTCTACCTCTGCTTTTTCCAATCCCGGTGCTCTACTTGACGCTAACCAAGCTCCTACCTCTGCTTTACTTGATGCTGACCAACCTTCAACGTCAGCCTTCACAAACCTTGCTGCTGTTCTTGATAACAACCAGTTTCCAGCTCAGAGTTCAACTCCTGTTATTTCTGATCAACTTTGTACAGAAAATGACTATGAGGATGATAACGTCTTCCAGCCGCCACAACGTAAAAGACGTCGCTTTGCTCCTCACGAAAAGCACATTACCGACATTAGCACAGCTTTGCAAGAAGAGCATTATCATCCTCTTGATCTAACTTTAAATGAAGAAAAATCATACAGAGTGGAATTACAAAAAGCAAACAAAAACCAGAGAGGTGCAGTCATTACTTGGAGTAACACACCACCTGCAATGCGTGGCCGGCAAGCAAGAAGCGATGTTATTCAAGGAACTATTGGTGTACGTCAAGAGTTTAAAGATTATATCTCACCGAAAGCTACTTGGGAATTATTTTTCACGCTGGACATTTTAGCCATAATTGTCGAGCTAACAAACAAAAAAATTGGTGTTGTGAGAAACGGACTTTCGCAGCAAATTTTGAACGAAAGCAAATATTCATTTTTATACGATACTTCTACACCGGAAATGCTAGCCCTTGTTGGTTTGATGTACTTACGAGGCTTGCTGGGACTTGCTAACTATTCTATAGATGTTTTGTTTCATAACTTGACAGGAAGCCCAATATTTGGTGCCACTATGAGTAAAAACCGATTTAAATTTTTACTCAGCCATATTTCTTTTGATGATATTGCAACTCGGCCGAGGCGGTGGTTATTTGACAGATTTGCCGCGTTTCGGGAAATATTTGAATTATTCAATGAAAACTGCGCGAGAATTATGATACCTGGTGCTTACTTGGCTTTGGACGAGACTCTTTACCCAATGCGCAGCAATATTTCCTTCAAGCAGTTCAATCCTTCGAAGCCAGCAAAATATGGCATGCTTTTTCGATCCATCAACTCTTGTCGTTATTCTTACACCTTCTCTACGTCAGTTTATGCAGGTCGGCCGAGAAATTACGTTTCAGACCCAGACATGTGTCGTTTTCATGTTCGTGGAACTGAAGAAGTTGTAAAAACCTTAGTTTTACAACTAGAAAAGCGCGTAGATCTATCGGGAAGAAATATTTCCTATGACAGACTCTATACCTCCATTGCTTTGGCAAAATGGCTTTTAGAACGCGATATTACGTGTATTGGAACTATTAAAGCTCATCGAAAGAGTATACCCCCCGAAATCAAAAATGTGAGCAACCGAGACGTGGGTTCTTATGAAATTTTTTGGAATGAACCGGAAAAAAGAATCAATTTAAATTCTTATGTCGTAAATACCAAATCCAGTGGTAAGCGAAACGTGCTGATGTTATCAACAATCCATCCAATCTTGGGAATTTCCAAAGACGTAAAACCAAAACCAGCATTGTACAAGCTTTATGATTATACAAAAGGGGGTACTGACATTGTAGACCAAAAAATTAGCTTTTATTTGTGTAAACCCAAATCTCGAAAATGGACAATTGTTGCGTTTTCTTATCTTATGGATACGTGTCGAGTCAACGCGTCCACAATTATGGCACTAAATAATGGCAAAGATCCTCGCAAGCTAAATTCGTTTAATTTTGGCTTTGACCTGGTGCTTGAGCTTGTTCGACCATTTATTGAACAGCGATCGAGAAATGGATTGACTAGTGACATTGTAAGAAAAATCAAATTAGTTTTGGGGGAGCAAGACGTTGCCGTATGTGCAACTGCTTTACTTACGCCATATCCACCCAAGTCGGGGAGGCCACGTCGCTGTGAAATGTGTAAAGCCGAAATAAGGGGCCCCGGAATGAAAAAACAGAAAGACAAATTAGCAAAACAGAGTGGTCAAAGTTGTGGAAAAACTGTGTGTCAACGTCATCGCTTTCAATTTTGTACAAACTGCCACTAAAAGAGCAGATTAATCTGTATTGGTGCATAAGTTTCCTGATGGTTTTTACACGGTTTATGCAGTAAGCAATACGGTCTCCCTCACTGCCTGTAACCTGTTTATCTCTTGTAACCAGGTATCACTAATGGTCTCAAAAAGGATAAAGCCTGTCGAGTTTTTACACTGCTTGTGTTGAATAAATTATATCAATTTTTGCTTATAGATTTATATCAATTTCTAAGGAACAATTAATCACCACTCTGTAACTTTAAGTTGATATTACTGTAATTTTTGCTCACCGGCATCTGACTTTAGCATAGTTTTAACGATATGATTTTGCGTTGATATTTGTTTTCGTTTATCTGCTTTTTTGTACCGGTATGGTTGTTTGCTTTTTTGCAGCTTTTTAGAGAAAATCAATTATTTTGTGAAGCGAATAAAACTAAAATTTTGCGATTAGTGAGAAGTATTTATTGGTCAAACAACGCGACACGACAATAAATCAAGCTTGGTATGAATGAAACGTAAATTGAAGTTACGCTTTTTATGTGAGAAGTAACAAAAATACAGGAGCTTCGTGGTCTTTCCTGAATAATGGAAATTGAAAATAAAGACCAAAACTAATGGAAGAAAGCGACATTTAGCAATCAATATAGGTGTCGAGAAGGTGGTAATTTTTTGCTCGAGGAACGCCACTCATTCATTTTTTTCAAGCAAGTGTGATGTCATAACTTTTGCAGACATGCTGTGTCTCACTCGTTCATAGAAAAAGAAACTATTTTTTAGGAGCGAAGTTGTCACTTTATGAAAATTATCAACAAATTCATGAAAATTTTTAATTTCAAATAGAATGTAAAAAGGAGCGCTGTGATCGGCTTGAAATATCGTTGTTTATTAAAATCTTCAAATATGTTTTTGATAGCGTAAGGGTGTTAGTAGGGATGAGTTTTAGAGTGTTTAGCGTAAATTTTCTGTAACTGGAGATTATAATTGTCAATAAATAACGTAAAATTTTGAACAACGCTGTTGTTCGTATGATGGGTTGCTCCAGTATGCACGATTGCACGTTTTCAGGTCCGAACTAGAATTCATTTCAAAATAAATAAAAAATAAACTGAGGCTAACTTCAAATTATTGAACTGAAAATTCAACAGTATTTGAAGGAGACCGCGAAGTGAGCTTGCGCTCTTCGAGTCAGGAGCCATCCGAAATATATGTCAAACGCGATCGGCTCCGACCGAAAATCGAACCCATCAAGTTGGATGGATAATCTACGTGTGGTACCGCCTGGCAATTTTGCTAACAATCACTTTAATTTTCGGTATTGCCTAGTGTGGTAGGTTGCTTGCATTATTTTCAACACTAAAAAATTTCCGTTTTGCTGATTAGAAAATTGAAAGTTTTTATGAAACTAAAAGTTTGTCTACGACAATGCTGGATTTTCGATCTCTTCTAGATAATAAGCGTGCGTAAGGCTTTTAGCCGTAGAAATAGAAGCATTGTATGTTCACTTAGGAAATTGGACCAAACTCGCAGACTGTTCAATATTTTGAAGTTTGAGGATTGTTTAAATTAGAATTAGAAGAAAATTGCCATTAGGTTGTTGTTCTCACTCCCAAAAAGCTTGTTAATCTTTGTAACCGCAAAAATTTTACGTCGAATGTTCTGCTCAGCCGAGCGAAACTGTCGCGCTTGCGTGATTTTTTCTCGCATTTCAAGTAAAAACGACCAAAAAATGTGGGTCCTAAAAAAATGCCATTAACACATAAATTAATCCACTTTTTGTAAAAAAAGTATACACGACAAATTACTATAAAATAATTGACCGTTAGAAACTTTCACCGTTGCTTTAGCACAAGTATGTACGGAGATACTAGCAATCAAAAAGAGCGGTAGACATGGTCCCCCCCCCAAACTTCTGACGCTTCAAAAAAGCCCAGTCCGAATAGGGTTAATAAAACATCTTCTTAGCGTGGAAGTTGCAGTGTATCAGTAATAATGTCATGTAAAACTGCATGAACAAATTCAAATGAAAATTGGTTGCAATAATCAAGAAAAACATCAAAAACTTTATCATCAATTTGGTCTTCATAAAAATAGCAATGATAAATTGTATACGGACGTAGAAAAATCTTGTAGTGATTGCAAAATATGCTTTGCATAGTTGCAATACTTTGTGTAGTCGCAATGCCTATTTATTCATCGCATAATTATTCAGCTCATGACTACGACATTCGACTTTAGAGCTTAGGCCTATTCGCTATACAATCTCGTTGTTGATGATTTGTTCTATTGGATGACTTTGTATTATCCGCTTTAGTTTAATGGTTTGATTATTATTATTTACCGCTATTGCATAACAGACAGGAAATAAGCTTATATATTTATGGATTCTGATTCTGCCATAAAAGATAGTTTAAAAAGATAGTTCAGAGACGTAAGGCAAATGTACTCCCGTGTTTGTAAAATGTTGTTTGTTGTATCTCAATAAGCGGACAAAGAAACCGTCACACACGTTTGGAGTCAGATCGAGTTCTACATTTGGTGACACCCGACGTGTTCAAACAAGGTAAGAGTGTTTTACTTTTTATAACGATGTTAGCTTATGACGTCTAGAAAAGACACATCGCTAGGCAAAAAGCTCGTAAAAGTTCCATTCACTATAAGCACTAGGCTAACCGACAGAGCGCACATTATGGAAGAACAAAAAAATGAGCTTTCACGTTCAAACGAGGTCGAAAATTTGTCGCAAACCCCGCAATCTAATGATAATCGTCCCCCACAAAATCAAGATTCGCCACGAACATCGCAATCGAACGACGATCGCTTGCCGCTCGATGAACGTCGCCCCTGCAATAACTTTAAATTACCAGCATTTTGGAAACATAATGCAGGCTCATGGATAGCTCTTATCGAAGTTAAATTTCGCTTCTCAAAAATAACGACGCAAATTAATAAATACATGGCTGCTCTTGAAACCCTCAGCAACTCTGAATTAGAACACTTATACAATATACCCAAACCAGAAGACGAAAACTGTTACGACAAATTAATCACCCAAAGTCATTATATATTTACTCGAGACGATCAAGATAAATTGGATTTATTGCTAAACGATTTAACATTAGGAGATAAAACACCTAATGAACTCATGAGACACCTAATCTCGGCTGCAGGAGTTGAAGATAATTGTTCCCCGCAATTTGAAGCGATTCTTAAAGATCGTTTTCTAAGATGTCTTCCCCCTGACATCGCAGCTAGCAGTGGCACTTGGTCATATACCAATCTAAGAAGCCTTGCCAAATGCGCCACTCAGGCTATGAACACAATTCAACGTTATGGCAAGCCCCAATCAGTCCTTACAATCGGCAATAAGCCAAGGAATATTACCTCATCGCATTTCTCACCAAATTCAGCAAGGAATAATTCGGATGGCCGCGTCAATTTCTTTCGCCCACAGGGACGAGAAAATTTTTCCAGAAGCAATATAATTTCTGCTAATGCTCGTGGCAACTGGCGAAAACCAATTCGACAGCCAAATTATCAAACAAATGGTTGGCCTCACAATTCGCGGTACGACCAAAGTCAGAACCGCTACCGCTTTTATTCGGGTTACGTTTGCTACTATCATCGACTTTTCAAACAAGCCGCCAACCGATGCGAAGGCCCAAATTGCCAATTTTTTTCCTTTCCTTATCGGACTGAATCTTTAAACTGCGAAGGCCGGCAGCTAAGATCGCTGCACTAGACTGCCGAAGGCCAGCTTGTTATCCCAAGAAACCATGCAGGCTATTACAAGCTTTTGACATTAATAATCGCATTTCTTTTTTAATCGATACTGGCTCTATTGTTTCTGTCATCAAAGCAACCTTTCGAGAAAAATCAAAAAACCCTAACAGTAAAGTCCTTTATTCTGCTACAGCAAATGAAATTCGCACCTATGGCGATTGTGTGCTGGATGTTAACTTTAAAACTCCTCAAAATTATTCGTGGAATTTTACGAAAACCGATCTTAATTTTTCTATCATCGGACTTGATTTTCTTAACGCCCATAAATTAACAGTCGATGTTCGCAACGGTTGCTTAATTGATAAAGAAAACGATCTAACTATACCCCTTAGCAACCGTTGCTTAATTGATAAAGAAAACGACCTACAGATATATGTACACCGAATTGGTGTAAAAAAAACTTCCAGAAATGCTAAGCCACGCCCTGTGATAGTACGATTTGTATCCTATCAAAAAAGGAATGAATTTTTATTTGAAAAAAGCAAGCTGAAGAAGAGTATGCATTTTGGCAATGCATTTATTACAGAAGATTTGACCCCACTGAGGTCAAAACTGCTTCGATATGTAAAAAAAGAATGCGATAATGACTTCGTGCTTTGCCATTCGTACAACGGTAAGATACGAATGAAGAAATCGGCCCAAAAAACAGGTTTGTCTCTAGACAAGAATGGCAATGATCAAGGGACAGGTAAATGACTCACCATAACATCGGTTGATGACTTATTTAAGATTAATGTGAACGTTGATTTTGAAAAATTGAACTATTTACCTTTTAAGTACAACAGTGTGACCATGGGATCGTCGGATAGTGAGGTAGAAAGTGATGCCTCCACTGATTAATGACATGAGAGTATAGTATTTTTTGTCATATATTGTGTGAGTCGATGCATTAAATGGCTACTTCAATTACCAAATTTATTTGTAAAACTTGTTCTATATGTGGTTCTGTAAAGGATAGCATAATCTGTGTCAACTGCCAAATGCGTAATCATGTGACCTGTTGTACACCGATTGCTCAATGTTCACGCTTAACTGACCGATTTGAATGCAATAATTGCTACAGTATCGAACGCTCTTCGAGATCAACTCAGAAGAGTTCAAATTTTGGTTCTAGCTATCACAGTACCCTTACCGATGATGATACAACGATTAAAGGCCTTAATGAAATAGAATACCAAAATATGTTATTTAATAAATGTGAATATTATGGCACTCATTCCCTGAATAATATTCTTCGTAATCGAACTAATGAACTATTAATTATGCTGCTCACCTCTGAATTTGGATATTAATTATGCTGCCCACCTCTGGATTAATGAACTATGCTGCCCACCTCTGGATTTTGATGATATAAATAATATTAAGTCTAAACCTGCTTACGCTCGAGCTATTTCTGGGTAAAATGTGACTAGTTCAGTACATAAATCTAAGGATAGTCTTAATCTTAAACCTTCAGTATCACCTATAATTTTCTGGACTTTTTTTTGTTTTACAATGATTTGTCTCAACATCAGAAATCAAATTATTGGTTATTCATATTAAATTTCTTTGGCAAAGCTCATGTACCGTACCAGCGTCAACTTGCTTATTGGCTTCAGCAAAAAGGCTTCCTTACTGTTCTGCTATAGTTATAAGTTTTCTTTTATTTATTTCTCTTTGTGTGAGTGTTTTTTTTTTCAATTTTTAGTTGTTTACTTAGCTTATATATTATATGCTTAAAGTAGCAAAATCCTCAATTACCTTCTGTAAAATCTGTGAAACACATTTCAAAACGACAAAAGTACCAGCCTTGCGGTGCCTGTAGTGCAGAATTTCATCAAAAATGTATCAATCACTTGAATATAACCTCTCAAATGAAACCCTTTTTGCAATGATTGCCTATGCATCTCGTGTGCTGCAGCTACCTTGCCATTTTTTTCCTTAACCGACAAGGACTTTTCTGACTTGTTTCATGACCCTAAATCACCTCTACCTTCTGCTGATGACCTTAATAGATTACTGTCAAATGTGCCTAATCATTTTGATCATGATCTTGATGACGCTGATAACATGTTTTTAATTAATAACCAATTAGATTCCTATCTGACTGTTCAAGAAGTTCATAAGCTTTTATCTGGAAAGAATGAAGAATGTAGTTTTAGCACTATGTGTGTAAATGTTAGATCTCTCAATAATCCTCACAATTTTACTAAATTCGAAAGTTTGATTGCGGGTTTAGATTTTCAGCCTCATATAATTGAAGTAAATAAAACATGGGAAAAACCCCATACTACTGGTCAACACATGAATCTAAATGGATATGTTTATATATCTAATCCTAGAGTTGCCAGCAGAGACGGTGGTGTTGGAATGCATATTAAACAGAGCTTAATTTTTACTCTCTATGCATGAAAAAGTTTGCATGAAAAACTTTTCGAATCTCTATTTGTTACTAAACATTTTGAAGGTAAAAGGCTGATATGTGGCACTGTATATAGACCTCCTCGTAATGATAACTTGGGGCTAAGTGGCTTTTGATTCTATCAAACTGGTATTAGGTGAACTAAATAAAACCAAAAGTAAATGTTTCCTGATGGGAGACCTTAACCTTAATTTATTAGAATTTTCTGATAAGAAGACTAACAATTCACAGATATCATGTTTAATTACTTCTACCCCTTGATCAACAAACCTACTAGAATCACTGACTCGAGCTCTTCTTCCATTGATCATATATGGACAAATGTTTCAAATACTACAATTAAAAGTGGTATAATTGCGCATTGTGTGACTGATCACCTACCAGTCATACAGGTATCAAATCTTGGAAAAATTAAAACCAATCCGGTCCCTAATGTAAGGTGGTATGCTCTAAGTAACCTTAAAAAATTTAGTTCTTCCTTAGAAAATGCTGACCTTTGCAATGTAGAAAATCAAGATAATCCTGATGACTGTTTAAAGAATTTATATGATTTGCTCATTGAAAAATTTGACAAATTCATTCCCCAAAAAGAATCTTCTAAAACAACCAAACATTCTGAGTGGTATGATCGTGAACTAAGACGCCTAATGCTCAAAAAAGGTAGATTGTATAAAAAATATCTTCTACCGCTTCTTATCCAGTTAAAAAAAATAATTTTATCAAAAAAAATTCAAGAACTTCTATAATAATGTAAAGAAAACGTGGCAGCATATAAACAGTCTTCTTGGTCGAACGTCTGTAAACAGTGCCACTTCATCCTTTTTTATCAATGGGAAGAAAACTTGTGACCCTTTACCAATAGCAAATGAGTTTAATGACTATTTCTCTAATATTGCTATTAATCTCGTAAACCAACTTCCTAAACCATCTATACCCTTTCAAGAATACCTAGCACCAACCAATCCTTCTTCCATTTTCTTTTATCCCACCTCCCCCTGTGAAGTAAAGCAGATTATTAACAAAACAACCACGAAGCATAGCTCATGCTGGGATGACATACCACCAGTTGTATTAAAAATTTGCCTGATAATATCATTAACGCTTTGACGTATATCTTTAATCTGTCCCTTTGTCAGGGGAAATTTGTCACCGCTCTTAGACACGTTAAAGTAGTGCCAATTCACAAAAAGGGTGATGTTCAGAATTTAAACAATCATAGGCCAATTAGTCTGCTGTCAAGCTTCTCAAAGTCTCTCGAAAAAATCGTTTACAGGAGGCTGTATTCATTCTTTGATCGCTTCAACTTGTTTTCTAATTCCCAGTTTGGGTTTAGAAGAGGTCACTCTACCTCCCATGCTAATTGTCTGCTTGTTGACTAAGTCGCTGCAGCATTCGAAAAAAAGCTTTGTACTGTCGGAATTTTACTTGACCTCTCGAAAGCTTTTGATACTATTAACCATAAAATTCTCTTGCATAAACTTAATCATTATGGCATTAGAGGCACAGCCTTAAACTGGTTTATGAGCTACCTGACTGGACGCACTCAACAGGTTTGTTACAACTGTGTTGCTTCTTCCAATATTAATGAGATAAATTTATCGGTGCCTCAAGGTTCGATGCTTGGCCCTATATTATTATTATTTACGTCAATGACTTCCCTAATTGCTTGAAATACGGAACTAGTTTGTCGCTTGCGGATGATACAAGTATTTTTATCAGTGGCAAAACGGCCCGAACGCTTTTCGATAAAGGGAACGACGAACTCCGTACACTGTAAAAAATTTTGGGTAATCGCATGACATGAAATTGGTTGTTTGTATGCATTACCCAAAAAAATGCGGACAAAAACCCAATTTTTATGGGTAAGATAACCAAAAACCCAAAATCTAGTTTGGGTTTTGCATGACCCAAAGCACATTGTTGGGAACAAACAACTGCATCCCAAGTAAATTAGGTCAAAAGCTTTATGCCCAAATTAAAAATTTGGGTAAACGTATTAGTAAATACCATTTTGGGTAAAATGATTGCAAACCCAAAAAAATTTTTGGGTTTAGCATGACCCAAAGCACATTTTTGGGTATAATCAACTGCATTTCAAGCAAATTGGGTCAAAAACTTTATACCCAAAATTAAATTTTGGGTAAACGTTTTGGCAAATATTATGTTGGGTAAAGTGATTGCAAACCCAAAAAAAAACTTTAGGTGAGGATTGAATAGACTATTTGTTTGGGTTGGTGAAATTTAAACTCAAAATTTTTCTTCGGGATACAATTCCTCAAATATTAATTTGGTTTAAATGGCTTTACACCCAATAATCTTTTTTGGAGAGGTTAAGGGATTGCTATTTTGGACCAGTGGATTTGAATCCTAATTTTTTTCTCTGGAGGGCAACAAGTCTTATAATGTCGGGTATTGGTTCAAACTCTCCAAAGAAATTTAGGTAAAATGTTGAATGACTTAATTTGAAAGGGCAATTTTGCACCTACAAGAACATTTAGGGGTATAACCTTTAAAAAAAAATTGCTGCGGATTTTGAACATCAAGACAAACATGAGTTACACTGTGCATTTTCTTTGCAATATGAGAAACATTGATCACATCATATATAACTTCAGCAATTGTTTTATAACAACAGCGCTCATATTCTGATAATTCAAGTCTAAAGTTTTGGGGGTTTTCCAAAACATCTAAATTTCTACAGAAGCATTTGATCTCCTTAGTAAAGGACAATAAAAGAAGATATCTGCAAAGAGGCCAATTAATTTAAATATTGTGCTTTTGGTTTAATTAGTCAAAACGGCTAGGCTAAATTAACAACGCATGCTTGTTAAACATCATAAATAGATGTAACAACGTCACAATGTAAAATTGCACATTTTACATCCTAATCAAATTAACTACCTGTAGAGTACCGGTAACAGGATAAGTCTAGTTTAACATCCTGATAACTGCGTCGCTGAAATTTTTGACTTGTTTCGATTGCGTCGGCTGTTAAAGGGCCCGGAGTCAGTTAATTCATGCTGAGCACTGGGTTTAGGTTTAGCATAACTTTTAAAGGGATATAGAAATAAAGAAGATTTCAAACTAATCAAGAGACATCAACTTTACCTCACAAATCCCTTAGACTAGGAGACATAAACCTGTAATTTTTAAACTCAGGTCCAATATAATTCTAAGGCTCTTCTGCTGTCAACCACTTTTTGGTGATAAGTACAGTTTAATTTTTAATCTAATTCAAAGATAATCTATGTCATGGAGGTTAGATTGAGTTCGTTTTCCAAAATTTTGAAGTTTATTGCGCTATATCTTCAACATAAATCAGAATCACTTCATGCATTCAATGTCATCTTGTTGACAATAACATAACGTAATTTGTGGTAGACTATTAAGTAGACAGTCTTAATCGGATGACCTCCTTTTTGATTCCTGTCATGTTGGACGATGAGACTTTTCAAAACAGTTGTAGTCTTCTCAATTCCAGAAGCTGCAATTGTCTGTTTAAGAGCGTACATCCCGGAGGGGATGCATTGTGTATTCTCCATTATAACAACTTCCGATAAGGTCAACCGATATAGGTTTAAGACATGTACGTCAAGTTGTCTACACATAGCTTAGCAAAAACTGCTATGCTGCATTTGCATTTCTTCGATTTTCGATTCGACGTCCGGAAATAGGAACAGTCTTTGCAAGTGGGGCTGAATCAGGACTCTCCACTGCATGGTTCATTCAAACAAGGCAGATAAACCTACATTATAGAGTTAACAGTGACTTTAACAATATTTCTGTAGGCCTAAAAACCTTATTTAAAAGTTTGGCAACTCTTATTCAAATAGAATGATGAGACCTAATAAAGTTGAAACGCGTCTACAACTGCAAAATAGGTTAACTGACTGGCAGAGACAGGTATACTGGAAAGATTAGCTGGGTTGGATAGTAAGGTTTTCAATGAGGTAGAGTATAGTAGACTAGGATGATGAGTTGATGACTAAGCTCAAGTATAAGTGATTCTCTCTATTTTGGGCTTTACTCTTTGCATTTAGGGTTTAAGCTGAGCTAAAGAGACTTTCTATTGATCCTAACTTGCGTTTATTTTTAAATTTTTTGTTTGAAACATTAAATTGAAAGGAATTACAATTTTTAGCCTACCTGTAAATAAATTGCCGCATATAATCGCTATTTTCTCGGTTGAGTACTCTCCTAACAATTTATCAAAAAATAAATAAAATAATCTTTAGCGCCATCACGAACCTGGCATGGTCTGTGACTGGGTCGTGCGTGACTCGAAAAATCATTCTACGTGGTGTCTTTTGTGTGAGGGTGTTAAGCGCATTATTGTAGTGTTAGTGCAGAGCTTAGGCAAGCTTACAGCAATTTCGATAGATAGGTAAGACAAAGTTTTTGGATGTTAAAAGCGTCTTTGTGCTGATTACCGAAGATGGCTGGGTAAATTGCTATTCTACACTAAGTTACTTGTTCATCCGTAATAAACATATACCGATCTGCCGGTAGACAGGTAGAGCACTGCAATATTGTACCGATGGATTAAGTTTTATTTTTCTTTAAACTAGAGTCAGTTCAAATGTCCATTGACTATTAAAATACCAATTGATGATCTAGTGTTTGGGAAAAAATTTTAAAAATCACTCTCTAAAACTTACATCGTCAGTGACGGTACGGGTAGTGCAAAAACTGCATGAGTCATTGGTGAAATTTAGTCTTTGTCATCAAGTTGTTCTGCTGGGTCAGCACTATCACTTTAGACACTTTTTGGAAAAAACAATGGACTTTATCGAGAGTTATGATGCAGTTTCTAAATTGCATACTGGTAAGACAGCACAGTGAATCAACCATTGTCAAATAATACCGTAATTATTAATTAATAATGTATTGTACACAAAACCATCTAGTCTCTCATGCATTGTTATTTCATTTGTGACAAATGGAGGATTCATACAATCACAGTTTTCTCGCATTTTTTTCAAAACACAAAAATAATGGCTTACGCAGTTTTTGTTAAGCACTAGCGTGAAGATCTTGAAAATTAGAACAGTCATTTACGTGATTAATTAAAGCATACCAAAAGGCAAGTTCAAATTAAGACTTCTTTACCCTAACTTGACCGAAAATGCAGGTGTGGGTCTAGTGAAAGTACGGTACCGTAACTCCATTTCGCACTGGTTTCCGATATACTGGTATACAGCGGTCTGGTGGTAAGTCATTTTATTTTTTAATTATTTTGAGAGACATTAAACTATATGAAACCCATACATTTTGTACCAGTACTTCGTTATTCAGATACTGATTAGATATAAAATGAATTGCTTCGATATAACAAACCTTGTATACTCAGCTTTGCAAGATGTACCAGTCGCTGACAAAGAAAAAGTTTGCCAAATATTTGAAGGTAAGCAGTTAGATGTATGCCTACTGCAGTACTGCGTATAAATATTGGCATATATAATTATGCTGGTACAGGTTCAAAATTACAACTACCAACATACTAATCTGCCATATTGAACAGGTATGTCACAAACCAGGGTGGTTGGAATGGTTTTTATTGCATCACTCCTAACATGTTAAAGAACGTTAACTCTTGTTAAGCAAAACAACATTTAAGCCATCAGCATCTGTAATCGGAAAAAATATAACTTTTTTACCTTCTTGTATCTACAGTTTCCAAATGTTGTAAGGTAAAAAATGCTTGAAGTGCTGATATTAATACTGTAATGCACAATTAGCCATCCAATAACCTAACTTCGGACAGTTTTAAGCTATTTCAATAGATCCTTAAACTATTACTCACACTGATTCATAGTTTAATCAGTTTCAATAATGATTTGACCGTAAACGAGAAATGAATTTTTCGCAACCAGCTTGTTCAACTGATACATCATTTTCATTTTCCGGTTAATTAAAACGAATTTCCAATGATGGTGTTTGGAGTCCGAAATCTCCCACAATATCGCATGTACTTGAATAAAATTTTATAAGTTCTTAGTTAACCTATGCACTATGCAAACAAATCAAAAAAAGCATTTGACATTTTTCGTAGCTGTTGACCTTTAATTCTTTTATAATTTTTGCGCTTACAATTTTCCCATTTTTACAATATTTAGCTTCCTAACTTCAGCCACTTGTGCAAACTCAAGTTAGGCTGATTCTACAAACTATGCCAAAAAATAACTGGACTATTGATGCCAATGATCACTTTGACCAAATTATCATCGTAATGTGCAATTGTTTTGTTATTTTTCAAAGAATTTGAATGGATTTTTTAAACCCTTTAAAACATGTGTAAGTTAGTCATGTTCTCCTAATTAAATGCCTAAGTGATTTTTTTGTAACTACTTAAAGTTGAAAAGACTATGCAATGGTACTTTACCACAACCTTTAAAACTCTTCATTATTATGCTTAAATACAAGTTGGGAGGTTTAGAAGAAGGTGTCCAAAGTTAGGTTGTTTGACAGTATTGCAATTGCTTGAAACCAAATTTCATTCACAGTCAAATTCGTTTTTGGCTGGAGTGATGTTGACCGCTTTGTATCTTCAATTAAATTGCTGATATCAGTGAATTACTGGAATAGATTAACAATTTTTTTCTGCTTAAACAAGAAAAGTTTAGTGGTTAAGAATATTGGCTGGTGAAACATGTGATTAGATATAACATATTTGTCACTCATCCAAAAAAGTTAATTCAGTCAAATGGAACTCAAATTAGTACTTCAATACCGGTCATAGCAGGTTAATGTCTACCTGTAAGTTAGATTTAAAAAAGTGTTCAAAGTCTACCCACTTTTTATACCAGTACTGTGTAAGGAAATGTCAATTTGTAAAAAAGTGAGAAAAAAACTGTTGTGTTCACTCATACCAGTAAACTGCTGTACAATGATTTTGGTATATTTTGTATCTCATAGAAAACACTACCATATTTTCACAGTTGCAATTTACAAGTTTGCTGTAATTTACAAATTTAAATGTTTTTTTGCAGAGAACAAAATCGATGGTTTTGCCCTAGCAGCATTTTGTGACATCAGCGATCTAATGAAAGTCATTCCGGAGGTTGCTCCAGGGTATATTGTCAGAATATACAGTTCTTTGAAAAGATCTCAAGAAGAAAAATTATGTGAGAGTGATAATAATGTGGATTTGGAAACTGATTCTTGCACCACCAGTATCACAGATACTGGTACTTCTCAGTCGAAGAATGATAATGATAAATCGATTCCACCTCTTTTACGCACTGATTCCATAATCTCTGGTGTGGAATTAGTGGAGGCAGTTTTGCCTTCTTCAATGCAACCATCTACCTCAACAGCAGACTCTGTTACTGATAATCAGCTTGATATTCCGGATGTAAATAGTATTGCTACTGATGTAACAAATACATATTCAAACTGGTAACTTGACGGAGATGGGAAAACGACAAGTTTTATCAGAACTTGTAAGAGTGATGAAGACTTTTGAAAGGTAAGTTATCCGTTATCATTGATGTTAACACACACTAAACATTTTGTTAGATAAGTTTGATTCAGCCAAGCAGTGGATGTCTCCAAAGGTCTAGCCAAACAATCTGTACATGCTCAATAGTACCAAGTATGCTTACGACAAATTGTAGTGTACCCCTCAAAGACTACCATATATTATTAGTCATTTGCATCGTACTATTTTTGGTAAAAAAAGTTTTCGCAAGTATATTTTTACGTATCAAATGAAAGGTGTTTGTGTTTCAGTCACCCTGGAAGGACATTAAGATGAAAGGCCGTGGATTCGCTTGTGAGTTTTGGTAAAGCTCAATTAATGCTGAGCAAAGATGAAGCAAAAGTGAGTTTACATATTGTTAATTTGCAAGCTGTAACAACCGAAGCAGACTGCTCAACAGAAAGGTGTTAGAAACAACCATGTGCGCTCTGTAGTAATTCCATAAAACCGCCATAAGCAGCTGCCTACTGGAAACAGTCTTTTAGTTAATTGTTCGATGGAAGTCAAACGCATCGCTAAGCTAGTAATACATAAGTATTAATAAAGCTATTATTAGGAACAAGGTGTTCCAAAGAATTGAGAAGTTTGTATTGATAGATTGAGCAATTAGTATTGTACTTTGTTGAGGTATGTAGGTGTAGTTAGATGCAATTAGGTTAGATAACGAGCTTCTAGCAACATCTCTGGTGTTTCTTCCACTATCAGCCCCAAAAGAAAAGCATCTTTGTACCCTTCAATATTTTCTGATAACGATGTGAATCAAAAGAAACAGGTAAAGTTTTTCTAACAAAATTGTTACAAGGCTTTTCGCAGTGATTGACGTGCATCTTTAATCCAAAAATTTTTATTCTTGCATTTTCTCTGGAGCTTGACATTCAGCATAATAGAGACAGCGTGAAACAAGCCGGCAAGTTTGCTTGTTGTGCCTTTGGCAAAGGCACTTAACGGAATTCCTCCATCTATGTGTGGTGGACAGATGGCCGGCAACTCCTTGGCGAGCTCCTATAGCGCCTAGTCGCTTTCTCTTGGTAGAAGGATAAATACGCCAATATAGAAAAGCTGCAAAATTTTTTGTAAGCCAGCACTATCTATCAGGTAATCATCGCCAACTTTACAATAAACCAAACAAACCAGTGGAAGACCTTTTTTATTTTTTGAGTTGTATTTACGGTTTACAATACTGCTTTTGGATATAACAAAAAAGGTCATTGCCTGTCCAGTCGGAAAAAATTCGACTGGCAACCAGCTGGCTAAAATGTCTTGGAGTGTGTAAATACTTTGTACATGTGTGCGAGAAGAAACTGTGGGTCAAGTAAATTTAGCTGGTGGGCAGCATCTAGCCCACATGCTGTAGGTTGCCAATCGCTGCTTTATGGTATTTTTTGATATTCCTTAAAAATTGTAATCTATTCGTAGGGTGGGAAATCAGTTTTGATGTTCTAGAATTCAAAATTTCATTTATTTGTGAAGTTAACTTTGTTGTGCAGAACTAAAACCAGAGTGTTTAATAACTGAACGTATAATTTTAGTTGATTAAGGAGGAAATGGCTAAGCCGTTAGAGTTCCGAAGGAAAAAATGCATCCAAGAGTGGATGCAAGAGACTTTCAATGCCAGGAGGGCATACATCCAGAAAAACAACCCAAGTCCCGCAATGATTAAACAAGAATGGCCTGGACTGTTGATATATGACGAGGTACATGTATAATTAATGCACATGACTAACAATTTTTGAGATTTCTTTCATACTGCAAAATAAATGATTCGCACTTAATTCTTTCTAAACCCAAGATTGTAGCAATGATGTTTAAGCAGAAGTTGAATTGTTATCCAGCTAGTAATTTTCTTGCGCACATTGATGGTTAAAGCATTTATGTGTTACAATGCATTATTCCAATCTTGATGTTATACAGAGTACATTTGTATAATCAAGGTGAGCAAGCTTTCACACGAAGGCACTATTTGGGAAAATGTTGAAGGCGATGCCCCCACTAATATGGAAGGTGGAAACTTTTTGAGAACTCATTTGCGGCGTCAAGTTTTTTCTTATTATTTTCGAAAATCACTGCCACATTTAGTTCGGAAATCCGTAATCTCTAAAACAAAAAAAAAAGATGTTCGCCTCTATGCCTCTATTCACAATAGGAGTTTAAATTTCTATAAGGGTCGGCGAGTCGCACAAAATGGTCTTGCAGGCTGTGTAGTTTGTCCACCCCTGACATAGATCATTCCTTTTTTAATAAAATTTTGTTTAAGTGTACCATTCGTTGTTTGGTTAAAGCTCTTTGGTGTATAGGAGATGCTTCTCTTAAAGATTGAAGTTTTAAGTTTATGCTTGCAGATCCTGTCTGTTGTATTGCATCCAGACAACTTGGCATCCGTGTGCTAACCCCCAAATAATTGGCTATTACCGCCTGTCCAGTCATTTGGCTTTTCATATTTAAGCCGTCAGTGCTAATAAAGGTGGTTGTGTAATTGACCCCATCATGGAAGAATAGGGGGGGGGGGGGGGGAGGTGATCTATGTGCAGTCTTTATAGGAGGATAGAAATTGATTTTAGGATCGTACTAAGAGACGAACTGTCAGCGTTCTTAGAGATTATCAAAACATTTGATTTTTGATTTCTAAGTTACTGTTTTTTTTGCAGTTAATTTTGGAAATGCGAAGAATGGTGCATTTTGCTTCGGAACGAGAAATTCGTTCTGAAGCAACAAATCTGTTTGAAAAAATAATAAAGTTTGCCAAGTCAAAATTGAGAAAATCTGCGGGATGGTTGGAGATATTGAATCAGCTTCCCATTTGTAATTTGAAAGGTCTGTCATTGGGTGAGTACGAGGTTTTGTTGGCTCACATTTGCTGCAATTTTAAAAACACGGCAATGGCAGAGAAACTTTCGGAATTGCTTGCTGCATGTGCATTTTCGACCATTAAAGCAAAATGTTTTCTATAAAACGTCCAACCGAAATTAGTGCAATCCAGATTGTTTTTTTATAGCATCATTATTTTACTTTTCTACATGCATTTCTAGTTTGATTTGTCATAGTTTCTCCTCTCTATCGTAACAAATTATTTTTTAATGGTACGCTTTTCAAATTGTGTTGTGTAATGCATCACGTGCTTTGTTACTATTGTTACTCTTTAGAATCTCTTGTGGTTATTGGCTGCTGGACATTGTGTCATTTGCTCAAGAGCAATACCAAAAAATTGGTTCCACCCCACCGATACTTCATTGATGTCTACCCAGTAAGTAACAGTTCATATATATTTAAATTACTGCGTTTATAGAAGAATATTTTTTTACGTAATTGTTAAGTTATCTGTATTTGATACTTTAAAATAAGTTTGAGAAAGTTTTGTTACATAATAGGTGAACACAACAATCGATGATATTCAACTTTTACAAGATCGGCACCAGCCTGTGCTGGTGCTGTGTAAGAAGAGGTACGATGGAGTGGTAATGGAGAAATTAATGCTTTTCTCCGAAAAAGAACCACTCTTTGAGATAAATGACATCATTAAGGGGCTGATTGCATATTTCGCTTTTCACTATGTGGCAAATTACCAATACTCGCCACATACAAGCAAGGTCTGTCAATTTTTGGAGGCTCAGTTGCTGAAATCAGCTACAAGTAACTGCTCTGCTGTAAAAGAACTTATGTATTTACAATATTCGGAGTGTACATGAACAATAGTATGCAAGTGACAAGTAGAAATTGAGTGTTGCAGATATGCATGGGGCTGTTTTGGGTGAAAACTCACCTGTGTGAAAAGATTTGTGAAATGTTTTAACTTCTGTCTTTTTTTTTTTTTTTTTTTTATCAACGTATGACTCACTCACTACCCGTCTATTAACTTTCTTTTGAAGAAATGGTTGGAGGTGCTAAATTTAAAAAGGCTTAAAAACGCGATAGTTTATCAACCACAATTGCTATGGACGTAACTTGGTAGGCAAAAGTTGCAAAAGACTAGCCGTTCTGTTTATGGAGAGATTTCTAGAAAATACATATTAAGTGTTTTTGCATGAATATCGAGAAAAATTCTTACGTTTTCAATTCAAAATATAAGATAGAAAATAGCAATAAACAATCATTCATCGCATATCCGTGTGTTTTCTTTCATGAAAGACTGCGATACTGAGTAATCTGTTTTATACATCTGTCGTTTGCAACTAATGCTGTGAATCTCATCAGCTCTCCAGAATTGTGTCTTGCATTATGCTACTCAAGGAACGTTGTAATTAGAAAACAAAATTCGCAAGAAAATTGCAATCCCACAAGATATCTTTTCTAGGTACTTGCAATAACAACCATGTCGATGCAATTGCAAGGCTGCAATGGTATAAGCTGAATCAACAGCTCTGCGCATATGCCTCATTTTTGTATTTTTCTTGTTCGTTTATAGTTCTTAAAATGCTGCATCATAACATAATTGTTACGTGAATGTTTATTTTTTCTCGATTTACGACATCAAAGCACGAAATAAGTTTTGGTGCATTCGTTAACGGTTTTTTAAAAACATTAAATTTGCAATGGTGCTTGTATTAAATGATTATATTTTCTACGTAATCATTGCATGTGGAAGCGAGATATGTATATGATAAAAAACGTAACTTAAAAAGTAATGAATGGTCAAGGCCAAGTTACCCATACATAAACATGTAAACCCGTGATTAGTTAATTTTATTACACGTAATGCAATGTTCACTAAATTATATAAATAATTAATCTTTGCTTATTGTTAACTTGAACTTCACTAGTTTTTTCTTGCATGCTGCAAATATGCGTCTCTCGCTTGTCACATGTAAAAACTTGGTAAATTGAAAGCATTTACAATTACGATTGCAAATAGGTTATCAAATTTTGTATTAACCTGTTATTGTAAAATAAACAAAAAGGAAAAATGCAATGATTATAAAAAATGCGCCAGAACGCATTTCGTGCCTAAAAGTCGCACAACGGTTTGTTGTACATACTATGCGCTGTTTCTGTGTTTGAGTACGCTATGCGTACTTATGCGCCTGTTAGGCTTTTTAGGGGCAAAAAAAGGATTTTCCATGCACTAGGCGCCTTAATTAAGTTCCGTTTCTTTATTGTTTTTTTTGGTATTTAATAACATACGTCCCATTTGTAGCTCATTTTGTATCTGCTTTTTGCCTGGGGGAGATACCTGTAATATGGACTTGTCCCTGTATTATTTCCTGTCTGATTCGAAGCAAGAGCTACGTTTATTTTTAGGAGGATTTGCAAATGTACATCTTTTGGAGAAAGAGGTCTGTTGTTAAACTATTTAGGCCTATAGGGTAAAGCGGTATTTATGTTTATGAAGCAAGTTTTATGTGGTACAAAGTGGTCTCAGCTGATCAAACCATACTGGATTAACAATCTAATTTTTTTCGAAATTGTCAAAAAGCCAAAATCGCATGCCGTTCCGTATGCTTATGTAATATGGATAACAGTGATGATTTTTTACTTAAATAGTCTCATCCAGCCCCCTCCATTATAATACTTACTAGTTGCGCAGCTCTGTTTTTGTTTAAAAGAAAAATTTGAAAGGTTGATTGGTATACACATTTCTCTATTCTTTTCAATGGTACATGTGTTTATAATCAATAAATTGTTATTATGGCATCATTTGAGCTGGAAACCTATAAGTTCAAAAGAAGTTTGCGAAACCATGAATAGAAATTAGCCTCAACTCCACAGCATCCGCGATACAAAAACTGCTGTCAACATTGTGGAAAATTGAATGAGCAAACTATTATTGTTACGGTTTTGTTTATTTCCAGTTCATATAAGAGATTTTAAAAAAATGTCTTTTGAAGCATATTGAAAACTTTTACTACATTCAATAAACGATTTGTCAGAAGAAACTACATTTGATTGAGGCTGTTGCTGTAGAACGCTTGTGGCAGATTTGTATTGTTGCTCGCGTGGTTGTGATGCTCCTTTTCCGATAATCGTGTGCAGTTAAATAAGGATGATGCTGCAGTATAATTCTTTGTTGTTCGAACGTTATGTTTTTTCATGCTTGTGGCAATATAGCATCATTGCCATTATTTGTTGTCAGATCTTGCGAAGCCTTGTCCATTATTAAGTGATCATAATGACTATTAATGGCTGTGATTTAATAAAACAAATTCACATTTGCAAACTTTGATGAGAAAACCCAAATTTGAAAATTGGGCTCTTTTTCTCAGTGAAAGGATTTCGTGACAAAGCACCCAAAATTCCAGCTCGGGGTTAATTACCCAATTTTTTATCTTGGGTGTTACGTACCCAATTGACAAGGTTTAGGTTAAATACACAAAAATTCAACTTGGGTAATACGATTTGGGTTCAAAGACTTAAGATTGTAGTTTGGGTAAAATTACCCAAACTATTTGGGTAACATGTACTGGGCCAAAATACCCATCTCTGTAGGATGGAACTTTGTTACCCAAGTTGAAATATTGGGTGTCTCAACCTTCGAGCACAAAGTCATTACCCAAGTTTTTTGGGTTTATGTTACCCATTTCCATTTACAGTGTATAATCGATAATTGGCTGGTCGCCAACAAGCTCTTCCTAAATGCAAACAAAACAAAGTGTGTATATTTCAAGACTGCTAACTCCAAGACTCCCCCCAGTGATCTAAATCTAGTAATAAGAAACATTCCAGTTGAAAGAGTGTCGTCAGTGCGAGTGTTAGGAACAATAATTCATGAAAATTTATCTAGAAAGGAGCATATGCTAGCTCTTAAGAGTAAATTGCGTGCTACCTTGGGTGCCGTGATTCGAGTCAAACCTTATCTCAATGAACATTCTTCATTATCGATTTATCATTCTCTGGTAATGAGTAGCGAGGAAAGGCCAAGTTCATGCAAATTCGCTCTCATGGCTTACACATACTCGTTGATAACTCACAAAATCGTCGCCATGGGCACCGAAACATTTCGTGGCAAATTTATGTTGCATTGTTTAATGTCAGAATGGCAAAGTTTTGTGCTCAGCGCCAAACATTTTTTGGGTGCATATACCAATTCTGTATGACAATAGCGAGGAAAGGCCAATCTCGTGCAAATTCGCTCCAATTGCTTACACATAACCGTTGATAACTCACAAAATCGTCGCCGTGGGCACCAAAACATTTCGTGACAAGTTGATTTTGCATTGTTTAGTGTCAGAATGGCAAAGTTTTGTACTCAGCGCCAACCATTATTTGTGTACATACACCAATTCTCTATGATAATAGCGAGGAAAGGCCAAGTTCATGCCAATTCGCTCTCAAGGCTTACACATACTCGTTGATAACTCACAAAATCGTCGCCATGGGCACCGAAACATTTCGTGGCAAATTTATGTTGCATTGTTTAATGTCAGAATGGCAAAGTTTTGTGCTCAGCGCCAAACATTTTTTGGGTGCATATACCAATTCTGTATGACAATAGCGAGGAAAGGCCAATCTCGTGCAAATTCGCTCCAATTGCTTACACATAACCGTTGATAACTCACAAAATCGTCGCCGTGGGCACCAAAACATTTCGTGACAAGTTGATTTTGCATTGTTTAGTGTCAGAATGGCAAAGTTTTGTACTCAGCGCCAACCATTATTTGTGTACATACACCAATTCTCTATGACAATAGCGAGGAAAGGCCAAGTTCATGCCAATTCGCTCTCAAGGCTTACACATACTCGTTGATAACTCACAAAATCGTCGCCATGGGCACCGAAACATTTCGTGGCAAATTTATGTTGCATTGTTTAGTGTCAGAATGGCAAAGTTTTGTGCTCAGCGCCAAACATTTTTTGTGTGCATATACCAGGGGTGGGCAACCTTTTTTATTTTTTACCCTTAATTTAGATGCGCCACATCAAGCATCCATTTCTTTTCAGTTCTTTAAAACAAGCGCGAGCAATATCGATGAAAAGCAAATAAAGAGTCTTCACTTCACTCCCTCAGACAGTGGTGCACCCAGGATTTGGCAAAGAGGGGCCACAACCGGGGGTCTGGGGGTGAAACCCCCAGCCGCCAACGAATTTTTACGGTTTTCATATAAAAAAAAAAACACTCATTTTAGCACACTTTTTTTATCGAAAAAGGGTATGCAGTGAGTGCAGTCACTACATGCAATGCAAAAATATTTTCGCAGCTTACGTCTAAAAGCAGAAGCTTGGCTAAAATAAGTGAAAGGAGGCTACAAACATCATTAGTTTGAGAAATTATAGACTGAAAGTTAAGTTTTAGCACCTTATTACAGGGCCAAAAGGGGGGCATGGCACCATGACTTCCCTGCGTGCGCCTATGCCCTCAGACGTCCTGTTTTCCACTGACAATGTCGGTGGTGAGCAAAAAGTAAAAAAGTCTTCACGCCTTCAGATGTTCTGTTTTCCACTGAAAAATATTGGTGGAGGGCAAATGAAAGAAAATTAGTGAGTAGAAGTGGCTTGTCATCAAAAAAGTGCAATGCGCCACTTTTAGGTAGCCAATGCGCCACGTATGGCGCATGCGCCACAGTTTGGCCACCCCTGGCATATATCAATTCTGTATGACAATAGCGAGGAAAGGCCAATCTCGTGCAAGTTCGCTCCAATTGCTTACACATAACCGTTGATAACTCACAAAATCGTCGCCAAGGGCACCAAAACATTTCGTGACAAGCTCATTTTTCATTGTTTAATGTCAAAATGGCAAAGTTTTGTACTCAACGCCAACCATTATTGTGTAGATAGCGAGAAAAGGCCAATCTCGTGCAAATTCGCTCCAATTGCTTACACATAACCGTTGATAACTCACAAAATCGTCGCCATGGGCACCAAAACATTTCTGACAAGTTGATTTTGCATTGTTTAGTGTCAGAATGGCAAAGTTTTGTACTCAGCGCCAACCATTATTTGTGTACATACACCAATTCTCTATGATAATAGCGAGGAAAGGCCAAGTTCATGCCAATTCGCTCTCAAGGCTTACACATACTCGTTGATAACTCACAAAATCGTCGCCATGGGCACCGAAACATTTCGTGGCAAATTTATGTTGCATTGTTTAGTGTCAGAATGGCAAAGTTTTGTGCTCAGCGCCAAACATTTTTTGTGTACATATACCAATTCTGTATGACAATAGCGAGGAAAGGCCAATCTCGTGCAAATTCGCTCCAATTGCTTACACATAACCGTTGATAACTCACAAAATCGTCGCCATGGGCACCAAAACATTTCGTGACAAGTTCATTTTCCATTGTTTAATGTCAAAATGGCAAAGTTTTGTACTCAACGCCAACCATTATTGTGTAGATAGCGAGGAAAGGCCAATCTCGTGCAAATTCGCTCCAACTGCTTACGCATAACCGTTGATAACTCACAAAATCGTCGCCATGGGCACCAAAACATTTCGTGACAAGTTCATTTTCCATTGTTTAATGTCAAAATGGCAAAGTTTTGTACTCAACGCCAACTATTATTTTTGTAGATATACCAAGTCTCCGGTCCTACTAAACAACGCAAAGGACTGAAACACTGCCAGGAACGACAAAAGACCTAAAATTGATGTAATGGACAACGCAAAACACAGCAAAAGACTAAATAACTCTAACCTCAACCCTAACCCAAATCTAACCCTTGCCCTAGCCTAACCTAACCCTGATTTAAAATCCTTCACCAATCTTTGTCATAGTATGATTCCAAGTTCTTTGTCTTTCTGAGTGGTGTTTAGTAAATCAACTTAAGGTCCTTTGTCGTCCTTTGCGATGTTTCAGTCCTTTGCGTATTTAATGACACCGCCAAATTGCCGCAAGAATAACGAGGAAAGGCCAAGTTCATGCAAAATTGCTCTGATTGCTCACACATACTCGTTGATAACTCACCACATCATCGCCATGGGCACCAACAAAACTCGTGACAAGTTGATTTTGCATTGTTTAGTGTCAGAATGGCAAAGTTTTGTACTCAGCGCCACCCATTATTTGTGTACATACACCAATTCTCTATGACAATAGCGAGGAAAAACCAAGTTCATGCAAATTCGCTCTCATTGCTTACACATAACCGTTGATAACTCACAAAATCGTCGCCGTGGGCACCAAAACATTTCGTGACAAGTTGATTTTGCATTGTTTAGTGTCAGAATGGCAAAGTTTTGTACTCAGCGCCACTTATGTTTTGTGTACATACACCAATTTTCTATGACAATAACGAGGAAAAGCCAAGTTCATGCAAATTCGCTCTCATGGCTTACACATACTCGTTGTTAACTCACAAAATCGTCGCCATGGGCACCGAAACATTTCGTGACAGGTTCATTTTGCATTGTTTAGTGTCAGAATGGCAAAGTTTTGTACTCAGCACCAACCACTATTTGTGTACCTATACCAATTCTCTATGACAATAGCGAGGAAAGACCAATCTCGTGAAAATTCGCTCCAATTGCTCACCCATAACCGTTGATAACTCACAAAATCGTCGTCATGGGCATCAAGAAAAGTCGTGACAGGTTCATTTTGCATTGTTTAGTGTCAGAATGGCAAAGTTTTGTACTCAGCGCCAACCATTATTTGTGTACATACACCAATTTTCTATGACAATAGCGAGGAAAGGCCAATCTGGTGTAAATTCGCTCTTATTTCTTACACATAATCGTTGATAACTCACAATATCGTAGTCATGGGCAACAACAAAAATCGTGACAAGTTCATTTTGCATTGTTTAATGTCAGAATGGCAAAGTTTTGTACTCAGCACCACCCATGTTTTGTGTACATATACCAATTCTCTTTCACTATAGCGAGGAAAACCTAAGTTCGCTCTCGCTCTTATTGCTTACACATAACCGTTGATAACTCACAAAATCGTTGCCGAGGGCACGAAAAAAAGTCGTGACAAGTTCATTTTGCATTGTTTAGAGTCAGAATGGCAAAGTTTTGTAATCAGCGCCAACCATTATTTGTGTACATATACCAATTCTGTATGACAATAGCGAGGAAAGGCCAATATCGTGCAAATTCGCTCCAATTGCTTACACATAATCGTTGATAACTCACAAAAGCGTCGCCATGGGCACCAACAAAACTCGTGACAAGTTGATTTTGCATTGTTTAGTGTCAGCATGGCAAAGTTTTGTACTCAACGCCACTCTTGTGTACATATACCAATTCTCTATGACAATAACGAAAAAAGTCCAAGTTCATGCAAATTCGCTTTCATTGCTCACACATACTCGTTGATAACTCACAAAATTGTCGCCGTGGGCACGAAGAAGCATTGTTTAGTGTCAGAATGGCGAAGTTTTGGACTCAGCGCTAACCATTATTTGTGTAGATATACCAATTCTGCATGACAATAGAAGAGTCTGGTAAGCTACAGCAGAAAATTTTTCATTTGTAAGATATGAAGTTAACAATATCTTAAAGTTTTGTCTCAGATGATTAAATACCTGCGCCGAAAATTTTACTGTCGAATTTTTCGGCACAGTCAGCAGGACCTTTAACTTCTGCTGATGTGCAGGATACTGGTGCTGGTAGATTGCATCTATGAGGTAACCCCTTTTGCAAATTTTGCCTACATTTCTATACCTTTTTAAAAAGGATCGAAATAATACAAGAATCCTGGTTGTTATGCTGCTCTGCAATTAGCTTAAATGGAGCATACGCTGTCTTTCGATTTTTTGCTTGTGTTATTATTTGCTTTTTTGTTTTTTATTTTGCCACGTTCGTTTTTAAATAGAAATAATAACCAGGTTAAGAGTAAGTTTGAGAGAATTTTTAAGGGAAACTGAAGAGAAAATGCATTATTTGAGTACAAAGACCCAAAAATAAAACAAACTCTATACTCTTTGTGGAATAGTAGGTATAATACAAAATCAGTCAATAATGTTGCTTACAAATCATTTATTGTTAAATCGATTTCGGTTACTAAAGCATCTTCAGTACCTTATTCAAATAGAATTAGTGAGTGCAATTAAGCTATCTGAATATCTTTAAATTAGTGAGTGCGAATTAACCTTTGATTTTATTTCAATAAGGTACTGAAGATGGTTTATTAATCGAAATCGATTTAACAATATTCATTCATTTATTTATTGACGTACCAGTGTCAAGTCAGTACGAAATTCTAACAATGCCAAAGAAATGAATATAGCGTAAAAGTTGACACAAAGGCACGCAAAGAGACCATAAAAGAGCAAAAGCTCACCGAGTCATGGCCACCCATTGTTATTCAATCGCATTTGTCTAACTCTCGTAAATTAAAATAAAAAATAAAACCAAACCAAAAACAAAACGAACGGCAACGAAAACCTAAGCTTACTCAACAATAATGATAATAATAAATAATAATAGAGATAATAATAATAATCCTACGGCTAAAGTAATACAATGTTTTGTTGAGTAGGTATGGTAATCGCACAAGAAAAATTTAAATAAACCAGACCGGTGACCAGGGATAAAATAAATAAGTCCTATTTGTTTCAGTGCTAGTACTTCCAAATTAAGTGATCTTTCATACATCGCTTGAATTTATAAAATGATAAATTCTTCCATTCTGGTGACAAACTGTTCCAAATTTGAACGCCTTTAAATTATGTTGCGTTCTTTGCTGCGTTACTATTGATTGAACTCAAATAGAGGTTGTTGTGGCTTGTGCTTCTAGTGTTGTAATTGTGAATTGACGCTGTTGGGGTGAAATAAAAATTACACAAATTTGGTAACTTGTTGTGCTGATGTTGGTGCATAAATTTGGAAACTTCTAGCTCATACATATCTTTAATTTTTAGTATTTTTAATTGCTTGCATAGGGAATTATTAGTAATGCGCTCATTTGTTTTAACGTTGGAAATAATTCTTACGATTATATTTTGTAGAACTTGTAAGGGGTGAAGAACAGTGTTGTTTGTGGAACCCCACGTTAATATACCATACAGTAAATGGGAGCGTACAAAACTATTGTATAACATGAGTAGGGTATTCTGGCGAACATAATGACGAAGATAGGAAAACAGTCCGCAGAGTTGAGATACCTTCTTGCAAAGATGCTTTATGTGGTCATTCCATTTTAAATTATCATTGACAAGAATACCCAAGTATTTAGCTACACTTGTTTCATTAACACTCTTGTTGTGCATATTCAGAGCAAAGTTGTTTAAAAATTTTTTTTCGAGGAGAAAACAGCATAAAGTTGGTTTTGTCATGGTTTAGTGTTAGTTTGTTTGAGGACAGCCAATTTTCAATTTTTTAACTTCTGCATTAGCTGTTTTGTTCAAGTTTTGTAAATCCCTGTCACTCATAATCAAGACAGTATCGTCGGCAAACAATCGAACATTGAGTTCAGATATTTTAGGTAGATCGTTGACATACAGCGAAAAGAGAATAGGTCCTAAAATAGAACCTTGAAGGACACCACACTTCACTTCTAGTTTGTTAGAAGTAGAGTCATTCACGTATACATATTGAAATCTTCGGGTTAAATAACTTTGAAATAGATCTAAGACATTACCCCTGATACCATACCTTATCTAGTTTATATAATAGTAGCTTATGATCTACGATATCGAATGCCTTTTTTAGATCTAGCAACAATACGCAAGTATATCTGCTGCAGTCTATATTATTACCGATTTGAGAAAAAATATCAGTTATAGCATGAGTTGTAGAATGTAATTTGCGAAAGCCCAATTGTTCGTCTACTAAAATCTTTAGCTCTTACAAAAACTTGTTTAATCGTTTAGATATTAAAATTTCAAATATTTTGCTGATTGGTGATAGCAAGGATATCGGTCTATAATTATTGGGAGAGCAATGATCATCACCTTTATAAATTAGGATAACTTTTGCCAATTTGAGGGCGCTAGGAAAAAATCCAATTTGTACACAGGCATTAAACAATTCGCAAAGAAAGACTGAGATGCATTTGTTAGCGTCTCAGTAAAATTGAACAGGATACCTTCAGGACCTTCTGCTTTTTTTAAATTTAGATTATGGATTTCCCGATAAACTCCCATGGGCACTATAGGTAGGAAGAAGGAGTTCACGCTACATAATATATTACCGATCGAAGACATAGATCGATTGTTTATTTTGGCACTCAAATTGGGTCCTATATTCACAAAGTAATCGTTTAATATATTGCTGATCTCATCTTTATTTTTAGTCATTTGTTTATCATGTTTAAGCATCTTATGGATAGCATTATTTTGATCAGTTGTTTTTCCTAGTAAATCATTAATCACTGCCCATTGTTTTGATATGTTGCTTTTGTGTTCTAGCAATTGAGAAGTATAATATTGTTCTTTTGCTAATCTCTTAATTGTGGTGAGTTTATTCGAATACTGTTTATATTTCGAGATTAAGTTTGAATTGTTTTGTTTGTAGCAGTTCGCGTAATGTTTGTTTTTTGTTTTTATTGACTTAAGAATGCTTTTCGTCAGCCACGGCTTAAATTTTTGATTGCATTTTGTTTTGGAGATTAATTGCTTTAGTGGTGCATGTGTGTTTACAATAAAAGAGAACTCATTAGTAAACTTTGTACAGATGTTGTCTAGATGAGAAGCAGTAGGATGTAAAGATACGACAGTTAACAAACGGTTGGAAAACTAGTGATTTCGTCCATGCAATCATCTTTTCTATAATTGGCCATAGATCTGTACATTGTTTGTTGAATGCAAGATTTTTTTCGTTTTAGCATTAATGAACACATAGTTGGCAAATGGTCTGATATATCGTATAGTAAGATGTCAGCTGTTACAGTTCTGTTATATATATTTGTATAAACATGATCGAGCAAAGTGGCACTGCTAGGCGTGAAACGGGTGGGCTTGTTGATTAAACAGAGGCGATCTTCTGCATAAACACTATCTACATATGCATTAATAGCTGAGGAACTGTGTCTTTGCAGTACATCAACATTATAATCTCCACATAGTATATAGTCTTTTTTGTGCTTTGCCAAAGAATGTAGGGTTTGTGTAAATTGGTTTTGAAAGTCAGTCAGTGAGCTGGAGGGATGCCTGTAAATTACACCTATTACCAAATTTTTAGTTGTATTTTCTGATTTAATTTCGACAAACAAGGATTCAGAATGAAAAGTTGCCCACGAGTGTTCATCAATTTTACTGTATGACAGGGATGAGGATATGTACAATCCTACTCCTCCTGCATTAGACAGGGAATCACAATGAACAAAGTTGTAGTTTCTTAAATCTGCTCTGATGACATTGTTTTCATTTAATTTTGATTCAGACATCAGGTTGAGTTTATAACATCTGGAGTAATTCTTCAATTTTAGATTTATTTTTCGTCAACGATCTTGTGTTAAAATGAATTATGTTCAAAGTATGTTTCCGATTATATTTGAGCAGATTTAAGAAATTATTTGAGTACCATTCCACACTTCTGTATTTACAACCTTGGTTACCTGATAATTCTGAATTAGTGAAATTAGTTGAAGATGCATATTTAAGAGTATTGAAAGCTTTAAAAGCTGAGAAATTTGTTTGCATTGTTTTTACAAGTTCACCGTTGTCAACAGATTGAAAGGGGAAAAATTTTTTCAAACAAGAACTACAGTAATAACCCTTAATAGTATTTGGATTATGAGTTTTATCCAAATTTACACATTTAAAATGACTACGATTTTTACATAATGCACATAGAATGCAGCAACTCAAGTCAAAACAATGCTTTTCACAAACAAGACACTGCAAATGAGGAGACATGGCAACATTAGCACAAGATGGTTGATCATAATCTTGAGAGTTAAGCAATTTCAAACAGTCCCTGATGATGGTGTAACACAGCATTGCTAGATTTATTGGAATCTAAATCATTTTTGATAAGTCTTGAGAATTGGCGATCAACATTTTAGGACTCTGATCAGATTTTCTGATAAAAATTTGTCCATTTTTCGTCCAGAAATATTTATAATTCAAGTTGATTTTTTGGTATAAGGTTTTAAAGTATAGGTCTTTTCTTGCAGCTGTCAAATTTTCTGTAATGAAGACCTTTTTAGTTGCTTCGGGTAGATCAGTTGTTGACCAGTCAACATGACGTAGCTGGCTTTTAACTTGGTAAACGCTGTTGCGAATATCTCTGTGGTTGAATTTGACAATAATAGGGAGAATTTTGCCGCTTGTAGGCAGCCTGTGGGAGCATGATATGTATTTCTCATCCAGTTTGCAATTAACTGATGCTAATACTTTAATAATCACCTGGTTTGTGTTCTCCTGAGCAGTCTGGGGGACACCATGTAATTCGAGATTGTCTCGTCGGTTATATTGTTCAAGATTTTCATAATCATTTTCAATTATAGAAATTTGTTTTTCAAATTCCATTTTCATATCACTCAGCAATTTGGAATTGTCCTCTTTTTGATTTTTCAGCATATCTTTGGTTTGTTCAAACTGTTCATTGATAAATTCTTGGCTTTTTTCAAGGTCTTTAATTTTCATCTCTTGCTTTTGCACAAGAGCCTTTAGGTTTTCATTACTTTTCTTTAGCTTAACATTTTCTTGTTTTATCTCCAAGACATCAGCTCTTAGAAGCCCAAACTGAGTATTTATAGCATCCATGCTTTGACGAAGATTTTAAAGCATCTAAGGATGTCTTGATATCACTTAATGCAGTAGAATGGTTCAAACTATCAGCACCAGTTTCTGTTTTAGGAGATTTAGCTTGTTGAAGTTTGGATTTAATTGTTGAAGTGGACTTGAATGGTTTAGATCCAGGCATCACAATATTATGTTTTACACACACACACTTATTTTACTTCACCTTATTCAAATAGAAAGATACAGTAAATGATTTGTAAGCAACATTATTGACTGATTTTGTATTATACCTACTATTCCACAAATAATATTAGAATTTTGATGCAAAATCGTCGATTACATATCCCTGGACTGCTGGCGATTCTCCTCACCACCACAATGGTTCACACTCCGAAACTACACTCTGGAAGAATTTTGAATTCAGCTTAGTTATTACGAAAAACATGCGATTGAAGTTTGGTTGCAATGACGTCAAAGTGCTTCCTATCATTTTGCATATAAAAATGTGTTTAAAGATTGGTTCAAATATGAAGCAACGCGAAAAATGATTCAGTATGATTTGGGGTGATGGTGCCCTCATACACACAATGTTTCATTTAATGTTTGTTGGTGCGATTGGGAATATCCAGGATACATCGCAAAGCAATGTTTTACGTGAAAAAGGAGGGGAAACAAGACCCCAATGAAGTTTTAATTGCATTGCCTAGAGCGTCTATATGCTCTTTGTCTCAATATGTGTCTATATTATTTAATTGAACGTCTGTATGCTCTCTGGTCATGTCATATTCCACAGTACAAGCATGTTTTAGGTGCTGCGCAAGTGCGCATGTTAGGAACCATTTGTCTTAAAAACCCAGCAGTTGTTCAATGCTTCCTACCCTTCGCACGAACTTGGATTTATTTGCACTATCTTGCGTATTCGTTTTTTTGTTATTTGTATGTGAAGGCAAACAAACAAATGCTGCAGCTATGTAGTAAAACTTGAATATTGCAGTTTTCTTTGTAATTAAGTTGAATTTGAAAATTTGAAAAAAGGGACACGTTAATTTCATTTTTCACGCTTACACGCTAGATTTTAAATCGCATTCCCCCAGTGTGAAAGGAATAGATAAAAACAATTTAACTGCGGTTTCAACAAAAGTTTCAAAAAAATAAAATGGTTTAATTATCACATCCACCACTCAGGTGCATTAACCCTTGTCCGGCGGCATACTTTTACACCGCTAACAGGCGGCATAGGTACAATTGTACCTAGACATTTTGTTGATAATTTGTTGCGATAGGTATATTTTCTGAAACATTCAAAGTTAACTCGTACAGTAAATCTTTACCACACGATGCTATCATAGTTCTCTATAATATGGTTGTACAACTGTGTCACGTGACCCGTTCGTCACGCATGAATTACCAGGTACGCTACGAATTGCTCTCAAGAAGCAGATCAGATTAGCAATTGAAACGACACGAGGGCAAGTTAGCTAGTGCGGAGAAGTGTGGGAAAAGGTGCTGTGGGTCTGGGGAGGGAGGTGGTAGAGAGTATGGGGTGAGTGTGGGGAAGTGCGTTGGGGTGTGGGAGAGTGTATGGAGTGAGTATGGAGGGTGTTAGAAAAAGTGTGGAGAAGAGTGTTGGGGTGTGGAGAGATGTGAGGAAGGAATAGGAGAGTGTGTGGGGGTGTGGGGAGAGACAAGGAGAGATGTGAGGAAGGAATAGGAGAAAGTGTGGGGGTGTGGGGAAAGACAAGGAGATATGTGGGGAAGTGTGTTGGGGTGTGGGGAGAGGTAAGAGATGTGAGGAGAGGTGTGGGAGGAGGTGTAGGGAGAGCTGTTGAGGATGCAGTAGAGTGTGGAGGGTGTGGGAAAGTGTGTTGAGGTGTGTGAAGTGTAGAGGGAGGTGTGAGGGGGCGTAAAGAAATGTTGGAGATGAGAGACGTGTTAGGGGAGGTATGGAAAAATGTGGGGAGAGGTATGGAAAGTGTGTTGGGGTGTGGGGGCAGGCAAGGGGGGTCTGGGGAAGTGTAGGGAAAGATGTGGGAAAGTATGTTGGGGTGTGAAAAAAAGTGTTAGGGAAGGTGTGGGAAAGTATGTTGGGGTGTGGGAGGTGTGATGAAGTGTTGGGGTGTGGGAGTGTTGAGGGAGGTGTGGAAAAGTGGGTGGGGGGAGGTGTAGGGAAGTGAGTTGGGGTGTAGAGTAGGTAAAGGGAGATGTGGGGGTGTGGGGAAATGCTGGGGGAGGTGTGGAAAAGTGTGTTGGGGTGAGAAAAAGTGTTGAGAGAGGTGTGGGAAAGTGTGTTGGGGAGGTGTGGAAAAGTGTGTTGGGGTGTGGAGAAGTGTAGAAAGAGGTGTGGGGAAAGTGTGTTGGGGTTCCCCATACTTCCCCACATCTCCTTTCACCTCCCATACACCCCAACACACTTTCCAACACCTCCCCCAACACTTTCCCACACCTCCCCTAACACTTTTTTTCACACCCCAACATACTTTCCCACATCTTTCCCTACACTTCTGCCTGCACTTTCCCACACCTCCCCCAACACTTCCCCACACACCCCATCTCCCCTTACCTCCCCCACACTTCAACACACTTCCCTACACCTCTCCCCACAACTCCTTTTACCTCTTCCGCATCTCCCTTTACCTTCCCCACATTCCAACACCCTTTTCTACACCTCCCCCAACACCTCTCTCCACATCTCCCTTCGTTCATCCCACGCTTCCCAACACCCTCCACACTCCATACTCACCGCATACTTTATCCCACACTTCAAAAAAATCATGTTAAAGTGCTTTTACATTCGTTTTAAACCAGAAAAATATGTAGGTACAATTGCACCTATGCCGCCTGTTAAAGAGTGTAAAAAAAAACTAAATCCAATATGCCAGCAACGCGTAGCCATATTTAGCTAAAACTTTTCTTGAATGAACCAATGCAAGAATGTAGAGATGTCACAAAATCTTTGGTACCTACGGCTAACAACAAAAAAGTTAAAGCTATTTAAAATCGCAAAAGGTACAAATGAACCTACGCCGCCAAACAAAGGTTAAGTCTAAATCCAAAACCATTAAACCCAAACTAAACATTGATACTTCTAAAAGATAACAGTGTCCATTTCAGAAGCAGAGGTTTCATATTTCCCGAAGCTTTTCGTCTGACACTTGACAAGGGAATCGTCAGAATAAAGAATGTAGAGCTGAGACCGCTTCTAAGCTGTTTAAAAACGTGAAGAAACCTCTTCTTTACCATCACTACGTTGATGATACCTTTGTAGCGTTTAACAATGAAGTGGATTGTGAAGAGTTTCTCTGTCATTTTAACTCTCTTCATCCTTCTCTACGCTTCACGTTTGAAAAAGAGTGTGACAATTGTCTTCCATTTCTCGATGTTCTCGTTGAGAAACATGATACTGAATTCATCACTTCCGTCTACAGAAAGCCTACATTTACAAGACAATACCTAAGTTGGAATTCTTTTAACCCGAGGAAGCAGAAAATTAGCCTCATTAACATTCTAGTCCATCATGCTCTGATGATCTGCTCCAAAGGTAAACTCTCGAGCGAATTAGACAACATCCGTTCCATCATGGCTGAAAATGGCTATCCCGACCACGTGGTCAACTCTTCCATTACCAGGAAGATACGGAACTTCCGCAGACCACTTTCATACGGACCGAAGAAATGTCCTGTTTATCTACATCTTCCATGGTTGGGTGCTATTTCGACGAGGTTCGAAAAGCAAGTGGCTTCAGCAGTTCAACGCTATTGCTTCTCTGTGGAGCCTCGCGTCGTTTTTACGACTAGAAAACTTCTGCCTGCAAGCAAAAAAAAATGTGCTTCCTGCTTCTCAACAGAGCAATATCGTTTATGAATTTTCGTGCCACTGAGACAGTCGGTACGTGGGTCGCACATCTCAACAGCTGCAGGACAGAATTAAGCAACACGTTCCCAAATCTGTGAGAACTGGTCAAGTTTCTCAAAATCGCAAGGCCTTCAATCGCTCGTGCAAATTGACCAATCACGAACCTATTTACGACTCGGCAATTGGACAACATCTGCTGACCAATCAATCTTGTGCCTTACACTACAGCGATGACAGATTTTCGATCCTTTCAAAAGGTCGCTCGGCTTTCCATCTATCTGCCTTAGAAGCCACTTACATCAAAGTTTCTCAACCAATCCTGTGCCGGCAAAAGGAGTTTGTCTACACGCTGAAAATCTCTCACTAGCGCTTCTGTTTTTGATTGGTTGACACTTTTCATCCACTCAGAAACTACTTCTCTTTTCGCGCTTTTATAAGCGGTCTCAGCTTTACATTCTTTATTCTGACGATTCCCTTGACAAGTGTCAGACGAAGAGCTTTGGGAAATATGAAACCTCTGCTTCTGGCCAGGGCCACCGAGAGGGGGGGCAGGGGGGGACAATGACCCCGGGGCCCATGCCCTTCAGAGGGCCCATAGTGGGGCCCATCAAAATCACACTATACAGTGAACAGCAAGCGCTGCTATGTAAGCAACGTGCAGATTATCATACACTGGAGCAACGCTTAACTCAAACAGGGTTTTCTGCAAACAAAAACGTCTTGTTTAGTGGGGGGAGTACTAGCTAAAGATGGGCCCCCGCTGACTCTGCGGGTTCTACATATGGGCCCCCGCTGACAAGCTCACGACCAAGGACATGTCCCCACTGACTCCGCGGTTGTGCATAATTATTGTGGTAGTGTCTAACGCCATTGCTAAAGAGATATCATATTTTAAGGTCTAATATTGGCCTTTAACAGTAGCTAAGGATGGTCCGCTAAGGATAGACTCCTGCTGACTCCGCGGGTTTTGCATATGGGCTCCCGCTGATTGCCTGACTCCGCGATTGCAGTGGATAATTATTGCGGAAGTGTTTAACGCTATTGCTAAAAAAAGGGTATGTCAAGGTCTAACACAATGGCCTCTAACGTAACCGGTATCGAGTAACTGCACTAACTATTCAGAGCTGCTTAAGAATTCCAATAAATTTCAACCCCAAATTTTTAGCATTTATGTAACGTAAGTGCAAGTCCAGTCCCAGTATTTTCTAATTTGATGCCTGAGCCTACATTTTTACAGGTAGTCACTGTAGTGTTGATCTATGGTATAAATACAGTACCAGCTCTACGTCCTGGTCCTGCATTCATAGCGCATTCCCACAGAAGGAGTTTTTGATAAAAAAAAGTGCTTTTTGCATCGTTCTTGTGTTACGTCACAAAAGAGACAACTATCGCAAAACGCAAGTAGCCAGCCAGTTCCCAGCGCGATCAACAGTCTCGATAGAAAAATGAAAACATGTTACGCGCACAAAACTCAATTACGATATAGAGTGCAAGCAGATAAAGGAACAAGTTCATTATTAAGGGTAGTGTGGAGGATGAAATGGATTATCAATTAGTGTAAGTCAGTGAAAAACTTGAAAACGATTCAGTTCTGGCGCTAACTGATCAATCTATCGTTGAAAAGTGCCATAAAAACACTAAAATTTCATCCTTAATCATAATCGTTGAGTAAATGCCAGCAATCGAATTAATTGAATTGGCTTTGCCAGCAACAGTACCGGTACCTAAGACAGAAAGAATATGTGAATAGCAGACATAACAATATAATAAAAGACCAAGTAATTCGTCACATGCATGATGTTTCATTAAGTCTATTTTTATGTATTGTAGAGAGTAGTACTACTACTGCCTTACCGGTCGGTACCCGTAGTTTTAAATGAAAATGATTTTGTTGTTAGTACAGGTGATTTTTAAGCGAAAAACAAACAAGAAAATTTTGTAGTTTATCAATAGGATGTCAAAAGTAAGCATTTCAGCTAAGCAAACCATGATAAAAATCCATTTAGGAAAAAGCTTGCCTTAGCGCTACAAACTGTATAATATGTCGTTAGCACACAGATACAGAACAGAACAGTTTATTTCATGGGCGCCACTAATTTGAGGAGCGCTGGAACGTTGAAATGTCAGAATCGGAGGTTTCATTGCTGAATTTCAGAGCGTAGGAATAGCAATGGTTATTAGGGTTTGGGTTAGGGTTAGAGTTAATTCCTACGCTCTGAAAAAAAAATCCGAGTGTCGGAATTCAGTAAATTAGGGTCCATTCCGACATTCAAAGCACAGCAGTAAGGTAATCCTTCAAAAGCAGTGAAATGAAGCAACTTAACAACACGAACAAAAGTGCTAGCAAGTAGCAACAGGCTGCTGCGAAGGGACCATTGGTCTTAGAGTCAAGCAGGAGCCCAGTCAAGCTTTGTTAGGCGATCGGATAAGGGAAAATAAAACACTTAAGCCAAGCAAAAAAGGAAAAAGCCATGCAAAAAAATCACTAAAAATGCAATTAGGGCAAAAGTTAGTTTCCTGTACTGGTAGGCGGTAGTTCATGTTAACATTTTCTATAGTATCCACATCATACTTAAGTAAGATGACATTTTTGTAAGCGTCTTTGAAGTTGAGGAAAGGTATAGTTTCTTGATTTCTCGTGAAATATCATTCCATATTTTAACTCCAATATTGATTTTTGAGTCAGAGAGGACTGAAAGCGCGCAAGGCACCAATCACTCGGTAAAAAAATCTTGCTTGTTCAATTTCACGCTGTATCTTAAAATTTCACGCTGTGAAGCTGGAAGAAATGGGGGAGGCAGGGAGAGAGAAATCGATGTTGGAGCGACAGCGGCTGCAGGCAATAACCACGCCTGCACCACCTGGGCCAAAGAGATCAGGGACAGAACCGTCTGCTGTAATTGTCGCTACACAGTGTGAAATCGTCTTATTGAAAAGTCTTACTATGCTTACGCCGCTCGATAACTAAATGAAAACCAGCACGTGTGGCTTATAACGTTGCATTAAAATATAAGGGGGCCCAATATTTAAGCTGTCCCCGGGCCCACGTTTGGTTCTCGGCGCCCCTGCTTCTGGCTATCTTCAAGTTCTGTACCACCAACCAACTGTTAAGTGTCCATTTCAAAAAAAATCTAAACAAATTAACTTCTTTTTCTTTGTTCATGCAGATGATGACACTCCGTTGGTGCCATGTGCTCCATCAACTACTGCACAATTGTGACAAGATGACTCAAACGTCGCTCCAATATTGCCATCATTTTGCAGAAATCGACCGTCCATAATTTCCAACATGGCCTCCTTCACAGCCTAGCAAGTGTTTTTCCTATTTTTCAATGGAGAATTTTGGGGAAACCTTGCAAGGCAGACTAACCTGTATGCCCGTGATCGATGACATGATAACACTCACGAGAGCAGACGAAGGAGGTCAAGCCATCACAGACCCTGGCACAATGTTGATGTCGAGGATCTGCAAAAGTTTGTTGGCTTACTTTTAGCCATGGGTCTTAATGTCAAGCCCCTATTAGATGACTACTGGTTGGAGGACTCCATCTATAAGCAAGATTTGTTCAGAAGGATTATGCCGATCGACTGATTTAAAGATATTTTGAAATTTTTGCATATCGTCAACAATCGGGCGCATTCCTTGTACCGGCTTGACCCATTATGGAAAATAAGACCGTTTATAGATGGGCTTTTGGCCAAATTCAAAGGACTGTCTTTTCCTGCAAAGCAGTTAAGCCTTGACGAAGGCACCTGTCCCTTCCAAGGGTCTAGTTCGCTTCCGAGCATACAACCCAAAGAAACCGCACAAATGGGGGATAAAAATATACGAACTGTGTGACTCGGCTACAGGTTATTGCTGCAACTTCAAAGTCGCTGCAGGGGAATCGAGCAAGACGTATGATTTAGTATTTGATCTAATGCATGATTACCTTGAAAAAGGTCATAAAGCGTATCTAGATTGATATTATTCTTTCGTTACCCGTTTCTGAATTTGTTTTCGCACAAAACCGTAGCCATTGGAACATGTATGTTCAATTGACGGGGCTTGCCGAAAGATTTCATGCGGCAGAAGTTGTCCAAGGGGGGTGTTTTCGCATGTACACGGGAATCTCTTTTGGCACTCAGGTGGAAAGACAAGAGCGATGTTCTGATGTTGTCAACGAAACACACTTCTTCCATGGAAGCTGTTTCGGTGAGAGCATCAGGAGGTTGCGTTGTAAAAAATAAACCCACTGTGGTCCAGGAGTATAACCACTACATGTCAGGTGTTGATGTTTCGAGGCAGAAGTTGCAAAATTACCACCTCAATAGAAAAACTGTGTAGTGGTGAAAAAAGTTGCTTATCCATTTTTTAAGTCTTGGGGTCGTCAACGCTAACATACTCTACAATTCCATGGCAGAAGAAATAGGTTGTCAAAAGATGACCTTGGTCGTCTTCATGGAATCTGTAGTGCGAGGTTTAGTTCAATTAGAGAGCGTTCAGGAAGCACCACTGCCGCCAGGACAAGCGGCAACAGCATCTTGGTTTCTTCCTTCGAGATATAATCACGCACCTGAACGCATATCGAATCATAGCACCTCTAGGGTGCTTCAATACGTGTTGTGTACAGAGATGCAAAAAAAAGTACTTCGGCAACACCTCTGAAGCAAGCTCAACGCTCGAGTTTCAGGTGCTCCATCTGTAAGGTTGCTCTTTGCGTGGATCCTTGCTTTAAAAAGTATCATGAGAGATGAATTCTCTTCATTCTTTCATCTTCCTTTTTTTCACATCAGAGCTGGATCAATTACGGTTAAAATTGATTGTAATTAACTTCAATAAAAAGATAATAGCCAGCATACTTGCAATCCTACTCACAAACGTTTCGCTAAAAACCTCACCATGTAGTTTTACACTGATGAAGGTACAAGTTTTTACCGAAACGTTTGTGAGTATTGATTGCAAATATACTGGCTATTATCTTTTTATTGAAGTTTATTGCAATTAAGTAGGCTTTTTCATGTACCGTGATAACCATTGATGCTTTTGAGTCATTGCAATTTCTAAAATTATCAGCGTAATTTCAATATTACTTTCGTTTTGATTGCACAAATCCACACTTTCCATTGTCCAAATTATTTTTTTTCAACAAAAGCACTGCTTCGTCTGCCTGTAGAGAGCACTGTCCTGTATACTTGTATTTATCTTACCTGTTTTAACGTACAGGTGTGGGGTTATTGGTTTTGTTATATTCGCTATCGCCTCATTCTTAGTTTTTAGGTGTATACAATACTTCAATTTTGAGTATACTTTCAGTTATTTGATACAAAATAAGCTAATTGTTGTAATTTTAATGTAATTGGAAAGTGTTATGGTTTGCTTGTAGTTGATCCAAAATGTTGTAATGATATTCGCTATCGCCTCATTCTTAGTTTTTAGGTGTATACAATACTTCAATTTTGAGTATACTTTCAGTTATTTGATACAAAATAAGCTAATTGTTGTAATTTTAATGTAATTGGAAAGTGTTATGGTTTGCTTGTAGTTGATCCAAAATGTTGTAATGATCCAGCCATGATTTGCATGATACCCTAGAAGCGTGTTATGTAAAATAGTGTATTTATTTTTTGTCCGCACACTTTGGTCTATGAGTCATTCCTGTCAAATCATCCAAAAAATAAATTTTAGGAAAGTCATGCTTTCCTATTTCGTTGAAAACTTGTTGAAACAATGTAATCCTTCTATACGCCAGTTTTGCCAAACATAAACTCTGTAACACGTTTTGCTTTCTAGCTATAACGATTTAAAATTTGCGTTTTTTTACCACTAGGTGTCGCACTTTTTATGGATTTTTGCTTACATCTCGTACATTTTTTGGTTGATTTTTTTGAGTGACATATCAAATGAAAGCTCTCAGAAAACCCCAGCTGTATAAACGCATTTTAACTTTGCAACTTACAAGACTTAGTGAGGGGGAAATGCTTAGCTTAACCAAAAACACTTTTAATTGAAATTTTCACAAACTTGAAAAAAGATAAAAATTTGAACACAATCCGCCAAGAAGTTTTCTGTTCACTAACTGTACCTTGTCTGGTGTTATTACGCATAATGAGCTCATAAAAATATCGTTTTGGACTTAGTGTGGGGGAAATGCTTAGCTTAACCAAAAACACTTTTAACTTGACATTTTCACCAACTTGAAAAAAGATAGTAATAAGGGAATCTGTAAAAATTTGAACAAAATCCGCCAAGAATTTTTTTGTTAACGAAACAAAGATTATTTGCAAACAGTTATTGCTTCATTTTTCGAAACTTGCTTCTTGCACTTACTGTGTTTTTGATTTGAATGACAGAAGAGCCTTCGAGCTCTACGAGGCAAAAAAAAGAGACGAAAAAGACGGTACAAAAACTGGCGCATGGAGAAGAAATTGTCACCGCAACAAAAAAGGCCAAACAAAGAAAAAACAGAACAAGAGAGTGAACAAGAGGTGCAGCGCCCGCGACACCCTAGTTGAGAACCATTGAGCTAAAGTTATGACTAGTAAAAACGCAGTGTTAACCAGACATTTGCATCATTTTACCCTGTTACGCTCGCCCTTAGATGTCTTGCAAAAAGCGCGAGCAACCATATTTTTTCTGCATTTTTTATGAGTGAGCGTGGGCAGTTCAAGCAGAAATAATGATCTAAATCGAACCAATCTGTTCTTAACATAAACGTGAAAAAAAACAATGTTTTTTTGTCTAAAACAAGTATTGCTCCAATATAGCAAAAAACGTGTTTTAAATTTGCAGTTGCTTGTATTTAACTAAAAAACAATATTTTAAATTATCATCTGTTCTCAACATAAACGCGAAAAAAAAACAATGTTTTTTTGTCAAAAACAAGTATTGCTCCAATATAGCAAAAAACGTGTTTTAAATTTGCAGTTCCTTGTATTTAACTAAAAAACAATATTTTAAATTATCATTTACATCTCTAGTCATGTCCACGAACATAGCTGGACACAAACCTTTCTGAATAAGAAATGCGTTGTCTTTAAGCAAAGGTTGTGTGTTCTTTGTTTTTCGAGATTTACCAAACAGATCTAGCGTTGATTTGTTGATAGCCTTTCCCAGTTCTTTATTTCCCAGAAATCTTGCACACACAAAAATCCAAAATTGTTTTCAACCATGGCATTTTAAGTTTCCTAACTGGTAAATCTCTTCTTCATCAGATGCTTGTCTTGAACATAATGTTAAAAACATAATTTCATGAGCACGCCGCGTTTCCTTGATATGCGAAGCTGCACGAAGATTATCGGTCACATCCGAAGTAAAAATATCAGCTAGAACAACGACTTGAGACCATTCTGAGTTTTTGAGTACATCTCCAATTAGTCTGAAGGATACTTGTTCAAGATGAAGCCCGCAAATCATCACAAAAAATGTTGCTTGAAAATATCTGGATACAATTCCGTTCACCGCAATTGCTTGGCAACAGCATAAATTGGCTGATCGCATGCCATTACTGCAGTCTAACCAGGGTTTAAAACTTCAGTTGATTTTTTCATCCACTTTATTGCATGACAAACCTAGCATAAATCAGTGGAACTTTCAGAGAACAAAGGCAATGCATTAATTTACATCTGGGCAATGAATTTGGCACCTTCTGTTTAACGTAAAATGATGACCAATTAAGCACCATATCGATGTTACAGTTTTCTCATACATGATTGAGCCAATCAATTTCGTTATTGATTAATATTACATATGCTCAGCAAGGAAAACCGGAGCCAATAAAGAGTTTAGCAGTAATGCATTTCGGCGTTCAGCATTATGGTCAATTATTTGCACAGATGTGCCACAGTACAAGGAAATGTTCAAAAATAAAAGTAGTACTTGTGACGTCATTTTGACGTCACCGCTGACTCTTAGAACTGCTGAAACGTGATGATTAGTGCATAAGTCAATTCATTTGGTAGGTCACGGAGAGTTCACCCAGGCACATTAAATAAGAGTCACAATTTGTAAATCAATGCATGCCTTAGCCTCAAAACACGAAATGTAGATGTAAAATCTGATTTACGGGGAAATCGCTAATTTGGAGAAGTTCCTGTAGTCCCAATTGTTGAGGCACCAACTAAAGTTAAAACTAGCGCCATAAGCTGCAATAATATGAAAAAAACGTTTAACACAAACAGTTTAAAGATTCCAATATTCGCCCATAAGAGCCTCAACTACTTATTATACCTAGCATAGCTTACTGCTATTTTTAAAAAAAATTGGGGGGGACTAGAAAATTCCATACCATAAAATACAACTTGGGTAATCTCAGCGAATATCAGCCAAAAAAATCAAAACAATGGCAGCAAACCCCGAAATCGTCAGATTTTGCAAATACTGTTCTTTAGAAGAGGGTCCCAAACCTGTGTAAAAAACAAAATATGGAATGCTTCACGATTTTGCATGTCATCTTACCCTTTCCAATGTTCTCTGCAATTCATCCAATCAAATTTCAGTATTTGCCCTCGAAATGTTCCAAAACGAGAAGCGCCCAGACCAACCACGATCGAGAATTTCAGTGATGTCACTCCTTTTTGGAGCGGCTAATTTAAATGGAGTCAATTGGTGTTCTGTAAAACTTTGGTAACAGGAATTAATTGGTTCTGAGAACTATAAGTTGGTTTGTTAAATTGCAGTGGCTATTTTTACGAGCCTGTTACAGTGTAAAAATAAGCTCTTTGTTTTTTTTACTATCCCTTCGCACCCTTCCTGCTTGTACGAGAGCGTTAGGAAGTAATAAAATAAACCAAAGAGACAAATGTTACGTGCCATAGAAACAGCCACTTCCTTAAACAAAACCTAAAGTGGGCACAGATGCATTTCACAGTGTTATGATTGCTAGTAGAAACATTACGTCGCTGAAAAACCTGAAACAAGCATCATGGGCATTATTGAAAGTAGTCAGAAAGAAAACTTTGCCTACTTTAAATGTAAAAAGCAATTAGTATAGAAATTTTTGGACTACACCCTGTTGGTTGTAAGCCATTGCATAAAACAACTTTTTGATGATGCATACCTTCTTTCAACAAAAAATCATTATAACAAAAATTATGTGTAACCTACGAAAAAAATGTAATTTCTCTGTCCTAAGTATCCCCATTTTACGGTAGCCTATTCACAAAACCTGCCAGTTGTCATTCCCAGTACCAGAAAACATTCTTTACAGTTACTATACTGTGATTTGTTTTGTTGGTTGTTATAGCTGTTAAGTGATTCAATTCATTGAAAAGTATAATGGTTTCAATGTAGTGAGAAGTTGGATATAGTGAACGTGATTGTAGCAATCCTGCCACTTTTAGCACTTTGTGGTTTCGTGTAATTTTTGTCATAACGTTTTATTCAACTGTAAATGTTTAATGTCGCTTTGAAAACATAGTTTCCGAATAATCAATTTCAGATCAATCTCATGCATTTCACAACGTGTATTGGTCAAAGTTGCGTTTCATCGTATCTTCGTAAGTTCGTCTTGGGAAAAATCGTTGATAAGAGCTTGTTTTGCTGCTGACTACAAGTTCTTATTTTGTAACCAGATATTTTTGATTACATGCAGTAGAAAGACTGGATTTTGTGCTTGCTTTCGACTGCATTGTATTTAAACAAGTTTTGCAAATTTGTAGTTGATGAAAGATAAATTTGTTTGCAAGAACTGTATTTTAACACCAAGTTTGGATATGATGTGTGGAATAAAGCCTCAGTAGTTGACTTACTTCACTCAAATCGGAATAATATCACGAATATACAATGCAAGCAATTCACTGATGGGAATTTCGATTATCGATAAACCGTCTATCTCTGGTGCGTTTGTCTTTATTAGTAGCGCCTATCAATCCCCAACCATAAGCGTTTGCTGCATGCTATACAAAGAGGATTACAAAGCATGGATTTTTAAGCAGGCTGCTAATTATGAATGCAATGCTTGCAGCTTGTCAATGCTTGGATTGGTGAGTTATTGTTAACTGCTTTTATAGTAAGAATGTTATTGCAGGTCGTAACATTAGGCTGCTGTGCTGCTAAAATTAAATTAAATAAGGCACATTAGAAGCCATCATTTGAAATGCTCTGTTATTACTTTGTCTCGCTCTTCTCGGTTTTGGGATATCACGACAAAGCAATGAAATAACCAAAGTGACCCAGGCAATAAAGAACATTATTCGTGGTCTATCCACATTTTGTGAGTATAGATGTACAGATATCTGCAACATTTTTTCGTTGTTTACTGCAAATGACCAATGCTGCATGTGTTGCAAAGCATGGCTACCACTGATGCACTGCTAAGCGCAATTTTGAGTAATGGAGATTAATTGCTTAGGTCATTTTTTGGGCTGACGAGACGATGTATGTTTCTTGTTTTGGTCATGTTGTTTTGTATAAGATGTATCGATGAATGTGGTTGGAAAAGGGACTTTGGAACGGCATAACAAGCTAAGTGACAATGTTTTGCAATTCAAGAATAGTCGTCAGTTGCTAAATAGCAAAGTTTCTCTGAATCGCTTCAAGTTGTACAATATGTCAGCCAACTTTTCTGGCTAGCACTTATTCGTTTATGTGTTATATACTTTGTACACTGCCTTACATCCTCATGGCTTATGATAATGTGGTTATGCCAAAAGAATTGCCGAACAACATTTGTGCAAAACCTTAGTGAATAAAAACATAATAGCCAGTATATTTGCAATCATACTCATTAACATTTCGGTAAAAACTTATGCCATCATCAGCGTGAAACTACATAGGCACTAGGCTAAAATGACTAGCACAAGAAAGAAATTGTTTTAAATACAGCATAGCTATTACGTCATAACGAAAGTAGTTGGGATTTACGTAAAATATAACTAAAGGGGCAAATTAAACAATTCAATTGGAAGGACTAGATTAGTAGTAGGATTATTAAGTACAAATACTGTAAGATTAATTAAATCATAACTAAAAAAGAGACGTTGAATATAAATGGAAATTAAACACGTTACTGATTGCGATTTAGTCTACACAAATTATGCGCGAAATGAGCTATATGTTAAATAGGTAGATGGGGTTGGAAGAATCATCAATATTTAATTGTGGTTGAAGATTTTGGATGAGTAGAGTTTCTTTGATGCGGAGTTTTCGGATGTTATTGCTGTGAGCTAGTATTTCGGGGGAATGAAAATTCATCGTATGGTCTGGGTTATCTTCCAAGTGTTGGGACACATCTGTTTCATTATTAGTTGAGTTTTTTGGCATATGGTCATTGATTCTAATTTTCAAACTTCTTTAGGTTTGTCCAATGTATGATTGTCCGCATGAGCAATTGAGTTTATACACCACTCCTGAGCTGTGTAGCAGTGTTTGACGGTCCTTGTATCTGAATTTTTGGCCAATAGTTGTTGTTTTATGTACCATAACAAATTTTGATTTTTGGGAAAGTTTTTTGAATAGATATTGCCGAATTTCTTTTTCAATTTGATGAGACATCTCCGATATACAGTAGTTTTAAAATCGAGAATATGGGTTTTGTTGTGCTTTCAGTATGTGACTTTCCTTCGACTTCTGGAGTTTTTACTTTTTCATGCATTTTGTTGAAAAAAATTCGAATTTGCTGATTAAAAAATCCAGTCGGATAGCCGTTTTCCTCTAGCATAGTGGAAATAATTTTGAGATCTTCGTGGATAAGTGAATAGGAATTGCAAATTTGGTCAGCTCAGTGCAAGAGGTTCCTCACTAAATTAATCTTATACTTCAGAGGCACAAAGATTTGCCACTTGAGGTAAAGTCTGGTATGAGTGGGTTTACGGTACGTTTTTAAGGCTAGTTTTACATCTTGATTGCTAATCCATACATCCAAGAAAGCCAATTGGTTGTTCTGGGCCAGTTCATGGGTATTGTATGTTTGGGTGAATAGAATTAGTATGTTTGTAAAATTCGGTAATGTGGGCGCGCTTTTCAAATGTAGCAAAGCAGTCATCAACGTATCTATAAAGTTGCACAGGCTGGGTTCCGATTTTTTGGCTTTGATCAATGAGCCAACTCATGCATACGTCTGAGAGCAATGGGGCAAGTGGGGACCCCATTGCTGCGACATTAATTTGTTTGAAGTATCGATTGTTAAACTGTAGTTGTTTCTTTGGTGGTCCAAATTAACAGTTTTTTAAATTGAGAGTGGGTAAGACTATGAAATAAAGCTTTTTTGTCAGGGAATGACTTTTCCAAAATTTGGTTAATTACTAAATCAATTGGGATTTTCGTAAATAGGCTTTTAACATCAAAAGAGATCATATGATTGGGACCCGATTTGGAGCTAAGAATGCGCGTGACAAAATCAAAAGTGTCTTCAATATTAGAGGGATGTTCACGGAGGGGAGTTAAAATTTCGCTTAGCCAAACAAGCGCATTCATATGCAAAACTGTCATAGGATGCCAGAATTGGTCGACATTGAGTACCTTCCTTGTGTATTTTTGGTAGACCATAAAGAGTCGATGTAGCAGCTGCAGCGGGTCTAATATTATTACAAATTTTTGTTTGTATTGTTCCACTCTTTTTCAAACAATAAAGGAATTGTTGAAACTTGGCTAAATTCGAAATGTTGCTTCTACAGGTTGAAATTGATTTTTATTGCACAAAATTTACTCTATTTTTTGAATGTAGTCTTGCCTGTTCAGTATGACTACACCATTTCCTTCGTCAGGTTTGCATATGATGATGGAATTATTATGGCTAAGATTATGCAAAGCAGTTTGCTCATCTTTAAAGAGGCTAAAGGGAGGCCAAAGGTATTCTGCTTTTAAATAGTTTTTAAATGCTTTTGAAGTAGTAGTTTTAAAATTTTAAAGTAGCTTTTAAATGCTTTCAAATAGTGCCTATGTAATTTCACACTGATGATGGTATAAGTTTTTACCGAAACGTTTGTGAATATGATCGCAGATATACTGGCTATTATCTTTTTATTGAAGTTGAGTTCGAAAACCCATCTTAATGCTCTTAGTGAATAGTTTTTGCATTAACCACGTTTCATTTTACTATTGATTTTGCAATGTTTATTGAACACTTGTTGAATGAATTTGATGCGAGGTGTGTCCGAAAAGTAACGAGACTGCAACCGCTGCTCGCTTGCTTCAATGAATTTGGACAAAATCATTGCGTCGGATGGCAGCACTGACAAGACACTGTCGCAGGGTGAAAACAAGTTCATTTCTCGCGCTTTCTGATTGAAGCGTCTCTTTTCCTTTGCCTTGTGTTCTTTACTTTTCGTCGTACTGCTGGAAAAGCCGCATTTTTTACGCTTTTCACAGTGAGAGTACCCTCCAAACATGAGTGCTGTTTGGAGGGTACCCCTACCCCTTTTGGAGGGTACCCCTGAACATGAGTACTGAAGGGAACCCATTTTTCTGACATCGATTCCATCAAAAAGGTCATGACGACGAAGCTCAAGAAGATCCCAGATAATGCCTTCCAAGAATGTATTGAATCATGGAAAAAGCGAATGCACAAGTGTTTATGAGTGGATGGGGATTACTTTGAAGGGCTTTGACTTTGGTATATTTCAATATTTTTCAATAAACTTTTTATAACAACAGTCTCATTATTTTTCGGACACACCTCGTATGTGAAAATAGCTGTTTCAATTGCCATAAACCTTTTGATTTTAGTTCGTAATAAGCATAGCTTGCATATAATAGTACCACACTTGCAAAATTACCAAGCTCAATGCAACTTTAAAAATGAATTACTGCATCTTCAGCAAATATTTCTGTCCATAGTCCAGCAGTTTCAGTGCCGGTAGCAGTACTATACAGACCATATAACGTTTTCACTAGCAACATTTCGCATTACAGTCAGGCTCTGCTTAAATGATAGCACATAGTGGCTTTGTTATGTCTAGTTCAATGACCTGTCATTCCACTTTTGTATAATCACTTTCGCGTTTGTAAACTCTGGGCATGATAAAATGTGGGTTGCCAAAGTTTGACCACGCCTGGATTTTTCGTACCTTTTTTGCTTCCGGAAAGAGGGGCAACCCCAGGTTCAAATGGCATGTGGTTGACAAGTTGTTTTGGCGGCCGCCACCGTAACCGGTATGCCATAACCAGCCCCCGCAGATGCATCGCTACTTCGCTCGACCTCTGCTGTTGTGGTTTCCTCGCAAGTTCCTGAAAGCTCTGCTCATTTGCCCTGATGAGGGATGTCGCAAAAATGAGCAGACTTCGGCCGGACTATATCCCAGAACTCGATTCATATTGACAATGGATTCATACTACAATTTGACCGCGGAGTCTCTTGAGTCCTCACAATGCAAGAAATATGCATCATCTGTCCGCTTGATGTTTCCCATCAAGAATGTTTCCCTGCATTGTTAACATATCAGTATGGCTGCAATTAGAAAGTGGTTGCGTTTATGCGGTTCCATGGTGTTAGCAACAGTCCGACTCACCTTCAAATTGTGCTGGCAAACTCACATTGCAAGAGGTGGATGCGTGACTGCCAGGGTTGGAAATATCGATTAGAAATCGATAATCGATATTCTCTACTTTTTCGTCATCAAATGCAAAAATTCTCTACTTTTTTTTTTCATTATTGATTGGGACTTTTCCCTACTTTTTCGCAGGGTAAATCGATTTTATCGATACTTTTTTTCTGAATGAACTCTTTCAAAAGTTTTTATTTTTTGTTGTTTTTAGTACCTTATCCGTTTTTTGTGGTGTTTGCAGATGAATATGTTACTTTATATCCACATAAGAACAGTTAGCATGCGGAATATTCCGTATGCACTGTTATTTTTTATTTCATTCCGAAATACATCACCACAAAACGTTCGCTTAACGTTTGGTCCCTTGGTATCGCAAGCCAGGGCCAGGCAGTCCAATGTAGTTTTGAGGCTAATAAAGTGGTTTTTGACTATTTGTTCACCAGCTTTTTTGATTTAAAGGGGAACTGAAGAGCAAAACTGTTTTTTCAGAAATGGCGTTAAAAATTACACTGAGTTCTATACTGACTGCAAAAATTTTCAATCATTTTTAATTAACCAGAAATTAAACGTTGAACTTGGGATCATGACGTCATGGAGGTCTGTCCGTTCCGCACTACTGCACGCACGCAACTACGCAAACCTTACCGCTGTCTGTAATTCACGCGTTTTTCAATGACGTCACAGACCTCCATGACGTCATGATCACAAGTTCAACGTTTAATTTCTGGTTAATTAAAAATGATTGAAAATTTCTGCACTCAGTATAGAACTCGATGTAATTTTTAACGCCATTTCTGAAAAAACAGTTTTGCTCTTCATTTCCCCTTTAAAAGATTACATCTAATGGTAGGAATACTTTTGTGTTAAAGGTTTTATAGTCAACAGCATCTGAAGTAGGCCAAGATCAAAGGTAGAAAGTATTCAAGAGAAACAGTGATATTTGATCTTTTTTATAGTGAAAAGGGAAAAGGAAGTAAGCCATCTGGCATACTTCTTTTACACTGCCCATCATAATACGCTATGCCTTCGATACCGACATTCTCCACTTTGCCGAACCTGAAGCCCCCCCCCCTACCCCCTCCCATTAGCATCAAAATATCTTGACGCTGTCGCGTGTCGTTTTTAAGATGCGTAGTTTTTTAAGATGAGTTCAGCGTCATTTTTAAGATGCAGATCTCTCCATGCCGTGGATGAAAAAAGCTTCTCCAGTGCAATCAGATCAATGGTGGACTGTGGGACAGCAGTATGTTTGACTGCTGCTTTTTTGGTTTCATTGCTCGAAACAGCTGAATTGACCAAAAAAGCATTTAAAACTCTTATCATACGCAAACTTGGTAAAAGCGTCCAACTCAGGAGCTGTAGACTCAGGTTTGATTCCAAGCCGATTCAAACCAACGACGATAATTATAATAGTTTCATTTTATGGGCAATATTATCATCATATTATGGCAATCGCCAACCATTGCTTTCGTTGTGAATTTGTTGATTGGTGTTTTAAAATAATAATGCATTGGGTGAAACCAGAAAAAACTCGATGTAAACTCCTTGGCTTTTTTTGAACTTGTCAAGCTATAAGTTCGTCGTCGTCGTTTGGCGGGGCATCTCTTCCTAGACAGATGGAAGGACCAAGTCGAGGGTTTATCCTTTTACCACCCTGGCCACCAAACTGCTTGGGTCAGATGCTGACTGTAAGGGACTTCAGCCAGCATCTTGTTTCATCATCCAAAACCATTAGACCAAACATACCTCGGGGTGCTCGATGTATGGAACACTGTGAGATGTGATCTGCAGTGTGTTCACTGGCACCACACTCACAATTCGCTAGAGGAGCGAGACCCCATTTGTACATGGACGAACAGAAACGTCCAACACCAGAACGCAGACGGTTGAGCTTGACCCAGGCTGCCCTGGGCAGACCCATACCCAAGGGTCTGGAGCTAGCCTTGGGAATGAAAGCGTGGAGTGACAATACGTTGGCAGAGTACTCCATGTCCCATTTCGTGTTCGTCCACTCGGCTGCACGGACGTCCATCTCAGAAAGACTGTCTAGTAATTTCCGAGCAGCAGGTACAAATGAGCGTCTAGATTTCAATCTCTCCCTACATATGTCCTGTGACTCATGAAACTGGCCATGTAAAATGTGGTCAGGGTCCAGGGAGCTGCGGTTGGCTAGGGAGAGTGTCGCTCCTTGGCGGCGAAGCTCAGCTGGCTGGACGCCTGAAAGAACCGGAAGGTAGACCGATGGAGTGGGACGCAGGCACCCAGTGACAATGCGCAAGGCGTCATTTATTACACTGTCGATAAGCCATATGTGCACGCTGCGGCACCAGACTGGTGCGCAGTACTCGGCAGTCGAGTAGACCAGAGACAGGGCAGCTGTGCGTAATGTCTTAGCGCTAGCACCCCAACCTGTTCCAACAAGTCGCCTCAACAGTGAGACGCGAGCACATAACTTCTTGCGCAATGCTTCCAGGTGAGGACGATATGCGAGCAATCTGTCCAGTTTGACCCCAAGGGTGGGAACTGGACAGAAAGGTAAGGTCTTATCGATGTTACAGACCTTAAGCTCACGCTTAGCCTCTCGATTGTGGAGGTGAAAGGCCGCCGTCACCGTTTTAGTGTGGCTAAGCTTCATTCGCCAGGTCTGGAGATATTCCGAGAGTGCAGTCATGTCCTGGCTTAGAGTCCTTTCCAACTCCTTCCATTCTCCAGATGTATAAAGTATCGCCAGGTCGTCGGCATAGGCGAACTTCTTGGAGGTTATGGAGGGGATATCATATGTATAGATGTTGAAAAAGAGGGGGGCCAGGACTGATCCCTGGGGAACGCCATTTCTCAGGCGTCGTAACCTGCTAGGCTTGCTGTTGCCAGTTGTAAGGGTTAAGCGTCTGTTGCGGATTAGCTCCATAATCATACGAACCATGTACTTGTCTGGCAGAAGCCGCAACAGCTTGCAGGTGAGGCCACGGTGCCAGACAGTGTCATAGGCAGCTGTCAGGTTGATAAAGACGGCACCGGCCTTCTTTTTCGCTTCGTATGCATTCTCAATGCTTTGCGTGAGCAAAGTGACTTGATCCACGGTGGATCTTCGCGTCGAAAACCCGCCTGTTCCCGTGGGAGCAGAGGGTCAATAAGAGGTTTGACGCGAGCGTAGATAAGTTGCTCGAGAATCTTGTGAAGAACACAGAGCAAGGAGATCGGACGATAGCTCCTTGGGTCCTCTACCGATTTCGAAGGGTTCGGGACTGCTACTACTAAGGCTCTTCTCCAGATCTTAGGAATTTTGAGGTGGTGCAGGCAGGAAGATAGGAAGCCACGTAGCCAAGATTTTAAGCCGGCTCCAGCATGGATTATTAGCTTCGGACAAATGGAATCAGGTCCAGGAGCTTTGGTTGGTTTTAAATGTTGGAGGGCAGCAGCGAACTCCCGATGGGAAAAACTCCCGGAGACATTCGCAGGATGTAATGGATCAGCCCTCCAAAGGTCAGACACTTCCTGTAAAACGAGCCGAGATGAGCGTCGATTCACACCTTCGTATTTCCCGTTTTTAACCAGCTGAGAAGCAATAGCATCAGCTGAAACGAGACATTGACGAGGGGATTGTCGTGACCTACCAGACAAGTTGTTTATAGTATTCCATGCCAGCCGGCTGGAGTGCAAAAAGTCAATGTTGCGGACCGTCTCTGACCAGCGATTTCTCCGCTTCCCGTCGAGCCTTGTGAGTAGGGCTGTGGCAGCCCTATCCAAATCAGGGCCCCCAGGTGACTGCAGGAAATGCCAATAGAGGTCTTCACACTCTGCATCCCAGCAAGGTATGTGGTTTGATCGTCAACCACGAGGGATGCATTTCTTCGCCGCAGTGCTTATTACCTTGCAAAAGCACTGGTAAACCTGATCGATGTTGTGAGATTTAGGTGGCGGTGTACTCTTGGCCAGTTTGTTGGTTAGGTTAGAATAGTGGTCCCAGTTGGCCTTGCGGAAGTTCCATCGCTTTACAGGTTTGCTCGGTTTTGGATGAGGAAGTTTGGGTGGACTTATAAGCGAGGGTCGGTGTTGTGACCTTGGGAACTTTCCTAAGATACGTCTGTCAGGTAAGCGACTGTCCAAATCGACACTGGCAAATGCAAGATCTGGGTTGGTGTCTGTTTTCCAGCGGCCAGAGTGGAAACTGGCGGCCTCCTTGGGGCTATATAGCAGGGTGAAGTTGTTGGCACTGGCCCAGCCAGCCAGGCATTCACCATCAGGATTGTTATTATTATAGCCCCAGTCAACATGGTGGCAGTTGAAGTCGCCAGCATAGAGGCAGGGAAGCTATAAGTTGAAACATAATGACAAAGAGGCTTGCTGCTGGTGGCTGAGAAACATCAACCAATCTGGCAGGTCTCAACTTCTTCCTGCTCGATGTTTTCCAAAGGTTCAATCAATTTTCAATTTTATTCTGGTCAACTTCTACAAAGTAAAGGTGCCATGATGTTTAACCCCTTTTGGTCATTTGTTGCGAATTTGCTACGTACCGGTTTTTGTTGTTTTTTAGTTAGAACTGAAGGTTTTGTACGGCAATTGACAGCTGTCGCGAATCTTACACAATCCGGTTCTCGGTAATACAATCCGGTTCCTTTGGTTTTCGGTGATTTTTTTTTGTATTGAATCTGTTTGTTAGCGTACATGCAGGGTGCTGGTTTCAGCTGGTAGGTCTAAGATTGGTGGCTCAGGTAGTTATCAGAGCAGTGAGTTTTTGTCTGAAAAAAATTAGGTGTGTTTATGAAAGTGTTATAAGCAACTAAGCATATGTGACTAACTTTTCACATAGTCATTGCTTATTCTGACAGTTAGTGGGAGGAAACTGGTTTGTCGCAAATATGCATCATTTGTCACAAATAGGTCTATGCATCATATGTGAGTGTGAGAGAGCCCTTGTTGGTGATGTGCAGTTAGAATTGTAAATCTGAGTTATTTTCATTGTGTTGCAGAAGCTATATTCAAATCTTATAACAATCTGCAGATTATTGGTTATATCTATGTACCAAGGACTCCTAAAGCCAGGACAAGCAGGCGCTAGTTCCAGATCAGCCAGCGAAGGCGACTGTTTTTCGGATTTTTTTCTATCTGCTAGCAAAGCCAACAATAGCTTATTGTTAAATCATAGAGTAGACCTTGGTTACCTCCAATGGAGACTACGGTAGGCTTGTAGCGATAGCGCTTCAGTTTTTGTGACGTCACGCTTTTCGCTTCGTGTATGTTCTGTCCTTTGACAGTGCATTTGTAGTATGCTTTGATGTACGGCATACATTTTCCGATTCATTAGTTTCTAATCAATCTCTTGTGCTTCGAGAAGCGCGAATTGTCAACTTTGCGTTTTCTCATAAAAGTTTTATACTTGAAAGTGGATAGCTAATGTTTTGGTTTCTCACTGAAATTTTCAGTGTTTCTGCTAACTAGAAGAGCGTAGTGAGCGAGGTCGACAATTTGTGCATGCGGTGTTATCATGCTTCTATTTGAATAAGATTGCAGATTTATAGTAAATAATATAAATTTGTTTACAAGAATAATCATATTTAAACAAACCAATTGGAAAATATCCGCGGCTACTCCCGCGAAGCAAACGCTTATTAGTTGGAATAATAAACTGGATTAAAGTCACGGACATACAATCCAAGGTATTAATAGAAAGCTAAGAAGATCGTCTCTTTGCTGATTACTCCGGTGAGTGCATCTTATATGTACGTTAGCAACACTTTTCAACCCCCCCCAACATATCCTCCGGGTTCGCACCAAGTGTTCGCTAAAGGCTCATTTACGAGTGTGTTTTGTGTATGCTACCAGGCAGGTGATGGTTGGCTGAGTCCAGCCTAGTTCTAGTTTTGTTATTATGTAAAAAGCAAAGTAAAAAGATTAATAAGAAATACGGTTTGTAATTTTGTAGTATATATATGAGAACAGCATTACAGCGAAGTTAGGTGGAGTGCCAGAACTGGTTGGTGATCTCAAAGGGATAAGCAAGGAAAAAGGTTAGGAACCACAAAACCAAGGCTTTATCACGAAAAATATTTCGGGAGAGGGTTGAATTTGGCAAGAGCCAAGGTGAACAACTGAGATGAGGGTCTGGGGGTGAAGCCCTAGCTGTTGGCAATTTTTTGAAGAAAACATGAGGCACAGGGTTTGTCAGTCTTAGTTGAAACTTAAGGGTACAAAAATAATTCCTTGTAAGGAACCACTGGATTAAACAATCAACCTTGCGGGTAACGTCTAAGATCGGCCGTCGGTACAAACAGCCACAATTGTGTTATAATAGCCACGGCCGATACAAGGCATTACCCCAACCTTGCAATCAACTAATATTTTTGACCAATTTACATTCTATTTGTGTCTCAGCAAGATCTCTAAAATATATGATAAAGCAAGGATAAGATAATGTTTAACAAACTCTTCGCCCCTGAGAAATGCTGCTGTTTGACCTTCAAAGCCCAGCACGTGTTGAAAGTTTTCAATGACAAAGTTGAAACTGCCCTCAGGCTTTAGAAGTGTGGCAACACTGCCGACTTCATACAATTTGTGCTTAATTGGTGGAATGTTGTAAATGTGTCATCAAAGCATCAAGAAACGAGGCTGAATGATCCACACCGGCACGTTCAGAACCACACTTCCACCAACCTGTCTGAATATCACCGAATCTTCCAGAGAACTCCTTCTGGGCATGGAAAAGGCAGAAAGGAGTGTATTTTTACCCATGACACCAAGAAAGCCTTTGTGCAGACCATGCAAGGTCTGACGTCAGGGGCGTATTCTCCAGAGGTTCAAGGTGTTCAGCGCACACCCTGCGATATCTCAGGCGCACACTTTAAATACATTTAACTAAAATATTTGGATTTTCTCGTCTTTTATCTTTGTAATATCAGCGCAATCTGCGTTCTTTTTGCTTTGATGAACGACAAATTGCTTTTTTTCAACGCTTATCGATGACGCAAACATTCCCTTGTATGGTAGGTTCAACAGATATCGTTGAACACAAGCGAGCCAGACCTTCTTCATGGTATTCTGAATCATATTATATAGCGAAGAGTGACTTTTTCTCTTTCCACACGATATAATACAAAAAATGTCCTATTTGAAAGTTGAACCCAGACGCAACGTCACAATACATGCTCAATCACGCCACAGCAAATTGCTTTTTTCATCGCAGAAGAATGATGCAATGGCCCTCTCTCGGGGCAGGTTCAACAGGTATGGTTCAACACAAGCAAGCCAGACCTTTTCCATTGTATTCTACATCGTATTAGGATGCGATTGCGAGTAATTGCTTGTGATTTTTGAAAGTGTGGAGGTCAATATATACATTTTAAAGTTGTTGGTCAAATTCAAGTTGTAGGTTAAATTAGCGGAATGGAAGTAAGTGTTGACAGTATGATTGAAAAGCCGTTTTGTAGCAAAAATTATGACGAAAAATTGGAAGTAGCAAAAGTTAAAAAGCCGACACCAAAATTAATTATATTAGGTAGCAAATTAGGCTGCTTGAAAAGGTGCTTGATGTTGGTTCGCATATTTGCATTAAACTTTCGAGCACTTCCACACATTTGTTTAATAAATGGCTGCATGCGGCAGCAAATGTTGTAGAGGAGCACACCTCTAAAAAATGCTCACCGTATGCCACTGCTTGACTTGCATTTGTGAACACCTCCTGACCCATGCTGGCTTTCAGTATGTACTCCTTCGATAGCTGCAGAGTGACAAAATAGAGGGTGAATTTTCCATGTACATGCAGTCGACGGGTGCAAATGCTTTTGTGACTTCTGGAGATGTCTTGACTGCCTGCAAGAAACGCCTGGCCAGTTATGCCGCTTCTTACCTAGAAACCTTGGAAGTGACTGTGGAGACCATGGCCCACACCTGTGTTACTACTGCCATTGATGCTGAAGACGCCAAGTTCATTGAGGACTGCACTGCACCTTCACTCTCCATCCATGAAGTCAGCAGTGCAGCCAATGTAGCAGGGTGGCTGGAGAAGAAATGCGAGGAACACCTGATCTTTAGTGAGGAGGATGAACTGGTTTCAGCAGAAATCAGTGCCTTCATCTCCGAAGTTTCACGAGGCTCCCTGAAAACCCCCCATCAAACCACTTATGACCTTGTGCGGTATGGGTTAACCTTCATCACCAAAGCCAGGCACAGGGCTTACTGTTGCAGAAGACTCATGATAATTCTGCAAGTGATGGAGGACTACAAAAACTTAAACACTTGTGACCAAACGTACTTTTAAAAGGTCTGCATAACTTGGAGAAGGACCAGTAAAAGAACGCCGTTCTTCTCCAGACATCGACAAAGAAGGCGCGCTTGTCGAATTAAATTTGTGACCAACTTAGAAAGTTTTCTTTACTTCTAATGAATAAAATTTAATGTGTAAATTGTTACGTCATGTTGAATTGTTGTCTAAGTAGCACTTCTTGGCATGTTGCAGGTAGGCCTATTTCAGCCATGGGTCATTCTACGGGCATGGTATCACATATTTACTCCCTTAAATATGCGTTTTAGGTTTGTAACGCTCATGTCTAAAGCAATTTTTAGCCAATCATTAGTTGATTTCACTAAAAAAATTGCATCTTTATAGTAAAGGTGATCGCCTTCACTAGCAAAAGCTGGGCATAGGCAATGCGCATCCTTGTTTCAGATGTCCTTGCTATATACATAAGCTACACGTAAACTGCATAAAATGAAGTCTGCTACATTTTATGGTAGAAAGAAAACTTTTCCCAATGCTAATCGCGAGGAAGAGTTGAGTGATGAAAGTGCACTTAGTGATAGTGATGACGATGTAGATTTTGTTCAGCCCAATTCTGCTGGACGTTCTACTGATAAATCTTCCAAATCTTCTTCATCAGAATCCAATGAAGAGCAGCAAGTGGATATTTCCACAACATCCAGGGCAGGTACAGCAAAGAAAAAACTCCTATGGAAAACTGTCAGCAGAAATGAGACTGTCCAAGCAGACTTCCCAACTGTTTATGAGAGCAATTTATACTCCATCCAAATAAATTCAGACAAACCACTGAAGCTAACAAAAGCTGAGCTAGGGCAGTTCCTTGGCTGCTGCATGCTAATGTCAATTTTCATCCTTCCACGTTCAAGGATGTATTGGGGGAAGAAAACTAGAATCGAGCAAATTGCAGATGTCATGCAGAGAGTTAGGTGGGAGGAAATCAAGGCATCATTGCATTTCAATGATAATTCTAATGTGCCTTCACTCCAAGACCCAGCAAGGGATAGAATTTTCAAATGCAGATCTCTCCGCAGAAGGGATCACGGCTGCGTGCGCCCGCAGCACCCTACTTGAGAAACACTGAGCCAAAGTTACGACTAGCAAAAACGCAGTGTTAACGAGACATTTCCATCGTTTTACACTATGTTTGTTACGCTCGCCCTTAGACGTCTTGCAAAAAGCACAAGCAACTCCCTTTCCTTTTTCGAAATTTTTTCTGCGTTTTTTATGAGCAAGCGTGGGCGGTTGAAGTGGATATAATGATCTAAATGGAACCAATAAGTTCTTAACATAAACGTGAAACTTAGGAGTGCATACTGCATACGCCCTAGATAACAGGTGGGCAAGAGCTAATTTAGAAGAAAGGCCAGGAATAAACATAACACTAATACCACAAATTCATTCAGAGTTAGAGCCTACTTTTGTGGTGATGTACACCTGAAGTTTAATTTGCGGTGAGTGACAATACTTTGGTTGGATTCTATGTAAACAAGATGACTGACGATGACCTATGTGGTCAAAATCGATTTTGTCTTTTATTAAATTTTACTACACTTTCTGGTATTTTGGTTAGGAAATGCGTGATAAATCTAAATATGATGAGTGGTATTTATTACAGTATGAAAACTTCAACGCTAATATAAAAACAAACTTACTACCGGTATTTGAGCATTGATCCATGACTGGGATCACCTCAAAGTAATTAGAAATCCGATTAAGTCACTGAAACTCGCAACTCGGTTTTCACCAACTCAGGTATCAAAAATAAATAAAACCAAACTCACCTTGATGTACGGGGCCAAAGCTTTGTAAATTGCAGTTAACACACCAGGCAAAAACTCGGATATTGTGTTATGACGTACTCTAAACAGCAGTCCTAGGGAGCAGTAACTGTCGCCACTTGCAATGAACCTCAAATGTTTTTCCAACTTGGTCTTGAATGGCATAGAAGCGACCTCATTGCTGTGTCTTGCATCTCTATTTTTGGTGAGATGAATGCTAGCAATTCCTCGACCTTATTTATATTCATTCACAGCACATTCATGTCACCTGCTTGGTCTTTCACAGCTAACTCTCTCAAGATATTGTCAGAAGCCCCGAATTCTTCCTTTTTCACCCACTTTCTTTTTCTTTTGAAGTCAAGCTTGTTCTAGCAACCTTGTGATATTTAGGTGCAAGCTAAACGAACTAAACGCTTAGTAACTTGGCGCTTAACTCGTGGCATACCACTGCACACTATAATCTAACATATGAACAGACTACCGCCGTGTCAAAATTTATCAAATATATAGCATGCATAATAATGGCAGGAAAATTGGCGCAAACAATTGCCTGGTAGCCTTTGGGCAGTTACGCTACATGCAGCTCAAAACTCGCGTGAGTAGCTCATTCATGTGAACATTTTTGCAAGTGATTACTTGGGCGAGTCACGGGTTACTCGCCCTGTGTGACCAGGTCTCAAATGTATTATACTTGCGGGAATAATTGTATACTCTTATTGCACATTTGCAATGAAAGCAGTAATCAGGCAACGCTAGCAACTAGGACTACTAAAGTTTGTGCAATTTCATTTATCATCAAATTCTCGTGTTGAATAACTCTAATACCTCATTACAAAATTTCTAAAGCAATTCATCCAATTCATAAATAACCTATTTCTACTGTAGAAGTTTGTAAATTATTGAATGCAAAAAAAAACTTTGCAATGTTGAAACTACGATCACATAACTTCTTAATAACCCCGCGCCACAAAGTACTGAAGGTGCACAGCTTTCCACAGCTAGACAGGCATTAAGTATATTATTGCATCACCACCAAGGTCATTAAGAAAACATACGAACTGCATCAACTTACTCTACTAAACAAATACAAAATTTCTGGTTTTGTGTTAGAATCCCGACTAAGCACGGGCAAGAATCCATCACAAAACTGGAGCAACTGCTTTTTGAACGAAAAGGACTTGGAAAAAAACAGGAACCAACCGGACTTGACGCAGCAAAGCAAGGAAGCCAAGTTTTTCAAAAAAAGTTGAAAAACTTTCTGATATTGCTCATGCTGACGCAATGAACCTAATCAAAAATAATGCAGACCAGCTTTTTCTTGAAACCCAACGAAAATATGGACGTACAGGCTGCATGGTGGGGCTTGACAAAGTTTTTTTTACAAAAAGATGTGAAACAGGTAATCAAAGCCCAGTTATTGGAAAAACAAAAAACATTTGTCACACTCAAAAAGCAGTTCTTTTCGAAAGTGCACAACTAGAAAACAACACCGACAACATAAGACTCTGATGAAAGTAAAGGACAGCTGCCATGCACAAGTGCTGCAGCAGCTGCTTTTATTCCTGCTAAGCGTGGACATAGTAACATTATGTCATCCGAACTAGCTGGAGCATTGATCAAACAGGAGTCAGTAATTGACTTCCAGCAATGATCATTTTTGAGACAGTCAAGTCTCTTGGAAATAATGCAGAAGTACTCGCACTCAACAAATCTACTATTCACTGACAACAACAAAAAAACAAGGAAAATTACAGCTACATCTCGAAGATAAATATTATTAAAGAAAACTTCACTGTTCATCATGCTTTGACTGTTCACTGGAATAGAAAGCTTATGCCGGATATAACACGAAAAGAAAAAGTGGACAACAGGTTGCCTGTATTGGTTTCTGGTGAGGGCGAAAAAGTTGTAGGGGATTCCCAAGCTTTATGAATGGCACAAGTAAAGTCATTGCATAAGCTGTTTACAATGCAATATATGAATGGCAGTTACGAGATGCAGTCCGCACTATCTGCTTTGACACGACTGCATCAAACACAAGACGTTTATCGAGAGCCTGCAAAAAAAACGCCGTTTGCACTTTGCCTGTTGTCATCACATCCAAGAACAGGGATGTGTAACCTTTTTCACTGGGGGGCCACTTTCGAAAATTTTAACAACGTCGAGGGCCAGTCACCGTCAAATATGTATAAAATTATAAAATGCTAAACACAACCCGTGTATTATAGACGGTACAAATAGCTAAATAAATCGATTTTAAAAAAAAATTTTTTGTCCTGCCATCGTCGAGGGCCACATTGACTGGCCTGGAGGGCCGGATTGTGGCCCGCGGGCCATGGGTTGCACACCCCTGTCCTAGAAGATAATACTAGCATCTGCTTTTCATGGATGACTAGGCTCTGCTAGAAATTGGTCCGCTTAAACGCTCTCACGCTGAAAGAAAAAATTTACACAAGAAAAAATATTTGATAATGCTATGCCAGACCATTTCGAGAAGCAAATATCATGGGAAAGGATTTAGACATCATGGCGCAATGCATTAGGCTCGCTGGATGACTGAAGCCATTTACAGCCTCAAAATTTGGTTATTTTGATCACAGTTCAACCTTACCAACAGAGAAGAGAACAGTCTACGCGATCTAAACATCTTTTCTAGCAAAAGTTTAAATTAAAGCATGGTTCCTAACACCATTCGCTCCACAAGCAACAAATAATGATTTGTGCTTGCTTCAGTTACTTTATTCATATTCTCATCATCAAACAAAAGTCGCAATTACACAAGCTAGAGTTGTTATGTAAAATTACAGAAACAAAACGCTGGTGGATTTTGTCATGAAAAGTAATAGGAAGCTGTTTGATACTTTGAGTGTACTTTTCTTGAGGCTGACTCAGAATCTTGGAATCAAAGGGAAGACTTCAAAACTGCTGAAAAAGTCGTTTGATACTTTTAGAGTACTTTTCTTGAGGCTGACTCAGAATCTTGGAATCAAAGGGAAGACTTCAAAACTGCTGAAAAGTCATTTCCTCTCTAACAACCACAAATGACCATATCAAAAGAGGAGTAGGCTTGATACAGCAGTTGAATCAATCGAGACGTTTTAGATATGAAGAGCAACTGCGATATGCTTCGCACGTTGTTGAGCAGAGCTAGGCAAATGCACTGAATATAAGCAAATCTGCTCTAATTAGGGTAGCGACCTTTTTGTTTACAGCCATGTAGCAGCTCTTCCTATTAAAAGAATGTGTTTTGTGTAAGCAAAGGCATAAAGACTAACTTTGAGAACATTGAGCCACCCCCAAATGACAAAAATTTTTGACAAAATTTTAATCTAGGTGCTTTTGAGTGGAATGGAATCTTTTGCTGGGGTTAAGCATAAGAAAATTTAAACTTTAATTTCTAACCTCAAATAAAGGCCACTCTACCCAGCAGGTAATAAGGCTCAAAAGAAAAAAAAAAATTTAAGAAGAATGCGCAAAACTGACACTTCTGGACATCTTCAGTCTTTGATATATGATTGATATCAACTTACCGTAATCAAATAATGTGTTAGGTGGGCCTTAATACCTGCAATAGACCGCTCAGATCCCCCATGTTTCTCTAATATTCAGTCATTCTGTGACTTTACTGATGTAGTTTTTGGCGCTGAATTCGAAAATGTGCTTAAAATTTAGTTAGGATAATCACCACTGTTTAACACGGCCTTTTTTGAAGCCCATTTTTTGATAATTCCAGTTAGCTGTTTTTTCCAAAACCCATTTTGCTTTTTTTTCTTTGTTATCTAAAACAAGCTCATATCGCTGATGAGTTTAAAAAATATTTTTTTGAAATTAAGCCTCTAGTTCCCAAGATAGCCATGACTGATTTTGTGACGTTTTTCACTCTAAGACGGGCGTAGATGTTGGAAATGAGTTGTTTAACATGATTTTGCAGTAAGAAAATTGCTAAGCTGCCTGGCAAAGACTACAAACAGCGCATTTTATAGTTTCATTCTTACTGATTGTATTTATATCGTATATAGCAGAAATGTCATGCATGAGTGATTTTGTGACATTTTTTATTCTGTGGAGCACGTAATTGTGGCAGAATGTTGCATGGTGTTATGTCATTTAAATTCTAAACACATAATAAATACATCCAGACGTTTTGTAGGCTTTTGATGCCATGCTTAAGCTTCTTCTTTTATGCTAGTACAATGAAAAATTGAAACAGACTGGAATATCATAACAAACCATACACTACAAAATAATGCTTTAGCAAAATATTTTCAACATCGCCATTGAAACGCAGCAAATCACAAAGTTACATCAGTATTAAATCACGTTTTAGTTTTTGAAAAACAAAGTTTTGTTGCTTTTACATACATTCTTCGGTTTAGCTCCACTTGTTGTAGAATGTCTTCTTTTTTTTTGCATTTCGTTTTTGGTGATAACCTTTCCAAAATCGCTGCCAAACTTGACAATACGTTCAGCTGCATCGTTGATAACCTTTAAAGAGGTTACAATAGGCTTCAATTAATCAAAAAAATGATCATCACCCCAAGTGCTTGCTGGTTTGCTCAAAAATGTTGGCTCAATTCCCACCAGCTTGAAGATTAACCAGGATTCACCAGTTACAAAACTTGATAAAAGCGCTGTCTTGGTATACTCGTGGTCGGTCAGCTTTCCCATTTGAGCTGGGCAGTATAGGTTTTGCAATAATGCTCTAGCTATGTCTGATTTCCTATCTTCCTCAACCAGGTCAGAAAACATAGCAAGCGGAATATGTCGCGGTGACAAATACCAAATATGCATATCAAGTTTTTAATGCAAACAGATGAGAGGGCTGGAACTGCCTATCCCTTCAAATATACAGAAGCAATCGTATCGCAATTACATTTAATATTTTCAGTTCTTTATTGGAAATCAAACAAAGCTTGAATGGTCCGAGAAATTCAAAACAGTACATCACGCAAGGTCGATGGGGGCCATAATATACATTATGAAAATGATACTAATTGGTGATGATCTCTATGATATGGGTGCTACACAGCAACACGATGTAACATTGTATATATTTACTCGAATTACTGGTTTGTCATTCCAGTGTCAGCAGATGTTCCTTCTCCAACATTAATGCTTTGGAAAGATTTGAAGCGATGGGCATCTCGAGATCCAGCCCTCTCATCTATTTGCAAAAAAACTTG